>JAZKJV010005281.1:600000-852500 GCA_037367405.1 Ottelia alismoides
TTTGTGTAGATAACATCCTTATCATTAGGAATGATACATGGATGATGACCAGTGTTAAGATTTTGATGTCCCATACCTTCGATATGAAAGATCTCGGAGAAGCCTCTTACATATTGGGTCTGAAGCTATTTAGAAACTGAGAAAAGAGGATTTTGGGACTATCACAACAACGGTACATTAAGAAAATTTTGGAACATTCCATATGGAGAATTCCAAGAAAGGTTTCCTTCCCTTAAGACATGGTATCCACCTATCTAAAGGGATGGATCATCAAAGTGTTGAGGAAAAGAAAGCCAAGGCTAGATGCCCTTACGCATCAGCTGTAGGAAGCTTAATGTACGCCATGATGTGTACAAGGCCAAATATCTATCATGCGTGGGAGTGATAAGTTGTTACCAATCCTGCTATAGAGAATAACACTAAAATGTAGTGAAGAATGTTTTCAAGTATCTAAGCAGAGACAAGATTATATCTTGGTCTATGGAAATAGTGATCTCCAAGTATTGGGATACACAGATTCATACTTCCAGTCAGATATTGATGATCTAAAGTCGACATCAGGATTTGTGTTCCTGTTGAACGGTGGTGTTGTGCGGTAGAGAAGAAAGAAGTAGGATACTATAATCAATTCAACAATAGAATCCAAATACATTGCTGCATCGGATGCTGCAAAGGAGGCGGTGTGGTTACGCATGTTCATTCTGGAACTTGGCGTAGTTTCCTCTGATACTCCCATTCTGCTAGTACGATAACACGGGAGACATTACCCAAGCAAAGGAACCCAGATGGCATCAAAAAGAGAAAGCACGTAGAAAAGAAATACCACATCATTCGGGAGATTCAAAAGCATGATGATATCTCCATCACTAAGGTAGCCTCTGCTTACAACATTGTTGATTCCCTTACCAAACCTTTGACGCAAAATGTTTTCGACTAGAACGTAATGAGCATGGGTTTAAGTATTGTGCATGAATGGTTCTAAGGGCTAGTCAAAGATTTTTAGCTATGAGAGCCTGAGGCAAACCATTTCTACAATAAATGTTATTGTAATATTTGATTTATCAATAAAAGGTATTGATTATTTCACTCCCTTTTTGATATTAAATGAAGGAATTCACTATAAGGTCCTCCTATATAATTATGGTTATGTACCATGGCCATCTTAATGATCATACAAATGTTGATTCAATAATTAAATCGTAGAGGCTGGTGCTTGGATGAATATCTAAGGAGTTAGATTGAGGACTCATCAAGCACCGGCAAATGATCGTTAAGAGATGATCTCTAGCCTAAGTAGGAGATGACAATCCTTTCTCATTAGACTGATATCTGGCTGATCTCTTGATGCATGTCCTCTACATGGGAATAGAGATTCATAGGTGATAGATTAGTTAGGTTAAAGAGTTGACTTAACAAGATTGAGATAACCAAGTCCTATGTTGTATACTGTCACGATATAGCACACATCCTTTGACCGGAGAAAGATGTGCTGCTATATGTCTAAGTATATACACTTGACAGACTAATAAGTTTATGGCCTAATCAAGGTCTATACACCAATGAGCTGGTGTGCATATAAGGGCATATGAGTAATACGATCTCTCAAAGCGATCATGCAGTTTTACATGTAACCCAAAAGATATGAGCTTACTAAGGAGGTATTGGGACCGACCAAATTCCTTGCATAGTCATCATGATTTGGAAGCATGGCAAGAATTTGAAGGTATGATATATGCTTTTGGAAAGCATACGATTGATACCAACTCCCAATGACCGAATGAGAAACTTAACGATGGAATCCTTAAAGATGACAGTGCAAATTGATCTATATCTTTGGGTTTATCATAAGTCTTCCATTATGCAGGATGTACAAGTATTAGGAATACCTGAGGGTGATGTGATCATAAACAATTGTATAACCATGATACTTCCATTCCGAGGGAGTGACGAAATAGGTTTGGATTTTAGTGACTCCTCTTAGTAGAGAAGTGATCTGATCTTGGTCTAAATGTTGGGCATTGAGCTGAATGTGATTCAGATGCAATGATAAGATTAGATTTACGGTCTTGATTTAATCAAGCATCTATGAAAGGTCCATGATATGTAGATTTGAGATGTGATCTCAATATCCAATTCACTATATGTGAAATGTACAACAACCCTGTTCTTATCTCCAAGTTTCTAAGGAGAGTGTATTATTCTTGAAAGAGTTTGAGAATAATTCCATTGTTAATATATCCAAGCATTGAGAAATGGATAATTAAATGTGATTTAATCATCATGAATAATATGGATTTGATTCATATTATTTAAATGCATGAGACTGATGATCTAAGATAATTAAATATGATTTAATTATATTGAATAAGAATAATGTGGATAGCACTATCCAATTATTCATATATATATATATTATAAATTTTATTTATAATATATTGGAGAGAGCCTATTGTAATTATTTTTTTTTGCTTAATTATTGATGTCAATTGGATTCACATTGGATAACTAATTAAAAATATAATGTACATTTTATTTTGGGTTGTGAATGTGATTCACAAATTTCCAATGTCATGGTTGCAATGTTTACAAAATAATTATGAATTTTTTTGTGAGATGGTTTACAACAAGTGTTATTGTAAATATTGGAGATTTCATGAGACAATATAATCTTATGAATTGGAAGAAGATTTCATCCTTCCAATTCAAAGGAGGTAGACAGCCACCAAGTCCTAAAAGGAATGGTTGGCTATCCTCCCCCCCCCCCACACCCCATGGGACGAGGGCAATCTTCTTCCTCATTGTCTTCAAGGTTGATTGATTTAATTTCGAATTGATTTATATTGGTTATTCAATATTTATTTAATTTGAATTAAATTAATTATTGTTTTTACAACAAGATCATGGCCATTGAAAGAACAAAAATCAATCTCATCCACTGATTTTGTGTTGTCTATGGTTTGAGATCTATGGACTCCCAAAAATACTATATATGAAGAGGCACCCCTTGTTCTTCAAGCTACAACATCATTTTCTCTCTCTCTCTCTCTCTCTCCCTTATTCTCATGTAACCCTCTCTCTCTCTCTTCTTTATTGGTCGTCGACTCTAACCCTAAAGAGAAGGTTATCGTTGTCATCGCATCGTCGTTGTATTGATGCCTTAACCACTCGTGAATCTCCGTCTCCTTTGGTACGCCTCACACATGAAGAAGGTGTTTGATGTTGTGAGACGAGATCATGTGATCCATTGCTTGGATCAACTACTTGGATTAAGAGAAGCACATGATTCATCTCCACGCCCGCAAACGTCTCCTCCGACAGATCGGACTTGAGACAAGAGGTCTCTTTGTTTAGAGACTCGATCACAACCACGGTACAAGAGATGTTCCTTTATTTAGTATGTAGTTTAGATGAAAACGATCCAAGAAGTGTTCTTGGATCATGTGATTTCATCGAAAAAAAATATTTAAATTACGTTGCATCGAGTGACTAATGCAACGTATATGATGTGATACTCATGCTTCCATGATGCACTTAAGGATTCTCCCATATACCTCGATAATGGAGAGACGACCACTAAAGAGATGGTCCAGCATGGTGGTGGTAGCCTTGGAATGGATGTGTATGGAGAGAAAGAGAGATAGAGAGAGAGAGAGATTTGGTACTCTTCAATTAAATCTTCGGAAGGTTTAGTTTACCTCTCCTTTTATTCTTTTTCAAACCATTAGATGCACTCCTAATTATAATTAATGGTCAAGATCAAATGTGTTTATCGACCACATCAGGATTAGTACTAGGAGTTGAAAACTAATTATCTAATCCTTGTTCTAATTTAATCTCTAAATAATATCAATTATCTATAGATGGAAAAGTAAATAGGAGAGAGATAGGCTCTCCAACTAGGGTGGACGGTTAGTCTGGTGGCTCTACAAAGATCGTCCACTCCTATTAGGAGCGTCTCTCTTTTATAGGAGCATCTCTCTTTTATTACATATATAATTTGGTGTAATCTCTATTGCAACTAAATATCTATTCATGGAAGTATTAAATCACCAAATAGTTCCAAATTATTTATGATAAATTCAAATAAATCATTGATAATTATGAATCATATTCATTTGTACAAAACTAAATGCAAATTACATTTACATTTAGTGCATAATATGAATTCAATCCTCATCAATATAAAAAATGTGAATCTTAATCACAATTATGTCTCAATTAGATAGTGTGGATTTTATCCACACTATCTATAATTATCGTGGATAGTACTACCCACATTAATATTATCCAAGATAAATAAATCTAATTTAATTTTCTTTGATGTATCTGTTACACATACCTATTATAATATGAATCCTATCCACATTATCTAGGATAATTAAATTCAATTTAATTATCTCAGAAATCTCTTTTCTCGTATCCATAATAATGCTAATCGTATTGACATTATTCTTGGATAACTACAGATAACACTATCCAGACAATTTATACATGATAATTAAATCCAATTTAATCTAATTAAATCCAATTTAATCATCCAAAAATTTCTCCTCTTTCTTAATATTCATATCTAACTCAAATGGAACAATCTTTTAACTTTTTTAAGGACAGCATGCCTTCTCCATGGATGCTTGGAGACAAGTACATAGGGAAGTATATGCCATGTATAGTAAATTGAATAATGAGATCTTATCTCATATCCATATCTACAAGACCTCTCAGACATGGAAGGTCGTATCCCGATATATCGACGATATGTCATCGATATATCGATATCGACATGGGACCGATATCGAAATCGATATATCCGATTTCAGGCATTTTCTTCAAAAAGAATCCTAGATATAATGATATATCAGCGATATATCAGCGATATATCGTCGATATATCGATATCGACACGATATCGAAACGATATCGATATCGATATGTCCTTCCATGCTCTCAGATATGTCTGATCATATGAGACAATGAACCCAATTCTCTCATTACTTTTAAATATTATTCAGGTCAATATCCAAAATTTGGACTAAGATCGGATAATTAGTATGATGAGTTGAGTCACTAAAATCCAAACTTGTTTCATTAGTCGGAATGGAAGCATCACGGTATACATCAATCAAGATAACATAACCCTCGTGTATTCTGAATACACGTACATCCTGCATACTAGAAGATTGTATATTAAACTCAAAGTTCTGATCCCATTTTGGTTTGTCTCCTTTGTGATCTTATCAATAAGTTTCTCATTTTGACCATTGAGAGTCGGTATTGTGATCATATGCTTATCAGAAGAGAATTTCATACCTTCAAATCCTGTCTCGTTTCCAAAACAAGATGACCAACATCAGAATTTGGTTTATCCCAATATCTCATAAGTAAGTTCATATCTTCCATTTCAGTAGTAAACTTATATGATCCCTTTGAAATATCGTATTCCTTGTATGTCCTCATATGCATACTAATTCATTGGCGTATAGACCTTCTGTAGATCACCAACAATTTGCCAAATGTATATACTCAAATTTACAATAATACATCGGTCTCCGGTTAGAAGATGTGTGATTGTATCATGACAGAAAATGATATATCCCTTAATTATCTCGATCTCGCTAGGTCAACTCTTTGACCTAACTCATTCAACACCTTTGAATTTCTACTCATATGCGGAAGTCTTGCATCAAGAGGTCGGTCAGATATCAGCATGTGGAGTAAGGATTGACATCTCCTTCTTAGACTAAAGATCCTTTCTATAATCACTTGATGATGTGATTGAATCCTCAATCAAACCTTTAGATATTAGACCCTACATCAGCCTCTATGATCCAACCTTTGGATCAAAAGTTGTATGATATCAAGGTGTCCATGATATGCAATCCTAATTGTACGAAGGGACCTATTATGCAATCTTTGTTATTTTTCATTTCAGATTAACAAGTGATTTGTAATAAATTTATTGTTTAATGTCTCTTCATGGGCTCATATATTCAACATAACAACCAATAGAGTTGGTTTAAGCCTTCTAACAATCATCTTGACTTGAGTTGAATCTAAATTTCTCCACAGATCCACTGAGTTCAACCGTGGTACACTTGTCAAGTAGAATAAAAGAAATTGACCGCATTTAATTAGCATATCTTGTGATTTTGATTTGTTTCTTTCTATCCATAACTGGAACAATTACACCATTAATCTAGGGTACAAAGTGACATTTTAAAATATCAATCCACATATAATATTTTCTATCTAGATATTTAGATTATAAGCATAAAAACAATATATATATACCAATATCAAAATTAATGAATATTAAAATCAAATATTGCAATGTATGTCTAATATAGGAATTGCTACATAAAAGATGTCTCTAACGAGTCATGGAAAACCTGTGAAGAAAATAAAGATCGTGGCTTGAATGAGAGTTGTGATTGCTGCAACAAAATAATCATTTCTCTCAAAGCATAATTATTCTCAATTGTAATCTCATAAATCAATCAATATGAATGGTAATTATTCTCAATTGTAATCTCATAAATCAATCAATATGAATGGAGAATGGTATAATAGAGAGAAAGAAAAGGATAGCACAAAGAGAGGAAGAAAGAGCAATACAAAAAATGTGGAAATGAAGTATGCAATGTATTGCCGAGATGTTCTCTTTTGAAATGGTCTAAGAGTGAAATGGTCTAAGAGTGATTATGTAGAGCATAAAATATATAAAAAAATTAGAATCATAGGAATAACATAAGAAAACAATTTAATATGAATTAACCAAAATAATGCGTAAATATCATTGATCATTTTAACTTGGATGATCGATCATTGATGATCCATCATAGATATTTTATGTGATCGATCATTTTTAGCATTAAGTGACTGTTGGATATTCAATTCAATAAGTGATCACTTGGATTTTTAAAGTGATCTAGTATTTATCTTCCAAAGGGTCTAAGACATAACCTAAAATTGTTTGATCATGATCTTCAAGGTGATTGGTCATTTCTATATAGTAAGAAAAAGTGATCAATCGACAATCGGGACTTTATGAGTGATTGATAATAATTTGACAGCGAGCAAAAGTGATCAATTAGGGCTATCTGAGTGATCGATACTATTGGGTTAGATTGCAAATAAGGCTTGAATCGAGGTTTTGTGATCATGTGAAAGCTTCTATAAATATATCAACATGCATCTATCAGTGTGAGTTGATTTCAAGTATAATGATTGCAATTAATCAAATGAATACAATGTAAATAAGCTGCTTAAGACGATATGTAGTCATCTTGACTTCTTTGAGTTCATGCAGTAGATAATAAAACAATATTGTGAGGGCTTGAAATGCATGTGTGTGTATTTACTAAGGCAAGTCTATTAATTTAAAAGTTTTGAAATAATCTTGGGATAAAAAAAACTAACATTAACCAACTCTTTCAATATAAAATTCACTACAAAAAAATGAGCTATAGTGACGGTTTTTTTCAAAATCCGTCACTAATTTAGTCGTTGTTAAAGATATAACGACGATATTATTCGTTGCTTTCGTACTCGAAATTAGAGACAAATATCAGAAATGTCATTGTATCATTAGCAACGGTTCACAAAGCGACACTTATTTGTTGTTATTTTTCAAACTTCTAATTAATCACGCTAAATTTTGAATAAAAAATAGCGACAATTAGTTTATATTTTGAAAATAGCAATGGATAAGCGTCGCTATATGGACCATTGCTAATGATATAACAACATATATGATATTTGTCACTAATTTCGAGTACGAAGACTGATCACTTCGCAACGAATAATATCGTCGTTATATATTTCAAGGTTTAAAAAATCGGACCGGACCGGCCGGTCGGACCGGTTGGACCGGGAACCGACCCCGACCCGGTCGGTTCGGCCGGTTTTAGGTAATTAATTTAAAAAAATATAAAAATAAAAAACCGGGTCATACCGGTGGTCGGACCGGGTTGACCCGGGCGGTTGGACCGGGTTGACCCAGATTGACCCGGATTTCATAGTTTCGTATATTTTTAAAAAATAAAGGTTTAAATAATGAAATAATAGGGTTTTTATCACTTGTACCCTTCTTAAATTCTACAATTTCAGTTACGTCCCTCTCTTTTTCGGAATATAACTTGTGCCACTACTTTCTTGGGGTAATTTTCTAAATGCAACTATAAATAAATTATTACAATATTATATTCATATATAATGCTAGAAAATGTGACTATCTTTGTAGAGTTTTATTCAAAATAGACAGTCGTGTTTTTATATTGAAAGATTTGACATTTTAAATGATTATTTCATTGATATATAAATACAGATTTATATATATCTATCCGGTTTTATCGGTTCAAAAAATTAGTTCGACCGGTCGGACCAGTAAATTAAGCATGATCCGGTTTTTTCCGAGTCGATATGAATGATGACGTCATACTGACATCATCACCGGTCCGACCGGTTTGGACCGACGGTCCGACCCGGTTGGACCAAACCGAAGACTAACCGGTTCAATGTCCGGTCCAATTTTTAAAACCTTGATATATTTAGCAACAGCTAATTTAGTGACGAATTTTAAAAAACCGTCACTATAGCTCAATTATGTTGTAGTGATTATTGCGAATTTAATCTTTCCCATATGTTTTATTCAATAAACAAAAATTCATTTTTCTTAAAATATAAGCCTAAATTAGCTTAGTGGATTGCTTAGAACTTGGTTTAACTAAGTGGGTAGGGACCACTTAAGTCAGTTATAAGTAAGGTATAAATGGATTTAATATTGTAGATTTACATTAATTGAGTTAATTGAAACTCAACATTTTTGCATGCATTTTACCTTTATGCATATGTTGCATCTAAGATATTTTACATACATTTAACTTAAAATAAACTACAAACGCTTGTAAAGATATTTTTCTATAAAGCTAATTCCTTTCCATATATAGGTATGATATATAGCGTAACGTTTGGTTTGAGTGTAACAGGAAGCATGTACAAGAAACATTCATGAAATCATAATCTGACAGCAAATAATTGAATGCATTGATAATATGAAGAAAAAAATCATATACTATGATTAAACATAAAATAGAAACCTGGAAATCCAAAGTGCTGAGTGCAATTACGAAGTATTTCCTTTCAAATGATGAATATAGCTAACAAAAGTAGAGAAAAACTAATATAGAATGCATGTGACAAAGAATCAAAATGATTAATTAGCAATTCATTTGACAATGAATCAAAACTAATATAGAATGCATGTCACGAAGTATTGCCTTTCAATTGATTAATTAGCAATTTATCATTTATTCTGCAAAAAAACTATAACATATAAAAATTTCTTACTGAATTGTAAAATCAATGAATCAAAATGTACCTTTGAGTGACAATGATAAACCTGATGGTGAAATAAAAATGTATACATAAGACTCCTAAACTAATATAGAATGCATGTGAATAATAATAAATTTTGGCGGGTTGAAGTTGAATTGTTGTTGATGTCTGTGACAGGTGGAAGATTAAATACAAAACTTCTTGCTTTGAACGATTACACAACACAGTTGTTTTAATGTCTCCGTTGTACCACCGGTGCAATTCACAACACGTTTAATTTCTTCACTATTCTTCATTGTTGCCTTTGGAATAAACTTGGTCTTGTCCATCAGAATCATACAAATATGCGATTACACAACATATTTAATTTAATATTACTATCCCGATGCATTGATCACGAGAAATGGCAACAAATGCATAGAGAAAGAACAACCCAACCTCATCGATCTCAGAGATGATCTCACTCACAGTTTGGAATAAGATTTCTTTGTCAATTTGCCTTCAATCGACAAGTCCTGGAAAAAATTTACGACGTTGGCATCCGAAAAAATCTTGGAAAAAAAAGATATTGCTTGTTTTTATTTTTAAATTACCTTATCTGATTTTCTGGCTCCAAAGAAGGTCGTTGATGTTCATTCTATGGCTGCCCTCTCGTCGACGGATTCCATCGACCTCCGTGCATCGCCGATCACTTAATTGGAAAATCCCAACATGTTCGTCAAAATGAAAATGTACAACAACTATCACGTTCATCAAAACAAATCCCGTGATTTCAGGATTAATAATTTTACATTAAATTAGAGGATTCTAAAAAAAGAAAGTAACTGGATGGGAGGCAACTCATAAGTGGTTTTGAGATAAAAAAGTGGTTTTTAATAATAATCGTTGATCTAGATCGAATGGCCAATTAAGCATGTCTTTTTAAAAGTATGGTAAGGCGCCACCTCATTTCAAGTTTTCCCTATATATATATAGGATATCTTTCAAATGAGACATGGTCTTTCCATCCGTAAGGAAGGCCATCAATCACACCCATCCGTATTTAATCGTATGGTTGTTATTAATGGTATGTTAATATTATTTAAAAAATTAGCAAAAACCCATTTTTGTCTTTATACATGATCTAAATATAGTATCTAACCACCTCAACTATCTCCTTCATTAATATATCACCTTAATTGCTTTTCAAAAATAGAAACCCTAATTATTTTGGCATCATGCTTTCCATGCAGAGGCAAATGGGATGCCGCCTGTACCTCTCCTCCGCATGGGCGGAGGTCTTCTCGCAACCATTAAGGTTTGTGAGGCAATGGCGATCAACCTTTGTTGCAATAGAATGCACTGTAAGGTCGAGCTACTTATTTCCTTGATGGCGTGGTGTTTGTGGCTTTTCATGCTCTTTGGAGCAATCAAGGTTTGCAAGAGAAAGAAAGAAAGAGCGTAGGACGATTTCAACCTTCCTCCTTGTAGCATTGGAGGAGGAACGGTGGATCGAGCTCCTTATGATCCTCTCTCTACAAATCCCTCTCTTTCAATTTCAAGGTCTTGATTCTCATTTACTTTGGTTTCCGATCTTGGAATAGTATTGTTGCATTGGGAGTAGGGATCGACCTCCATCCAGACTGCGCCTTGGAGGCCCAGCTCGTCGACACGGCCAAGCCGTGGCCCAGAACTGTCCAGCACACGCTCCACAGGACCCATCCCCTCGTCAAGACCCGACTCGCCACCTTCTGGTGGATCTGGTGGACGGCGAGATGATGCGCCAGGCGGTCAGACTAGTGCGAGATGGTGGATCTAGTGGGCAGTAGCGGCGCGCGTTAGTGATGGAAGTGCGTGGTCGTGCGCGGTTCCAGGAGGCGACGAGACGACGGTGGGCTCATGGCTGGACGTGGAAACAACCATCATATTTTACATATTTCGCATGTATTATACAAATTTGATGTTTATTATTACAATTTTAATTTGTATTGTACATATTTGATGTATATTTCTACATATCAATTGGATGCGAATGAAAAAATTATGCTTTTATGTGTATTATACATTTTGGATGTGCATTACACATTATCGATGTGTATTATACATTTTAGTTGTGTTATACATATTGAGAACATGTATTATACATTTTTATAAAAAGGATGGCAGATTTCACATAAACAAAAAAACGTAAAAATAGCTAATGTATTGCTAATATGAATTATATTATACAAATAAACATACAAATTTTACAAAATGGATAATGAAATTTGAACGAACCACAAATAATACAAAAAATATACAATCCTTACAAAAGGAATAACATATTATACAAAAAAACGTGTAAGGATACAAACATCTGTCCCACGTTTTTTTGCCCAGCACAAAATTGGACATTATTTAAATATGGTATTACGAAAAAATACCAAAATTATATGTAGCTACATTTAGTATTTCAGAATATTAAATTTTATCCGTAATTAATGCAAAATATGATGACCAAAATACCCTTTTGGGTAAGCAAATTCATGACGCCGTTAGATTTGAATCTAATGGTTGTGATCATTGGCCTTCCTTACACATGGAAGGACCAAGTCTCATTTGAAAGGCCCCCTATATATATATATATATATATGCATAATGATATACATATTTCTAAATTTAACAAATATATAAACTCTATAAATTAAAAACATATACTAAAAAACATTTACACAAAATCCATTACTACACTCCTATTTTTCTGGAAACACGTCTTCTTGTTCCACCTTTTTTTGAATCCCTAGATTAAAAGGGTTGCTATGTATTCTGAACCACTAAGGAGGAGAATATTGATGAAGTCAAACAACGTATAAATAAATAAAGCAAATTTCATGTGTACTCTGAATTCATAACTACAATATGAATTCTATTTTGATGTAGTAAAAATATCAAATGCGATGTTTAAATATTGTATAATTGTTGGCCTGAAATTAAACATGTATTAACTAGTTGAGCCCATTTTGTTATTTTTTAAGAAAAACCTGACTTTTAGCATTTCAGACTCATGCTTTTGGGCACAATTTGTGCGCAGTCACAACTGCTCATATGCATACAATATGGTGAAACTTCTTCTTTCATCACATATTGTCGCACACCACTTGCAATATCCTTTGCATGTTAATTTCATTATTGACTTCGAACCCATTAGATGTTGTTGCAAATTCTATTGAATGAGTTTAAGGAAGATCATTAATCTCCTCCATGCTCAAAACCCGGAAGGTCGTTTTGTCCCTTCCTCTACATGACTATAAAAACAGGCTTGAAGACCCATATTTATGGGCATCAAGCATGACCGCTCCGAAGAAGAAAAGAATAACTCAATTTATCTACATGTCGTCAACCTTGGTGAATACACTAAGGTACTTTCACCTTTGCTAACCAATGTGCTCGATCTCACTGTCGCTCCCATGACCATCTCAACAACGAACTGTCACCCCAACGAGACTCCTCACTTGATCTTGGGCTATCTATAACAGAAAGAACGGTTCTATAATCTCAAGCACGGGATATTTCGATAATCAACAGAAAATGAAAAGGAAGTGTCTTACCTCGTGGATGATTTCCACTGTATATTCATATTATCTGAATCCAAAGAAAGATCACTTCCATATATGGGTCGCTTCGGGGGACAAGGACGAGTCTCGTTCTCCTTCCAACTGTATATCTAAATTGGTTTTCTATCCGATTGCCCTCTTTCTCCCCCTCCTCTCAAGGCAGTAGGTAAAGGCTCCTTCAAGCCTCAAAGCCTGGAAAGCATCACCGTGCTACTAGTCCTAGGATGCCACTCAATCTTCCTTCACATTGTGCCACAATTGCGCCATTTATGTTGAGGAATAGTTCCCGACTTCGTCACCTCCACCACACTAATTAGGCCTGAAGAATTAATTAAGAAGAAAAATCCTTGTTGAATTTTTATTTTTGTCCATTGAGGGGTGAAAACCAATTCAAAATCGAACATAAAATCAATGACGTATGGAAGAGTAGTCATAACTTGCACTTATAAAGTGATTAATCAAACAAAAATTTATTCTTATACTCCTAAAAATGGTTTAGAGTGGCAAGTGTAGGACTGTCGAACTCGAGGAGGTGCAAAGGTAAGTAGAAGAATTCTTAGGTGTTATCGTGCAATACGGTCGATGACTCAGTGTGTGTTTGTGTGTGCATCTGTGACTGTGTGCGTGTGCATGTGGGTGTGCACGTGTGTGGGCGTGTGCGCGCGTGTGCATGTCTTCCTGTGTGTGTATGCGCACGTGTGTCTATGTGTGTGTATTTGTATTTGTGCGTATGTATATGCGTGTGTGCGCGTGTGTGTGCATGCATGTGTGTGTGATTTTTTATTTTTATATTTTTTATATTTTCCGTGAAGTTTTGCATATGAAGTATGATACTATGTAGTAGATGGGAATAAAGCAAATATCGTCATTATACCATATAGTATGTCCACTAAGTAAATGAGTGAAGTGAGACAGGACTAAATTTGATGTATAATGTGTGTGTGTTGTGTAAAAGTGAAATGTAGAAGTGCAACAGAGAGAAGCAGCGAACTCAAACAAGCTCAAATACTTCACAGGATTAGCACAACTTTGAAATTCTTTATAATCAGATATAGGTCTGAATTAATCCAAATTAATATCAAAAGTTTAGTAAGTAAGTAAATACCAAGCATCACAACCTTTTTCAAAAATAAAGCATTAGAAGCTAATAAAAAAGCACTACGTAACAAAGGGCATAATTGTAAAGGAAATATTCAGCCATGTTCCCATTAAGCTCCTACAAGGGACTAAGTTGCAATTTCCAACAAATATGTGCATGAGTAGAAATATTAAAAAAAATGGAGTAAAAGCTCAAAATAACCCAATGATAACACGTGATCAAACCACATGCTTCAAGTGCTTCGGCACCTATCAAGGAAATAAGCAAATGATTGAAGGTGTGTTTGGTTCGTGGGTTATTCAAGGGAGGATAATCTATTTTTGTGTTTTGGTATTTGGTTGATGAGATTAGAGTTGGGAAGGTTTGTGTGATGTGATTGTATTGAAATTTGAAAAAGTAGTAGTCAGTATGATATGATTGTATTGAAATTTTAAAAAGTAGGTAGTTGTGATTTGATTGTATTGAAGTTTGGAATAATGAGTAGAAGTTGAGTATTTTATAATTTTTAGATGATATGGTTGTAGAATATATAATTTTTTTATGGAAAGAGAGTGGACCCTAGTAGTGGTTTAGAAATATGGGGTTTGGGGGGTAACCTGCCCAAAGTGGCGGGTAACCCCCTAACCGAATGGCCACTAAGGCACCATTTGTTATGCAGGAATTGAGGAAGGAATGGAATCATTATTCCTCTCTCGATTCCATTCCTTTGTTTGTTAGATTAACTTTACGCAGGAATAACGATTACAACGGAAACCCGAATCCCTCATTCATGGGAATTGCCATTCCTTGGTACCCCCTAGGAATTGGGATTTCATTACTTACCAATGCTAATGAATGTGTTCTTCTTCAATATTTTTTAGTTAATATATCATTGTTGCAAATATATGGTTATCGACATGGATACGTGTTTTTCTTTTTTTGGATATTTTTTGGACACCGACATGGATATGATTTTTTTGAGACATGGATATATCGATACTGACATGGATACAAACATATGGATGCAAAAGGTCGGATAAGTTACAAATATATGCATATATGGATATTGACATGGATATGTGATATTTTTTGCGAATACATTATAGATACAATTTATTTTTTTGGATATGGATACAAATATGATTACAAGATATTTCAGCGGATACGAATACATATATATTAAATATATCTATTGAAAAAATATATTAGATATGATTAGTTTAGAATATGGATACAAACATGGATATGTGTTTTTTTCTTAGATATGGATATGGATAGGGATATATGATTTTTCCTAATATGGATATAAGAACAGATGCAATGTCCATTTTTTTAAGATATGGATACTGATTATATTTTAACATATATATATATATATATACGGATATGGATATGGATTTTAATTATTCTACGGATACATATATGGACATGGATGGTGTTTTTTTACGGAAGCAGATATGGACATGGAAATGGGTTTTATTTTTTTTTGTGGTTATAAATATTGATATAAATAACATATTTAGTTTTTTAGGATATGGACATGAGTTATATTTTAGTGAATACGTATACAAACATGGATATGTGTTTTTATTTTTTTCCAAATACAGATACCCATAACATTTTTAATTTCTTTAGAATATTGATATAGATATGGTAATAAAACATTGTAGCGGATACGGATATGGATATATCAAATATATCAATTGTATGAAAAAATCAAATTACATTCCATTTAAATTTGACTATTGGTTTTTTATATGAAATATATCGATTATATGAAAAAATAAGTCTGAGAATAACAATTATTTTTTCTACTTAACGAAAAAGAATGCTATTTTCTTTCTATTCTTTTCTTTTTCCAAATATAAGAAAGGAACATGTCTCATAATAAAATTTCCAATTCCTAATATGATCCAAACAATGGAATGGAAAAACTTTTTCCTTTCCTTCCATTATTAATTCCATTCTTGTCTTGATTCCATTCCATTGCAATTCATTTCCAATCAAACAAACGGGGCCTAAGGGATTTGATGAAATCTTCCCCTATTTGGATCGTATGGTTAAGATTAGATGATCCAATGGAATCCTAGCCATTGATTCATTGAGATGTAGCAAACATCTGTATGATCTGGAGAGGAAAGGATTTTCCCCCATTTCTTATGCTCTCATGTACTAATTAGGATTACTCATTCTAATTGAGGTGACAGCTTTGACGATATTCAGATTGTTGGAGACGGATTCGATCAGGCACCTCACGAATATGACCATTATCAGAGAAGAAAACACACACAATGGCATAAGACAATGATTTATAGTGATTCGGCAGTGTGCCTAGATTCGGCAATGTGCCTACTCTAGTTGCTCACATCATATTTTTTATTATTGCTTGAATTATTTAGGGATATAATATGTAATGGTTCAGGGTCCCTTTTATACTGCAATAAAAGAATACCAATTGTATTCAACAATCTCCATCATTAGCTTTAAGCCAATCATGATGTAGGATGTTGATCGAGTATCACAACAATCCATCCCAATAGCTTTCAGCCAACCATAAGGCATGAGGGACACAAGATAAATCTCAACGTTCTCTCATTTGAAGTCTGATTTATGGTACATGGCACAACTTCCATACTTGGATCATCATCAATAGTCCCGGTGTGAGATTTCTCTTGTCTTATATGCTTGAAGACTAATAGAAGTTAAACATGCCTTCAGCTTCTCAACCATCACAAAACTTGGTGAATATAGCTGCATGATTTTCTAATGTACGGGTGTTCTTCAATTAATTTGTTCATCTTCTAGCTGTATATGAATGAAGTGGTACTTCATATCAATTTGCTTGGTCTTCGAGTGAAAGACAGAGTTCTTTGCAAGATGAATTGTACTTTGACTTTCACTAAATAATCGATGATCTTCATTTTCTTTATTCAGTTCTTTAATCAGACCCTTTAGTCATATCATTTCCTTGCAAGCTTTTGTCAACGCCGCGTATTCTGCTTATGTGGTCGAGGCAGTCGCTATTTTTTTGGAGTATAGAGATCCAACTTATGGCCCCACTCTCTCGGGTAAAGATATGCCATGTTGTATTTTTCTTGTTATCCATATCTCCTACAAAATATGAGTTCAAACCTCGAATAGAGATGTCAGTGTTTCCATAAAACAATGCCATGTTAGAGATATCTTCTTATAACATAGAATCCACTTCACTTCTTCCAATGTTCCATGCCAAGATTCGACATGAATCTACTCACAACTCCCATTACATGGAAGATGTCTGATTTTGTGCAAACCATTGCATACATCAAACTACCAACAGCAAACTCGTAGTGTACTTTTGACATGTACTCAAGCTCCTCCATTGTAGCAGGTTCTTCCTCCTTTGAAAGTTTGAAATGTCTCCCAAAAGGTGTTTGAGTAGGTTTTTGCATTTTTCTTATTAAAACTTTCCATTACCTTCTCGATGAATTCTGACTGAGAAAATCTTAGGTTTTTATTCTTCATGCCTTTGCTAGTCTGCATTTCAAGGATTTTCTTTATAGGACCTAATTCTTTCTTCTCAAACTCGTTGGACAACATTGCCTTAAAATTTGCTTTTTCTTCCTTTTTAGAGCCTAAAACAAGCATATCACCAACGTATAATAATGGAATGATGTAAGACATACCAAGATTCTTGAAGTAGTAACAATGATCGACATGACACTTGCATAATCATGTATTTGTCATGAAATCATCGAATTATTTTGGACTTATCTTTAAAATCATTTGAAACTTGATTTCATCTATTGAGTATAGATTAAACCCATTGGATGCAGAGTTAATCCAATTAAATCTGATCCAACTTCTCTAGATTGGAGTCATTCACTATTCTTTATCATTCCCTTTAGAATGAAATATTCATATAATACATTCTATTACCAAGGTAGCACTCTCGAGTAGTTCCCAATTCCCATGCATCCTTTATACTCAAAGACCTTGATTATTCGAAGATTGTATTTGCATATTTTCTAACTCCTTCCATGGTTAAGAAGATTGTATATCATTTCACCATAAGGAGGCAACATAAATACTATGTTTTCAAAAGTTTATGATAATTTTCCAAATTAGTATCGTATTTTCTAAATGGGGTTACAAGGAATTAATATTACTTCAATGTTTCATTAGTGAGATTTGTCTTCAAATTTGTTAAACAAAAATGTATGATTCTTTTAAGAGAACATATATTTCATGTACCATTATATGTACACATGCTTGTCAATGTATAGTACTTCTTGAGGTCATCAATCTAGCGATCTTCCAAATATATGCATGTACATGCATGAATACACATGCATACATATGTATCCAATGAAAGAATAAATGTGTTGGACATGCGAGCCCACGTCGAGCCATTATGCAATAAATGTTATTGCAAATATTATTCCCTAATCTGAAATGAAGAATAATTAATTTACATAATAGGGTCTTTAGTATAATTACGGTTATGTACCATGGCTATCTTAATGATCATACAACTATTGATTCAATTGTTGAATCATAGAGGCTGGTGTTTGGATGAATATCTGAAGAGTTAGACTGAGAACTCATCAAGCATCATCAAATGATTATTAATAGATGATCTCCAGCTTGAGTAGGAGATGGCAATCCTTTCTCTTATGGGTTGATATCTAACTGTTCTTGATGCAGGTCGTGTACATATGAATCTTTCTAGGTGTTAGATAAGTTAGGTCAAAGAGTTGACTTAACGAGATCGAGCTAACCAAAGACCTATGTCGTATGCTGTCACAATATAGGCACACATCCTCTGACTGGAGACAGATGTGTTACTATATGTCTGAGTATGTACATTTGACAGACCAATAGGTTGATGGCCTAATCAAGGTCTATACACTAGCGTGCTAGTTTGCATACACGGGCATATGAGTAATACGATATGTCAAAGGGATCATATATGTTCATTTATTGAATCGAAAGACATGAGCTCGGTCATGAGATATTGGGATCAAATTCCGTACACGGTCATTTCTTTTTAGAAGCTTGACTAAATTTGAAAGTTTCATGTATACTTTTGGAAAGTATATGATCACTACCTAGGTATGATATATGCTTTTGGAAAGTATATGAACCAACTCTCAATAATCAAATGATAAACTTAATGATAAAATCCTAAAGGAGACAGTCTAAATACGATATTAAACTTCAGGTTTATCATAGGTCTTCCAGTATGCAGGATGTATAGGTATTAGGAATACCTGAGGGTGATGTGATCAATACATGATTGTATAACCATGACGCTTCCATTCCGAGTGAGTGATGAAACATGTATGGATTTTAGTGACTCCTCTCAATAGAGAAATAATCTAATCTTGAGCCAAATATTGGACAGTGATGTGAATGCGTTTCAGATGCAATAAGAAGATTAGATTTACAACTTTGATTTAAACAAACATCTATGGGAGGTCCCTGAGATCTGAATTCGAGATATGATCTCAATATCCAAGTCACTATACGTGGAATGTACAATCGTCATGTCCTTATCTCCAAGTATTCGTGGAGAAAGTGCATTATTCTTGAAAGAGTTCAAGGATAATTTCATTTGTTGATAATGTGTATGAGCATTGAGGAAAACTGATAATTAAATGTGATTTCATTTATCATGGATAATATGAATTTGATTCATATTATTTGACAATATAAGGAGAATTATATCTGATCATTCAATTTAATTTAACTATCAAAAATATGAATAATGTGAATGTGATTCATGTTATTTAGGCACATGAGAAGAGTCATCTTGGATAATTAAATGTTATTTACTTATCAATGATATGATTAATGAGGATATCTATATCCATAATAATCATGGATATTATAAAAGATTTATAATATGTTAGAGAGATTTAATTATAAATATAATTACAAATTATATGTTATTGTAAATTGGATTCACAATAAACAATTAATTGTAAATCTGATTTACATATTATGTTGGATACATGAATGTGATTTATATTTATCGATAACATGATTGATGTTTTTACACATTTAATATGGAATTATTTTGTGAAGATAAATGCAATAATAGTTGTTGCATTTTAATTTATATAATAAAAATATATATTAAGGTAGGTAAAACCACCAACAAAGGTAGTTGTCCACCTTGAACAATTTAAATGTGGGACGACCATCCTTTTTTCGGGGTAGAGGTTTCCCCCATATTATCTATTTAGTATAAGTGAAATTAAAATAAATTAATTTGTATCTTGATAAAGGGCTATATTAATTTTTTTAGTTGTTGCAAATTTTTAACAACAAATCATGATCATTGGTTAATAACCACTTAATTTAAACAATTGGATTAAGAGGGCACATGGATTGAGATCCGTATACATTCAATTAGTATAAAAGAAAGGGTAGCCCTTGCTTTTTAGACGATCATCATTCCAATAGGAATCTCTATAACTCTCTCATAGTCGCCCCCTTTTTCTCTCTATCAATATTGTGGTCGTCCACATATTGACTTAGAGAAACTTGTAGTCATTGTGACGCTGTTGTGCTATCGGATTGACTACTCATGAATCTCCGTCTCCTTCGGTGCACCTCGCTCGTAGAGAAGACATCAGAAGTCATGAGACGAGATCAAGAGATTCGTTGCTTAGATCATCAACTTGGATTGTGAAGATCACATGTTTCATCAACACGCTGCAAGTGTCTTCTACGTTGGTGGACTTGAGACATGAGGTCTCTTCGCTTAGAAACTCGATCGCAACCATACTTCAAGAGGTAAACCTAATACTTGTATGTGATTTAGATGAAACGATTTGAGAAGTATTTTTGGATCATGTGGTTTCATCATTCATTTTTTTAATTCCAATGCCTCGAGCTGCTAGTATGACTAGTCGCTCCCAATTGTATATGATGCAATCTTCATGCTTCTATGATGTGCTTAAGGATCTTTTTATATCCTTCAAAATGCTCGTCATGTGACAGTCTATGACATGAAACTTCAGATATCATGATCTTATCAAATTAACTCTTTAATTAATTTGCTAAATCCAAATTTATTCCTATGTAGAGGATACACATCAAAAGTATCGACCAAATATCAATTTGTAGAGAAGACTGGCATCTATTCTATAGGATTGAATATCATTTATTGGATAGCATTATTTTATCCACTTATATCATTAGATATCATACAACATACCAGTAACCTTAATCATAACAAGTAACCCAAATAATCATGCAAGCATAAACATATTTCATTTTAGATATGAAATGATGTATATGCAATGGCATAATTGCGTAAAGGTTCATCGAGGACTCATGTCTTACAATTGGTTGGGAAAGGATCCCACGTAAAATAATGTAGGGATGTTTACACCGGAATCTATAGAACTTTGTAAATTACATTCTCAATCCTATATCCTTCGTAATTATCACCTAACCCTGATAAAATTGCTCTATTTTACACCAGAAATCCTACTGTCAATTTGATCCTTCTCGAGTTAATTTGTTTGGTTTAATATTAAGTTAATCAAACCATGACAAATACAATCGAGGAATTTCCTCCCCTCTCCTTGCTTATCCTCTCCCCCTTTTTCCTCCTCTTGCCCTTTTCAGCAACATAACACTAACATCGACACCACCACAACCGCCGCCCCTGATCTCTAGTGGCTCCCCATCCTCGTGGTCTAATGACTTCTCCTCTTCGTGGTCAGCCATTCCAGTCCACGCCCTACTGCTACACGCTACAATATCAGGCTTTTCTTAAAAAAATGAAGCAGGAATTAAGATCAATATGAATCAATAACAAAAATTCATTCGCTGGAATGAAAAGTTAACTGATCAATAATAATCAAGAAAATAATGGTCAACAAACGGCAGTCAAATCTCTCATTGAATCATTAAAACAGAAGCAGAGCTTGTATCATAAACAATGAAAATTAATTCTACCTGCGATGTGAAGGAGGCAAATGAGAAATTGAAAACTCACAAAGTGCCAGAAAATCGACGCCTTGTCTCGAAATTCCTGATGAAAAATTGATTGAACCTTTCATCGTGATTTAGCGGTCACAACACATCCATGGGCTTAAATATACGATATAATTTGATATAATAGGTCCCCATTCAACAAAAAAAATATCGTTGTAACCAAAGACCTACACGTTCATGATCACGCTGATCATGTATGCAGCTGAGTTCTCATGCCCTCCACGCCTTGCTGCTACGCACACGGATTTTGAGTGCCTTCCTATTTGCTAGTGGTGGCGCTCAGGAGGGGTGGCAGTGAGGCCAATGGAGGCGAGCTGGTAGGCGGTCATCCGTCTGTCCTTCAATGACAATCTGGGGGCTTTAATGGCATGGCAAGCAGAGGAACAGTTGCAGAGAGAACGACAGTGGTTACGATCCTTGGCATTGTGAATGCTCGTGAGGTGGTGGTTCTATGGTTCAAGAAAGTAATTTACATAAATTTTAGCATTTGAGATGTAACATAGATATACATATGCAAAATGCAAGGTGTTGACTACATTTAAAATGTGTAGAACCCAATGTAACGATGTAAGATGTTACCCCACAGACGATTCCCTGCTTGATTCAGGTGAATCCAGTAAACTCAGAGATGTTGACAGTAAACTTGGAGATGTTACCCCAGTCTACCAATCAGTAAACATTAGCATCCTTTCGGAAGAACACCCCTATGGCTGACCATCAACAACAATTCATATAGCTTGAAAAACCTTGGTACTAGCAAGGTGCAGCCACATTCGTGTTCATATCATCGTGCCCTTGCTAACATGCTTCGGATCATTCAGCCACCAAGACCATCTCATCACTTGAGGCATGCAAAGAATCAGACCAAATTACCCAAAAACATAAGCATAGAATACCAAAACAAGAAGAAGAAACTTAACTCCGCTCTTTGAAATACTGAGGTATACACCTCATGTCACAAAAATTATTAAAGCCATAAACATGACTTAGCTGTCAACATCATAGGTAGTTTGAGCAACAACACTCAGATACCACTTTAACAAAACTCTAACATGACAACAAGACCAAGGAGGAAGCCAAAATCCTCAAAGGGAACTGGGGATTCAGGCATCATCCAGCGCAAGAACACCAGGGAGAGGCTTTCCTTCCAACAACTCGAGGCTAGCTCCACCTCCAGTTGAGATATGGCTCATCTTACTGGCAAGGCCAGCCTTCTCAACCGCTGCGACTGAATCGCCTCCACCTATGATGGTTGTTGCACCCTTGTCAGTGAGTTCAGCCAGCTTCTTCGCAATAGCCTGCAGTATTTTTTTGCATATAAAATTATACAAACGAATCCATGAGGGTTGAAATAACAATCTTTTCTACAAGTTAGTGAACCATTACATCAGTTCCAGCAGCAAATTTCTCAAACTCAAACACCCCCATTGGTCCATTCCAGATGATGGTCTTCGCACTGTCAAGAGTCTCGCTGAATGTCCTGATAGAATCCGGACCTATATCGAGACCCATCCACCCATCAGGTATACCTGATGCAGGCACAATCTGCAAAGAACACAAGTGAGAAACCCTGACTTCAGATTGACAATGCGCATGCCTATAGTTTACAGTTCAAATTTTGAAGTTCCTTCAAATAATAAAAAGGAGTAAGGAAGAAACCTCGCTGTTGGCATTTGCGTCAAACTTATCGGCTATGACAACATCAGTAGGCAGCAGAAGTGACACACCCTTAGCTTTCGCTTTCTCAATAAGGCCCTTGGCAAGATCAAGCTTGTCCTCCTCAACTAGAGATGACCCAACTGGATACCCCTGTGCCTTGTAGAAGGTGAAAATCATTCCTCCTCCAAGGAGAAGGATGTTGACCTTCTCAAAAAGGGACTCAATAACACCAATCTTTGTTGAGACCTTTGAGCCACCAACAATAGCAGCAAATGGCCTCTTGGGATTTGCAACTGCTCCAACAAGATAATCAAGTTCCTGAATAAGAAAACATAATGTTTTAAGCTTGCAGTAAGATTTCTTAATTAGGATGAAAACTATGGCAAAAGTGAATTGGAGATATAATTTTGAAATGACAAATGTAATACAGACCATCGGGAAAACAGTATAGGTAGCAATAAAAGAAATGCCAACAAAAGAAATAAACAAAAACATATGTCCACCAAACGGCTAAATTTTTTAATGTACTAATGATGGGCTTAAGCATTAGAATAATCAACTCCTCAAGTAAACACATGGTAATGACAACCTAAAAACAAATATAGACTGACTCAACCATTCCTACAACAACTACAACATATACAATGAAGACTGTTATTACTAAACATGAACAATAGGAAGAACAAAAGAGGCAGGTAATTACCATATCCAGCAATCAATTTAAAAAATCAAAGTTATTCTGCAATCAACATATCATCTTAAATAACATTTATCTAAGAATTAAAGAGGTGAGATACCTTCTGCATGAGGAAACCCGCAACGGAAGGCTTTAGGAATTTGGTTACACCTTCTGTCGAAGCATGGGCCCTGTGAGCTGTTCCAAAAGCATCATTTACATAAACCTCAGCAAGAGAAGCCAATTTCTGTGCGAACTCAGGAACATTCTTCTCCTCCTCCTTGTAGAATCTCACGTTCTCAAGAAGCAGAACACCTCCATCTGGTAGTGCAGACACGAGTTTCTGCACTTCCTCACCAATACAGTCATTGGCAATCTCGACCTATTGGATGAGAGAAGGAAATAGCAAGATCTAGATCACCATTCAGAAAGAAGTTATTAAATAAAAAAAACATAAGCAAATAGGCTTCAGTTAGGGTACATTTATGCCAAGCAGTTCAGACAATCTTGGTACAAGAGGTTTCAAGCTGTATTTTGGAGTCACGCCTTTCGGGCGACCCTGCAAAGCATCAAAAGTGCATCAGAGATAGAGTTTCTAATTTTCAAATGAAAAAAACCACTGAATATCAACAACACAATACAATCAGCACAGAAGATTAACACATAAAGAAAGAATCTCATGAGCTGATCACGAAGTAGATTAAAGCCGAATTGAAAAATCCATCAATAAGTTTCAAACTAGGCTATCACTAAACCAATTATCTTCCCCATGCCATGCTTAAGATATCAAGGGAGAGAGCAAACAGAAAACAAGACAATGAAACAGTGCGGTAGCAACTCCGCCCTTGGAAGGTTGTCTACAGTGATGACTTCCCTAAGCACATACATGACCATCTACATACCAAGGATAGAGGTCAACCATTTAAGTATCTCTTCATATAACAATTATTGAGTCAAGAAACCACAAGAAGGATGCTTTTCTAATTATTACACAGAAACAACATCTCGATTTCTTTCATAATACCTTAAGTTCCACAATGTAATTAATACGTTCAATCAAGTTGCTGAAGAACATTTCCATCGCATGCATGCGCTAACTAGATGGACGAACAGATGAACATTATCAAATTAACCAGCAAATATACACCAGATAGATGCCATGGACATAATCATCAAAGTATCCTGACAAACGAGAAATATTTCTACGAGACATGTTACAGTTCTCATCTTCACAAAATCAGAATGGCAATTTCTAGAGCGCCGAGGTCATGTCGGCTCCATTCGTTTAAACTTTTGAAGGTTAAGTTTCAACCGCTATTCTATTTTTAAAGCCAATTAGCTTAGACAAAACCAAAGTAAAGAATGGAGACAAAACCTAAAACATAGAGAAAATTAAATACAAAACCCTCAAATGAAAAACCATCAAAGCCCACAATAAAAACCCAAACAGAGAAAGGGAACACAGTCAAAATCACGGAGATCCAACGCTACACATTAAGATGAGAGAACTCTTACCAGATGACTGCAAAGGATAACCTTGGCGCCATTATCCCTAAGGTACTTAATGGTGGGCACCGCCGCCCTCACCCTCGTGTCGTCCGTGATCTTCTGGTTCTCATCCAAAGGCACATTTAGATCGACCCTCACGAATACCTTCTTCCCCTTAAGATCTGCCTCCTTCAGATCACCAACGCTCTTCTTGGTCGCCATCTCTGCATCACAACGAACACACACCAGATCAACGAAAAGCAATCGAAACCGTGACCGCAAAAGATAGGTATCAACGTGTAGTGAGAAAAAAAATCCGATCAGACCCACCTGCTCCGATCGCCGGGAACCCTCGAGGGTGCGAGAAAAGATCTAATCTTTTGGCTGCGGGCGTGCGTGAAGTGGAGAAACGACCAAGAACTCAGGGAGGGCTCTAATAAACACAGAGAAAGGCGCACGTTAGGGAGCCAGAGGGGCTAACGTGCACAGATATTTATTTAGATCCACTCCTTCGTTCCTTTCGTCGTGGCTTTCCACTCCCTCCGAGCCGCTGTTCCGATGGGAACCGTGGGTTTGGGTGGACGGACGAGATCTTGAAGCGAGAAGTGATGGACGGTCATAATTGGTTTCTTCTGATGTCCGGCGCTCGCCGTTGGATTGTTATATTTGCTTTGACTTGTGGGAATTTTGCATGCGTGTCTTATTGGTCGGGATTTTTTTGTTTTTATTTTTAGAGATGGGAAAGAGGATCTGCGAATGGAATATCTCACATTTGAAAATGCACGAAAGGCATATACTTGTTTTCCTGCAATTTCTAGAAGGTTCCGAACTTATGACCGGAGATGGTACCATTGCACCTGACCTGATTCACCTAATGCTTATTATTGGGTGTGGTCCATGGCTCCTCTACTCCTCCGTTCCATTGACCAATGCCATTTTCCATTGTCGTTCATATTGTTGGATGCCATTCTACTTGACTTGTATATTTCCTCGAATGTATTTGGAATACAATATGGGATCTCCACTCTTTTAGGGTGTGTTCGGTTGGGGGTTACCTCCCACTTCAGGTGGATTATCCTCCAAAATCCATATTCCTAACCCAGTTGTTGGGCTCATCATCTTTTCATCAAAAATATATATATTATACCATCATATCATCTAAAAATCATAAAATACTCAACTTCTACTCATTATGTCAACTTCAATACAATTGCATCACAACAACTATCCACTTTTTCAAATTCCAATACAATTATATCATAATAACTACCCACTTTTTCAAATTCCAATACAATCACATCACACAAACCCTCTCAATCCTTAACCTACCAACCAAACACACAAATACAAAAACGGGTTATCCTCCCCCAGACAACCCACGAACCAAACGCACCCTTAGAGAATATCAGTTATCCCCTTGATTTCTTGTTGATATATCATTTGTACCTCTCCATTACTTTGATCGTCAATAAGTTGAACTTAACCATGATTTAATCAAATCATGGTGTAGTTAAGAGGGGCATATCTGGAAGAAAAACCCCCATCTCCTCCTTCGTCCGTTCGACCTCGACGGCTTCTACGTGTGGGCCTCCGATGACGACGGCAGAGCTCAAGTACGTGCCAACGAGGGAGCACTGGGGGAAGGGGATTTGCGATGGCTGCGGTGAGGAAGATGATATGAGCAACAATGAAGGAGTGATTCTTTTGATGCATGAAGGTGCGGAGGAGCGGGGAGGGTGGGGGCGGAGGAGAGGAGGACAGTGGGGACGGAGGAAGTAGGAGGTTGGGGGTGGCAGGGGGAGGGGGGAAAGAGGGAGAGGGGACAGAGGGAGGGGGGACAGGGGGCAAAGTAGAGGATGGGACAAGAGAGGGGGAGGTTGGGGGAGAGGAGAGAGGGAGGCAAAGGAGAGGGGAGGTTGGGGCAGAGGATGGGGGGGATGGGGTAGAGGAGGAGGTTGGCCTAGGGAGAAGGAGAAGGGAGGGAGGAGGAGGTCAGCCGCGAGGTGGGGAGTGAGGAGAAGGTCGTCCTAGGGAGGAGGAGGGGATGGAGGAGGGAGAGGGTGAGGATCGTCAAGAAAGACATCTCAACCATTTTTTCTAATTTATTTCGGCTTGTGTCTCCAAATTTAGCATTCGTTTACGTTGGGGATGAACTGCAACTAACTGAAGGGATACAAGTAATAGAATGGCAAGAAGTTGGAGGCATAACCAATAATCTCAAAAAGAACGAGGGATAAATAATATTGCAATATCTCAGAAGGGTACAACAGATAAAACCCTGCAATAGTTGGTTGTCTGATAGCTTTATTTATACTACAAGAATACTTATGGTATACAACATTCCTCGCACCAACTTTCAACCAAACACAAGTAAGAGGATGATTAGCCACGTCAACAAACCTCCAAATCGACTGTTAGCTAGTCAAAAGGCAAAAGAATAATCAATGATCCTAAAATCCTTTCCATTTGATCTTAACCAATCATAAAGGGAAATCCGTCAAATTGCAACCTCGGCCTTGGTTCTTGACCAATCAATCTTCACTTGTTCAACGCCAACCATCTTCCTTATGAAGGTTGATTTGTAGAAAATAATGCATTTTGACTCCATGATTTGAACATTATAAATGGCGTTTGTTGTGAAATTTCACTCGTTTTATATACTTGAAAATAGTAGAAGATAAGCATGCCTTTAACTTCTTCGTTGTAACAGACTTGGTGAATTCAACAGGTTTTTCAATATATATTTTCTTTAAATTAAATTGTCCATCTTTGAGTTGCATCCTAATGAAGGGGTACTTCACATCAATATATTTGGCTCTGGAATGAAAGATAGAATTATTCCAAGGATGAATTGTCCTTACCCGTCTCTGACTAATAAACAAAATTCATGTTTCAGTTCTTCATTAGAATTTCCAGCCATACCATTTTCTTGCAAATTTTGGTTGTTACCGCATATTTTACCTTTGTGGTTGAGATGGTTATTATCTAATTTACTTGAAGATATAAGCGACAGTTCCATCCCCTAGGGGAAAGCCATACCCTATTGTACTTTTCCTATTGTCTTTATGTCTTCTACAAAAACTAAGCCCATGAAATTGCATATACAAATGCTAGAGTTTTTATAATATAATGCCACATTAGAGGTACCTCATGGATAGTGTACTATCCATTTCTCATATTCACAATGCTCCTTGTCATGATTTCATAAATGTGCTCCCGACTCCCACTACGTAGGGGATGTCTAGTCTTGGGCAAACCATTTTGTATATCGAACTACCAAATAGGGTGTTTTATATGTGTACCCATGCTCCTCTTCATAACAGCTTTTATCCCTTTCGAAAATCTGAAGTGACTTCCTAACAGTATCTGAGTAGACTTTACATTATTCATTGAAACCTTTCCAATACCTTCCCGATGTAATCTTATTTAGACACTCATCTTTTTGTTCTTCCTACCTTTGCTAATTTGCATTCGAAGGATTTTTCAGGAATTAAGTCCTTTATTTCAAACTCCTCGGACATCATTACCTTAATATTTTCAGTCTCTTACTTTCTAGATACTACAACAATCATATCATCTATATACAACAATTGAATAATGTTAGATGTATCAAGCTTCTTAAATTCCAACAATGGCCTACACGATTTTTTTGGGAATCAAATGTTTGTCATGAAATCATCAAACTTTTTGTAATATGACTTTGGTATGTGCTAAATCTTTTTTTAAAACTTTTATGACATGTCTTCTTTACCAGTAGCTGCACAGCCCTGCGATTATTGCATGTAAATTTCCTCCTCAAGATCTCCATGGAGAAATGTCATTATGACATCCAACTATTCCATATGTAGGTTATATTTGCAACAATACTTGGCACTGCTCTAATGGTTGAGACTTTTACAACATGTGCAAATATCGCTATAAAATCGAATCCTACTTATTGTGGAAAGTACCTTACCATTGGTCGAGCCTTGTATCTATTGGTGCCATCATCATCTTTTTTAATTGAGTGCAACCACTCATGGTGCCTAGCCTTCTTTCTATATGGTAGTGGGACTAAATGTCATGTCTTTTTACTTGTGAGGATTCATCTCATCCATCATGGCTATCTCCCACTATTTCCTTGTCTCGCCATATAGTACTTATTGAAGCATTTGGGCTCGACATTGCCAATTAGTAATAACTAATTCAAGGAAGGTCATTCAATTAGCAATAGTTGATAAGAATCTGAGCAAGGCCATACCACATTGTTCTTAACTTTATAGATATATTTCCATAGGTCTAGCAGGACTCACTCCAATGGTAGAAGTTTGATTGAGATTTCCCAAGTACCAGGGATGTAGCCGATCTCAATTACACCCAATAGAATGGCATCAGAAAATTGATGGAACTCAAGGTTCAGTTGTTAGAACTATTAAAGAAGGGCTTCACACGTTGTAGTACATCCCCATAGGGAACAAAAATGGTATTCATGAATAAGAATGATTGATATATGCCTATATACATAGACTGTATACAACACAATATAATGGCGATTTGAATCGCTACCCCTTGTCCCATAGTGATGATTCCTTTGATCAACAGCAAGGGGCTTCCACTTTCTTGAAAATAGATTTAAGATCTGGCTGCCACCTATTGTTGATCAAGAATATAGATATCCCGATGTATGCATTCAGAATGAGATATGGGCATTATAAGTTCGTGGTTATGCTCCTGCAACATTCATGTATCTGATGAATGTAACACCCAGATCCGAATAACTCGAGCTCGACCTGATTAAGGGTCTACATGACCAATTAATATTCAATTTATATTGAATAAAATCATGTCGACCTGTAGATCACAAGTCAAAGCTCTTTCGGTCGCAATCGATCAAAAGTCGATCGCATCATAATGTATGTCATAGGAAAAGCTGTGACGTGAAATTTGAACCATAAAACAAATTGAGACTATCGTAAAATCCGATTCGATAAAATAAGACCAAAAAATCGACCGTTCATCGATCAGAGGCCGTTTGGTATTTTAAAATCATGAAATTTAATTGTATAGCAAGATCGTATCTCAAAATTTCAAGAATTCATATTCGATATGAAGAATATAGATATTATATTCATTTTGATTATCATTCAGAGACGGATAGAATGAGTTATTTTACATAAAAATACGAGACTCGAAGCACAAATACGAAGGACTTTGATACTCTAAATAAGAAAAGAGAAATGGTTTTAAAAAATATAAATAATTTTTGTGTATGTATAAACAGTCTGATGTAGTAGACTGCAGGAGCCAACAAATAGCTCTTATTTTTCTCCAACACTTGTCAAAAAACAAAGCCTTTCTTCGATATATATGTGTGTGTATCCAAAACCTCATTTTTTCACTCACCAAACCCTCCCCCATCAACTCCAATGAGAAGTCTCTTCTCTCCCAATTTCTAACCATGAGCCTTCTTTCTCTTCTATTTCTTGATGGAAATTGAAGTTGCAGGGCTATAAGTTGGATCTCCAAATTGGAAATATCCAAAGGTTGTTGCTTCTTCTCTTAGAGTCAAATCTTGGAGCAGATGTGCTCCTAGATTTCAAGAAGATTTTGCATGCAACATGATCTTCTCCAACATGGATGGATCTAGAGGGGGGCATGGAGGGGCACATGCCCTCTCTAGATTTTATGATGGCATCTTTTTATTATTGATATAATATCATATATAATGTTATTTTGGTATTCATCTATTAAATGTACTTGTAAACTTAATTTGTAACCTCTCCCCTTAATTTGGATTTGCTTTATCATCTCTCTCCACAATTTTCTCCTCTATTTCATCTTTTGAAATCTCTTTTCATACATATATTCTTCTTCTTCTCTCTCTTTAATTGTTATATCTCTTAAAAAGTCAGACTGGACTAGTTGGTCAAACTGGTTGGATTAGATACTATCATCGATCTTGTTAGTTCGACCGATTCCATGAAAGTATAAATAGAAATTTTAAAAATTAGTTTGAATGTAGATCATGTCCGACTGAATTGGACTAATTTGACTTAGATCGCACTGCTACAAAGAATTGAGATATTATTTATTATCAACAATGATTCAACACGCACATTCTTAGTTATACACACACAAAATTGAGCCTGCACGTGGTTTTCATGATTTAGAATATCGGTTCCACCCGTATGAACCACAAATTAAGCTCGATCTAAATTTTTGAGGTTCATACATATGATGATGTCATGAATACTCCACTCGGTTTGACCCAACAATCGAACTCGGTTAAATACCAAACGAATGACTAAATGGTTCAGCATCTGGTCTGGGTTTTAAAGATCTTATTCTCACCCTTTCTCCATGCATCTCCCTTTCTTTCCCACTCACTCACTCTATTTATCTCTCTCTTTCACTCATTGAGAAAAATAAGTATAAATACTAAAGGTAATCTTATTTTATGATTTTTATATTGTTTCTATTGTGATCATATGCTCCATGTTTAAATTTAGTTGTTTGTGTACAATTTTTCCCTACCTCTTTTATATTCTTTCTACATGGAAAACTTTCAAAATCTTATTGAATATATCATTTGTCCAATTAATGAATATGTATGTACTATTTTACTTTGTGCCCCTCTGCAAAAAATTTCTGGCCCCGTCCTTGTTCTCCAACCTTGCATGCAACATGATTTGAGGTACAATCTTCCCTTCTTGTTGATTTCCATGTATAAAAAAATATATAATAAAGAAGTTCATTAGACTTCATCCATGTTGTGCTTCATACTATATAATCTATGTATCATACATGACATAGATGATTCTGGGCATATTATTCCACTTAAAGATGATGATAGATTAATAAGGAAGTATGGTCACAGACTCACATACATGTAATTCCACCAGATTTTTCATAAATTAATTTAACATTTTTTATAGAAATATAGAAGGTAATTGTTATATTTCTTTTTCAGTTAATCATATATGTATAGAAACGTTGAGAGAAGTTATTTTACTATAATCAAAGGTGGTTGCATAGCACATTACTTTCTCTAGTTGACCCGTGTTATAACTAAGGGAAAGAAAAAGTAAATTAAAGGGCATAAATATTCATAGTGTATCATCATAACCTACTTTAGATAATAACATGGAATGTTCTAACATACTTGCATGATTTGGAGGAACGATTAAAGGAAATGGTGGAACTTACTATATAAATAAAAATACTTTTTTAGGACCCCATTTTAGTTCTAGAAATATAAAACCATCAACTATAAAATTATTAAGTTATTATAATGAAAATAAATTCACTTTACCGTGGAGAGAATTGTAAATAACATGATTATAGTTGGAGCAGCTTACGTATGCATAGCATGATGTCTTAAATTCCTCATCATTCAATCTAGCAGGGACCAATTAATGATCACAATTACTAAGTCGGGAAAGCGATCCAACTCACCACATAGATGGCATGGCATCAGACATGCCATTGACTCCTAGAACGAAGTGAAGGGATTGGATTGAATTGCAATGATTCATGCATCTGATTATTCACTGAAAGAAATATCCTCGATCATCACGTATCTACTTATTTTATTTTTGAAAATTTAAAAAATCAATAGGAACATGCTTGTCAAATAACAACAATAGATTAAAAGATTTGGAAATTTGTATTATTTTAAACCTAAGTCCAAGATCTAACGAGTAACTCTAAATTCCCTGATTAAATAAGAAAAGTTGGGAATATAACATTGATCTAAATTTGAATCCAGGTCTAATGAACAACTTCTAATCTCATGATTTGAAAAATGAGATCGTTTGAGTATTTTCATATAAGTGACTTAGAAAATCTAGATCAATAATCATACTACTAATTTATGAGTTAAACAAGAAAAGTGGAGTTTTTACATCGAATCAATTTTGGATCCAAATCCAATGAATATCTGATGATCTCAAAATTTTGAAAATAATAAACTATGACCACAAAGACCGATCATCTTCTGACTGAATTATTGACAAAAGATCCAGATCTGTATAGTAAACAACAATAGAGATTGAAAAATGATGAGAAATCAAGTCAGTGATCGATGATGATTGATAATTAAGAGTACTAGTTTTGGTGACCCCTACACCGGATTGTGCGAGGGTGCAGTGACCCTCAACTGGGCGGGAGATAGGAAGGCCTGTTACGGCAGCGATCGCTTAGTGCGTGGGTCTCGGATCCTAGTCCTTTCTTGGTTTTTCGCAAGCCCTCACAGTTTTACGTCTCTTTGGGGTCCACATGATTTTCTTTTAAGACTAGTTCCACTGACCCTTGTTCTTTAGGGTGCCTAGGCTGGAGGCCCTCGGTTTCAGTTTTTCGAGTCTTTTCCTCGTACCGCTCGGGCTAGTTTTTCTTTTGGAGTGAATCTTTCGGGGTATCTCTTCCACCCGTCTTAGTGACGTAGTTTTGGAATAGACCTATCCCTTTACTGGACCGCACTTCGACTTAGAGGGAGAGACAAAAGGATCTCTTAGGAGACTACCTCACCGCTTGAGTTTTGGTTACCGTTCCGCCAATAGGCTTGGTGATGGCTACGTTTGAATCCTTTATGACTACATCTATATCAGTTACAGTTGAATTTGGAGGAGTTACAATTGAGCTTAGAATAAATCATAAATGAGTTTGGCAAAAGTTGAGATGAATTATAGTTGAGTTTAACTAGATTGAGATCATTTACAGTTAAGTTAGTTACAACTGAGTTGGCTGCATGTGAACTTGCTCCAATTGAATTGGTTGTAGTTGAGCTTGATTTCCATTGAGCTAGTTACTTTTCCGACAGTAGTTCATGGGGAAGAGAAGAGATCATATTATGAAAATCATCCTTATCAGACTACGAGCTACTACCACAGTTGTTATATATAACTAGTGGACGTGTTAAGAATTAGTTAGGATGCATTTTACTCCACCTCATGCCTACGGAGGCACCCCAATCCCAAGGCTTCCTTACTGCCTTAGTGTCATAGTGTGAGGTCTTACCCAGACAAAGACTATAGACTATCCACAAAGCTTGAGAAATTCAACAAGAAAAGAATCAAAATACTATACCAGTCATATACACTTACTATGATCCATCCACATGATTCATAAACATCGGAAAGAGGTATGGATCTCCTCGATCATTATAAGCATTTAATAAAGACAACGACTAGATAAGAGACTCATCATCCATATTACTAAGATCCATCAAACATGAATTATAAAGAAATGGTAGCTTAAACATAGATCATATAATCTATATATAAAGTATTAAAGTTGGGTAATTGGGCTAGGATGAGTAAGTCTGGAGATTCATATACCAAACAACTTGTTTCAATGCTAGTAGCTCTAAATTTAATTGTTAAGCCCTATTTAATTGCTTTCTTTTAGAGTCACTAAATTCATGATATTTTTAATTAATTAGATGTGCTCAAAATTTCATTGATGTTTTTTTTCCTTCCTATTACATGGATTGCAAACACCTGCATTGTGGTATTGGGAATTTGGGAGAGTTGAATCTCAGCTTCCGCAGTTACTATTGTCAAGTACACATGTTATAGTTTTTGTTCAGGATATTATAAACGCTTTTCTTTCTCTTTTGTTAAAATTGAGATACATGTACATTATGCAGTTTCTTTTGTTATATGTTAAATGCTATGGAAATTTATGCAATATAATTGGTGACATATTGTAATTCTGTGGCTTATAGTTAAATGTGAATGTCATTCGTAAACACGAAAATTTCCTCTAATTTTTAGTATTTTAATGCGATCTTTAGCGAACATGATACTACGAGTGATATGTAAACGGGTATCCTGGATCCGTGGGATTGGATGCCACAATGAATGTGGTATTTAGACCATTCCTAAATACATGTGTGGTAATCTTTAGCGATGCATATTCTACTGCAAGACTCAGGAGCAACATAGATTACATTTGAAGTTATTGCATGAGTTACTACAGAAGAACAAGCTATATGTTAAATGCAACAAGTGTGAGTTTTAGTTATAAAACATGGATTTTTTTAGGCCCTGCCATCTCAGAAGCATGGATATATGCAGATCCTATGAACGTAAAGGCAGTGCTCCGTTAGAAAAAGCTCCAAACATATTATAAATACTCATAGCTTTTTTAGGTCTAGCAGGATATTGGTCTAGCATGCTAATATCGCAGAGTTTCTTAAAGAGGTTCTCTCTTTTAATACAACCCCTCACTCACCATGAAAAGAAGAATTAACTTGTGTTTAGTCAGACGAGTGCGAACAGAGCTTCAAGACTCTAAAAGAAAATTCGATGACTAATCCAATATTAGTGATTCTAACGGGCCTGGATGGTTTCAAAATTTACATAGCTGCCTGTAAGAAGAATTTGGAGCAGTCTGTTGTAGAATGATCAGGTCATTGCCTATGTTTTGAGGCAACAAAAACTCCTTGAGCAAAAAAAAACCTACACATGATATAGAGCTTGCAATGGTAGTCTTCAGATTGAAGCCTTGAAGACATATCCATACGATGTCTCTTTTGAGAATTTCAATGACCATAAAAATCTTCAAGATCATTTCATCATAAAAAGTTCGATATGAGACAAAGATGTTGGCTTAATCTTCTTAAGGATTACGAGCATACTATCTTGTATAGTCTAGGAAATGTGAACATGGTAGGTGATGCATTAAGCAACAAACCACATTCTATAGATACTTTCTTATAGCTTTAAGCATGGGATTTTTTTGACAACTTTAGCTAATGTCACCTTTTTTGTAGTAGTGTTTATACATCAATTGTTCTCTCTCCTATGTAGACAGAGTTGAATGATAGGATTATGAGAGGATAATAATGGATGAGTGAATAGAAAGGTTGGATGACCGAGCTCTATCAAAGGATTTAGTGGATTTTCCCAAGAGCATAAATGGTTAAATAATGAAAATAGACTGTGTTCATGTAGATAAGGACTTGGGGGAAGAGATTTTGCGTGAGACACATAATTCACAGCTTTACATTCACTCTCGTAATACTAAAATATATCAAGGCATTCACTTCCTTTTTGGTGGATGTTGCTCAATTTTCTGCTAATGTTTTACATTCCAATAGTCAAGGTTAAACATAAAAGACCTCCAGGATTGTCGGAGTCCCCTTTCATTCCAAAGTAGAAGAAGGAAGGTATAATAATAAATTCATGACAATATCATCTGTATGGAGGGTTATCTTGTAAAGGATAACCCCCTCCTCAAAAAAACTATCTTGTGGGTAATCCTTGTTTTTTTATGTGTTTGCAATGTTTATTGTTGAGAGGAATTATTGTAATGTGATTTTATTGAAGTTATGGTAAGATATTAAGTAGTGTGTAATGTTTTAAGTGACTAGATATCATACTATAAATTTTTTTAAAAATAGAAGAAAGAGAGACAAGAGAAAAAAAGAGATTGGTTGTTGATGAAGTGCTAAATGCATGTATTAAAATCAATCCGTTGTAACACGGACACTTAGCTCTTATACATAGCCAAGAAGAATCTTAGTGAAGAGGTTCTCAGCTTTAAATTATAATCTGGGAAGTCCAGGGTCGAACATAAGGATGCGAGCAATTTGTAGGTTAAATTTAAACGTCAGATATTTTCAATAGCAATTTTAAGTCTAATTATGTCAAGAGGATGCACAAAACAAACATGATAATAAAATTTTAATACATTTTTTATGCAACATAGTTGAATGCAAACAAATATGCGCAAACAATATGAATAAGACAACCATACTTATATACACATGACAAGTAACTTGGATTATCACGACAATACTCTGAATTAATTTACTTGGGATATTTATTAAGCAATATAGGAAATCAATCTCGATAGCCTACCTCATGTTAGTCAAATCTTCACTCAAATGACTTTATGGTTTCAACCAGAAATTAAATATTTTAATGATCTAATACTACTTAAATTTAATTAGCAGTAAACCATTAAGAATCAAAATAATTTGTAGGTTCAAAAGTCCACTCAAAGTACTTCTTCAACAAAGTTTCGTGAGTTATTCAAGCACTTTAAACATAGAGAAAATAATGCATGAATTTTTAAATCAAATCGCCACAAAACTTGCTGGAAGATAGAGTGTCAAACAAGCTTTAAAACAAGATAAAAATGACATTATTTGGATTTCAGGATAGAAAGATATTCAACCATGAATCCAGGGGTATAAATGCAATAAAAACTTTCAAGTTTTATTGCAAAACATGACAGACAAGGACTAAATCATAAATAAAATAAGCCACAAGGGCTATTATGCAAATTACATACATGACAGGACTTATTTGCAAATCTGGAAAACTCAAGACTAGCGCTATAATTCTCCAATTCATGTGTGCAAGTCACGTGATGGTATAGGCTCGGTCGAGGAGGTTCGGGCCATGTGTCAACTCCGGGCGCTTCACTAGTGGTTAGGAATTAGGTTCGAACCGAGGCTCGGTTCCAAACTTGAGGTCTTAGGCTTGAGGTCTGAACCATTGCTTTGGATAGCAACGTGGTTGAATCGCAATCGTTGGATTAAACCCAATATGGGGTATCCAAAAGTACCTGCTCGTCTGGTGTTCTTCTGGTCTGCCATGTGCGGCGACACTAAAGGATGTTCTCTGATGAAGCACCTGCAGCTCCTCCAAGCTCCTTGTGAGATTTTGGAACTCATATAACCCTCCTGAAGGTTCGACGAAGGATGTCGAATGTTAAGGAAGAATAGGGTCACTGTGGATATCTCTTTCGATGATGTGTCGCCATCGAATAAGATGGATATCGGAGCTCAGTTTCGATCTCCGATCAATGAAGCCATTTAGAGACCTAGAAGGTTAGCAGAGAAAGAACAAGTATATGCGAGTATTTTACAAGTTATTGCGAGCAAAATGACGGGTCAGTCGTAGGTGGAAGATTAAGCCCTAATGGGTGTCTCCTTCATGCAGAAGCAGACAAGTACATAGAGTGATCACAAAGACGAAGCAATGATGAGATAAAATGGAAGATTACGCGTGAATCATGGTTCAAGGGTGACTTGATGGTGCATTCTGATAGTGGTTTCAAGAAGTATAATATATGTGATAAATATGCAAATAATAGTAAAACTCATGATTGGAATTTTCACCTAGAATCAGAGGTTGAAGATGATGTTTGGGTTGAATCTTGAGCCGAAATACGAAGCTTAGGCTTCGTGATCTTTGCTTGAATTTCATGGCTATGGAACTAAGCTCAAACAACCGCATATCAAGTTGTAACTTGGCGACAAAGCCAAGGATCTCATCGGAGCTCACATTCTATCTTCACTCAATTTTGATCTCATGCTCTGTCACAGGAGAGATTAGATGGCTAAGGGGAAGCTCTCGCAAGGGCGGACAACCTGAAGAAGTGGTGGAGGAGGGTTATTTAAAGAAGATATGGTGGAGGTTTCAATGAGTTTTGAGGTAATTTCAACCATCACGCAAATGTACCATGGTGGTTTCTGGTGATTCTAGAGGTTGTCACGAAGAAGAAGATAGTTAGGGGAAGAGGCTGCCAGTGGAGATTGATCGGAAGATAACTAGAGTTGATTGGTGAAAATGGTAGAAGTTGCCATGAAACGAAGGGTTGCGTCGTTTGGGAGGTGTGGTTGGAGGTTGAAAGCGAGGCACGGTTGTTAATTGGGCGGAAACTAGTGACAAAGATGCATCTGATCAGGAGGCGATCAGACGGTGGATTAATGGACGGGTGGCTAGCCAACGAAGCACCACGTGGCCTAATAGAAATTGAAGAAATTCAATAAATCAAGGATAATTAAGAAAGAATTTATTAGAGTACGAATTAAAAAGGTGGTAAACATGAAAATTGTAGATCTCGATGAGATCTACAACTTTTACGTAGAAGTCAAAGAGATCAGAGGTCATTTATACATAGTTAGAAGTTAAATACAAGTAAAAAAACATATAAAATGGTTTTCTTTAATTTCTCTTTTGCTTATTTTTGTATTTTTATTTTAATTAATGTTAATTTATTTATGTATAATTTTATTCTAATGTTAATTTATTTATGTATAATTTTATTCTAATTTTTATTTGATTTTTATAAAAAATAAATACATAAAATAATATAGCATATTAATATATAATAATTAGTGTTAATTATTTACAACATAAAAATTAGCAATTATTGTTAATTAGTCAATGAATATTGTTATTTTACTTAAGCAAGAAAGATAAATGTATAGAATTAATCTGGTAAATTTGGGATTTGTCAGTTGTATTAAATGAGAGAAAGTCATGGCTTGTCACGTAGAGTAATTTCCCTGATAGGTCATCCTCATCACCCACATGCTTTGTTAGGGCATCTGACATTAATAGTTCTCTGTCAGGGCATCGATTAACGAGTGATTCATCGATCAATGCATAAAAAAAATATATAATATTATTCTGAAATTTTTTTGAATTTTGTATTATTAAAATAATATATAAAAATATTTGGAATTGGCAAATAATTTGTCAATTCTCATTTCCAAATCATTTATATATTTTTATAATATAAAATACAAAAGTCCTTCAGAAAAACTTTGATCGGTGAACGGTTTACCAATCGATGAATCGTTCGTCGATCGATGCCTTGGTAGGGAAATATTAATGTTAAATGCCCTGACAGGGCATTTAGGTGATGGAGATGCATTGTCAGAGAAATTACTCGTCATGTATGTCCCATAGGAGAGAGAGTGATGGATGGTTGGTGGGCCCATGGGGTAGGAAATGGATTTTTTTGATGGAACACTAGGGGTGCTTGAGGTTTTGGGGTGGAAACACAAATTTTTTGGAGTTTCCATCCATATAAGTGTACCGAAAAAGTTTTTACCCATGATTTCAAAGGATATGGACCATCTAGGTGATGGTTGATAGACTCATCAAGTCAGCTTACTTCAAACCTAATGGCATGCCATACATGAATGCATCTACTTTTGGTCGATATGGGTATAAGTAGGAATCCTAAAATGACTACCTATATTACTTGAGAACAACGCCTAACACATTCTCCTTTGATCGTCCAATAAGCTAAGGGAGATTGTTGTTCTTTCATTGAGACGTAAGTAGTCATTTGAAAATTAGCACTAAAAAATCATGTGGGATTCGGTCATCTCTAACCTAGGTTCAAATGCACACGTGAAAATGTGTTCAAAGTGTGACAGTTCAACCACTTCAATATGCATTCGTTTAATCCATGCGATAACATTCCATGATTATTATAATTATTTGAGAAATAATTAGTAATCTTATTATTTGTGATTTTCAGAGGAAAATAAAATGACAAAGATGAATGTAGCAGAAGAACTTTATTTTTACCTTTTTTTTTAAATTGAAGCTTACAAAAAGAATGAAAGCACCTAAAAATGCTTGAGAGTTTAGAACTGTCTCAAAAAGCACAACATTTGCAATCCATAATTTGTTTTTTGCTTGGTTCCTTGATCGAGAGATAAAGGGAGAGACAGAGACTTGAAAGAGGGAAATCTTTTATTTTTCTTTTATTTTTCCATACTTGAGACAAAAAGATGTAAGTTATCAAGTAAACGAGAAATGAAAATGCATAAATGCCAAAAAATGCACAGGTTATCGAATTCCCATCAACTGCACCAAAATGAAACAACGAATTTTAGTGTGTTAGAAGAGTGACTTTACACCACATTGTGCACACACGCAAAAATCAAGTGATTCTAGATATAATGATGACAAACACACCTATGGGTAGATTAATAATATATAATGGCAAGTTTGAGGGTCCAAAACAATAAGACTCGAGACTTTTACACGGATTTTTATTGTAATTTCTGATTTTCTTAGCTTATCTCAGTAAAAAAGAAGAGAGAGAGAGAATAGAAACGATGAATAAAAAGATAAGTTACTTCACTAATGATTAATCAGGTAAGTGTCCCTAGGTCGAACACAAGGAGGTAGAGAGTATAGTCGGATCTCAAAATGGAATATTTTTGTGATTGATTTTTCTTCTTAGAAAATCTTTTTTGTGGCCTTTACATTTGTGGTTTTTATTTTTGCATTATTTTATTTTATTTTTATTTTGTAATTTTTATTTGATTTTTAAAAAATGATGAATTTGGAAAAAAGAGACACTACGTAATTGATGGAATATAGGGTAGTGTACTATTCTAATATAGTGGAAATAAAAAGAAAAAAATGATGTTGTTTTATTTTTAAAAAGGAAGATATATTTTGTAAAGACAATATACTATATAGTAAATATGTGAAATATAAAATAGGTGGTACTATATAGTATATCGTAGAAGAAAAGGAAATCAAGCAACATACTCGAAAACACACAAGATGAACAAAAAATCAAGGCAATGTTCAGAGAAATAAATCAAGACAATGAACGATGAAAAATCATGAAAATATATCAAAACTATGCTAGGGTAGTAGAGAATCTACCCTAGAAAAATCATCACAAAAAATAGTGTCTAGATAATATCCAAAAATAGTCCAAAGTATACGGGTATAAATGAAAAAAAGAATAAAAGTACTGCAGTTTGAACCTCGGCCAAGGATTGGAAAGTAAAGAAAAACGATTATTTGCACATAGGGTCTTAATTGCAAATAACTAAAGTTCGAGTGGCGTTGCTGATTCTAGCACTCAAATGGGTTTAATCTGCAAAATGTCTATTGGTTTAGGTTACACAGTCAGGATTAGAAGATGAGAGGCGATCGACCGCTCGTATGCACCACGTGTCAGAAGGCTGCACTCCAGGATTCTTGAGTTGTTCTCCCCCAATTTGGGAAGGATGGTGATGGTGCTTGGGCTTCTTTAGCGATTGGAAGATCGGTGAGATCGATTGGATAATGGCTATAGCTTCGGCAGGGCCATAAATGGACCACATATCCCTTTCGATCTCTCCTGCTGTGAGGAAGGTCGAGGAAGATTATAGTCGAGCACCTGCTAGGGTTCCAGGAGGTTATGCTTCAATGTGTGCTTTGATTTGATGCTAATGATGCCTCATTCACTTCTAGATGGAAGGAAAACCAGCAGGTAATGTTTATGGTTCAATTCTAGACCTGTAAATATGTGTAATTTCTTGCACAACTCAGATGATTTAGAATGGGTTCCAAAAATGGTTGGGTTTTCAGCTCAAATCTCAAACACAATTGGGTTGGATTGAATCTAATTGGTAATGGATTTCGATTTGAAGGAGTTCAGCTGGGACTGAAGGTGTATAAGCTTCGGTGATGGCTCGATAGAAGGGGGACTTCCGAAGCTGGACGCAATGTGGCCACGATGCAAGGCAGAGAATGCCCTGGAACCACTCCCTGAAGATTTCTCTTCCACACAGAGGTGTGTCCACCGTCGGCTATCATCTGAGATGGTCATAGTAAAGCGAGGAAGATTGGGTCTCGAGTAGGTATTCTGATTTCTAGAGGAGTTGAGTTCGAAATGATGAACTTTATTGATTTAAATAGAGAAGATAGTGAGGGGTTAGATTGAGATCAAAGTTGGAGTGTATCTTGGTTGTTGGGAGAAGAGGTTTGACAGATTATATTTAATTTAGGTTGCGAAATGAAGGTGGGATAAATGGTAGAAGTCGGGTAGTTGGAACAAAACTCCAACAATCTCTTCTAAGGAAGAAGAAGGTGGTGCTAACACATGTCAGCACCACAAAAATCAGAGATGTAAACACATTATAAATTATATATTAAATAGTAAATATCATTATTTTAAGTCCAAAAACACTTTGCAAATGGACTCTGTTTTTGATGAAATCACATACATTAATTAGAAAATTTTATTTTATGAAATTTAAAGGTGAGTAGAATGAAATTGGGGTTCGTATGAAGAAGTTATGAAGTTTGGAAGTTGGGAAATCAATAATTTGTAATCTACATTTCTTGTCGTATATATATATATATAGGTTGATTTTTTTATGATTTGTATATTTTTAATACATTTTTATAAACACAAACAGATAAGAGTTTGGTGAAAAATATGTACATATGAATTAACTAAAACTAAGTGAAGATTATATGCAAATAATAAAATAGAATTCGTGTACTATGTACAAGGTTAGTTATTTTTGTAGTTTTCTTCCTTATCTCCCTCTATTTTATTGTTTGTCGACCAATCCATGATGAACTGGTCTCGAGGGTTAGGTTATATAAATACATCTTACAACTATATTTATATTTTATTAGAATATTTATAGTTTTCCTTGTTTCTTTTCTTTATTTTTATTTTTCTTATTTTTTGTCTCTTTAATGCATAAAAATGTGTTTTTATTCATGAATGTGATTTTGATAAAAATGAGAATTAATGCATATTTACACGTATTTGTTAAGAATTTTAAGACAAACTGCCACAGAAATGTTAAGAATCATGGATTCATCAATTAAAACCCTGATTTTCTTTTGATATAAATGACCTTAATATATAATCAAACCTATACCACTCGATTCTATAGATTTTCATATTTCTAAAGGAGTATTTTTGAGGAATTTCCTGATTTCTGGCATTTTGGTTATTTTTGAAGATCCATGGATGTAAATGTGATTTTGTTAAAACTTGGGGCATCTATGCAACAAAAAATAAAAAATACGAATTTATTTGAAATTTAGAAAACTTTCTAAAAATATTAATTTTTCTTTCTTTTATTTTCTAATTAGACAAATTGCATATAACATGCTAAGTTTATATAATTGCAATATTGTCCTTGGGAGACAGGATTGCAAATACTACAAACTACAAAAAGAAAATGCAAATTTGCGTATAATGATTGAATGAAATTATGAAATTTACATAAAAGAAGCAAATGTTTTATAATTGCAAATTAGTCCTCGAACTTGATGAAATAAAAACCACATTAGATTTATAGGAGGGTGGTTTCTTTGGCCACAACTATCTGTGATGATGGATCACCAAGAAGTCGTAGTACATAGTGGGAACCATAGTGAGAAGGTTGTCGGCATGGCATAATTTCGTGGTGAAGCAACACAACAATAGATGGTAGTTGATCGATGGTGAAGTTTGTGGCTGCGATGATAGAGGACAATGAGAAATCTAAGAGCTTTGAGCTATGGAGCTCTGAGCTATGGAGTTGCGTGATTTCGACCTTGAGGAGTTCTCCCCAACCAAAGCAATGATGAGAAGAAAGGAGGGTGAGAAAGAGATCTTGGTGCGACAGTAGGGAGAAGCTAATCATCATGTAGTCCTCTTAGGCTATTAAGAGTGTTACATGGGTTCGTCCTTTTGTGGCATCGATTATGGAACAATGAAGATGAGGATGCAAGAATGAGTTGTTGGTGGGAGGCCAACCAACATGTGGTGGTTGGGTTCTACAAGAAGAGAGAGGGGAGACCTTTGTCTCATGTGCTGGAGGAAGAAGAAGAGGGGCATTAACATCATGGGTTTTAGGCATGGGTCTTTGGATGCGGATTTTTCCTTTGGACAATAAAGAATAAATAAAACATAGAGTTCTTAGTTAGAAAAAAACTTTTAAGCATGGATTTTAAGCCAAATATGCTTAATATGAGTAAATTACTGTAGAGTACATATAGATATAATAAATATGTATTAATTAGTAATAATAAAAAATAATTTGGTGTGCTCTTTTTGCAAGAAGAGTGAATTCTATAACTTTATGTCTTTTACTTTTTAAGGTTTTTTTTGTGAAGTTCATATATAAGAAACAATCGATGTGATTTATATGCAAACATGGGTAAAATACCGGAGAACAGCGTATATTTTGCTTAATTTAAGGAAATATCATAATAAATAGGTAATTCATTAATCAATTAGATCAAAGTATTCATTCAGATTTATTACAATTAATCATTTTTACTTTACACTAAATCCAATCGTTGCGGATGCCCATCGACTTGACCATAAAAGCATCCTTTAATCCAAATAATCCATGAACTATTACCATCTTAAACCCCCAACTTGGATTCCAATCAATTGGTTTGAGATGTGATCATATCTTGACGTTAACACTTATCATGGTATAGCTTATCCTAGGATAAATGGATGACGACCTACTATGATAATGGCCAATTCACGTGGGGAATAAAGTAGTTGAAATAAGGACGTGGGATATTAATCGTATTGAGAGATTTTGTTTATAGATGGGACAAAGTCTGAATTTGAAAAGGAAAAAAAAGAACTTGGTGCTTCGTGGGAATTGTAATGAGAAGGGTGTTGACATGGTGGAGCTTTGCATCGGAGCAACATGGTGGATGATTGAGGGAGGTGTTCGTGGTAGTCATGGTAGGGCCAACGAATGATCTAACATCTTTGAGTTTTGGAGTTGTGCGATTGCAACCCCTCATGGCTGATAATAGTTTGGAGCGGAGTAGAAAAATATCCTCAATAGCTCAAAATGAAGTATTAAAACTATGTTTCTATTTTTCCTAGATAGATAAGAATATATAGAAGAAAACATGACCTTATTTTTGGGGTTTTGACACTATATCAATTCATAATGATTTTTACTTGTTTTTAAGTATTTTTTTTATTTTTGGACTTTAGACAGAATAACACTAAATGCCCTTCGGATATGTGGTATATATAGATGAGAACAAGCTAAATATATTTTTGGTATTTTTCTAAGATGCAATGAATAAACTAAAAGTAAAAGACTACAAAAAGGCTGAAATCATATTTTTGATTTTTTAAACAACGTAAATAATAAAACAAAAATACAACAAAAACTACTACCACAGATAAAAATCAGGGTCACATGGACAGATTTTTAGATTTTCAAATATATAAAAGATGCTTCATAAATAAATCAAGTTCTTGACTATTGCATAACTTCTACATGCAACAAATCAAATTATGATCTAATGAAACTTGAGGAAAAGTTCACCCTAGTAAAGTTTTACAGCATACTTAAAAATGAGCTAGAGACATCAGGCATGTAAATAGTTACTAAAGAAATGAAATAAAATGATACTTGAGTTCCAAAATTCACCATTAATCAATACCATACCACAATATTTATGAAGCTTTGAAACAATGTAGAGCATGTAGTATCTTTCTAAAGAGACAAGTTTCATAAAAACCTGAGTTCAAATGAAAGTTTGGCGAGCATTTAAGTTTAGGGTTACATAATTAAAAATTAGAATTAAAATCAAAGTTCAAAATAGCCTAGGAGAACTTCCTTCTAAGATCCAAAACTTGTGAGGTCTGGGGTACAAAATGTCCATGTGACATCATAACGATGCATGCATAACACCATCTTTTATATGGCGGCTCCAGAGGTGCTTGGGTAAGGACAATCGAGATTGGAAGATAGGGGAGGGGCCCTTGATCCAACAAAATTTACTAAACAAAACATCATCCCTTCTTCCCATTGTCATAGCTGGAGGTGGTTGTTCCCATGTGCGATGTGCCTATTGACGACCAGGGGGCATAACAACCACCCTCTGGTGAAGGGTGGATACTTGCAGTGAAGAAGGTGCGTCCGCCAAGTTCCTGTAAATGGTGAAGAAGGGCTTGAGTTTGGGGAACTAGGTTAGAAATGAAGTGCACAAAAATGGGGGTTGCAAGTGGGTTTTCCTTCGATTTGGTGAGGTAAGAAGGAGGTGTTCCGGCCAACGCACATGGTCGACAGGGAGGGTTCATGAGAGGAGAAAGTTACTATAAGGTTCAAAGATTTAAGCCACTCAACCTGAAAATCTTAACTCTAGTTCCCATAAGATTCCTCTGAATTTGGGTAGATTAAGGTCAAATCAAATCCATTCTCGACTTCTATTCATAACTTGGTTCAGAACCCACTAACTTTTCACTTTGCATATGTTAGATATGCAAATGCCATGAAATGCATATGAATGAAGTGCAAGATAATATAATTAAATTTTTGAATGAAATGATGATATGCAAGCATAAATAAGAAGCCTTTTTTATTTTTCTTATTTTTTTGTTTTTTTTGGTATACCTCCTCTTTTACAATATTTTTTTTAAAAAATTCTTATTTACAAGAATTTTACAAAATTATACAAGTATTATAACAAATATACATGCTATACAAGTATACATTTATTTTACAAAATTTTTAGCCCAATTTTACCCATCCATAGTTATTGTATATATATATATATACACACAAAAATACGCAAAAGTACGAGCTATGGTTAAAGTATATATATAATATATATACACCCCTATACTTAGCATGTGCTATGTCCTCCGAGCAAAGAAGAAAGGAAAATGACAGAGCTTGTGCCAAGTGTAGGAGAGTTAAAATAACAAAGAATATAGAAGTCGACCGTCCCCCTATACTTAGGCTCTGGTCAGCCTAAGTGTAGAGGAAGACCAAAAACAGGGTGGTCGAGGTCGGGAGGAGAAATGGATGAATATATATACATGGGGTGCATCGGTCCCCCCTATACTTAGGTCTGGTCAGCCTAAGTATAGGATACGAGTGAGTATGAGAACCGATATGGTTGGAGAATATACAAAGAGAAAGGGAAGTAGGGGAAGAGGTTCTTGGAGATGGTAGGAGTAGTGATGATTCATGCATTCCCTAAGAGTGGATCATTGGATTCTAGGATGTGCATGAATGAGATCTCTTTAACACGCGCTAACTACTCCCTACAAAATGCTTCAATTGTTGCCTGCTTACAAGGAATGATCGTGCACCATCTGTAAGCTCTGAAATCATTACACTACCATTGGTGTTCACTTCCCTAACTATGAAGGGTCCTATCCACTTATACTTCAACTTTCCTTGAAAGATCTTCAACCTAGCATTGAATAACCATACCTTCTGCCCTGGGACAAAACTCTTACGTATGATATTATGATTGTGCCAATGCTTGATTCTGTCCCTATAGATCACGCTGTTAGCGTATGCCTTATTTCTGATTTCCAAAAGCTCGTTTAAATCCATCTTTTTGCTCGGTTGTCCATCAAATGTGTTCTAGTTCACTTTCTTTAGTGCCCATTTAGATTTGTGTATCAATTCGGCGGGTAGATGACACAACTTTCCATAAACCATTCGGAAAGGGGAGGTTCCAAGAGGGGTCTTGTAAGTAGTTTGGTATGCACATAGAACTTGGTCGAAATTATGGGACCAGTTCTTCCTGTTAGGGTAGACTAGCTTTTGCAAAATGTCCTTCACCTCCCTATTCGACACCTCAGCCATGCCATTCAATTGTGGGTGGTATGGACTAGCTATACAGTGCTCGATGCCATAGTCCTTTGTTAACTTTTTCATTTCCTTGTTAACATAGTGGCTACCCCTATCAAAGATGATGACTTTGGGAACCCTGAATCGTGAAATGATGTGATCTTTCACGAACTTACTGACATTCTTGTTGTCTGAAGCCTGGATAGGGATAACTTCCACCCACCTAGAGAGACAATCAACCACCAAGAGAATATACTCATAGCCCTGTCTGTTAGGGAATGGCCCCATGAAACTATGCTCCATGCATAAAAAACATCAACCATAATGACCGGTTGCATGGGCATTTCATTTTTGGGACCGACGATCCCTCCCATTCTCTGACATATTGGACACGGCCTAACTAATGCATATGCATCACAGAACAGGGTCGCCCAGTACAAACCAAACTAAAGTACTTTCCAAGAGGTCCTCTTCCTAGAATGATCTCCTCCTGCCTCCAAGGAATGACAGTAGGTGAGGACACTTATGTATTCCTCCTGAGGAATGCTCCTTCATCAGACACAATTCGAACCTTCCAAGAAAAGGAACAAATCCTCCTAATGGTATTTCCTAGATTCTGACTTCAGTTGGTCAATGCTTCTCTCTTAGGACAATCATAGGGAACTATCTTTGACACCAAGATATTCACCGTGTTGGCATACCATGGAAGAGTCTTGACAGAACAAATCGACTCGTTAGGGAAGGAGTCTTTGATAGGGTCAATCTCAGAGAAACTATGCGACTTTATGCATGAGAGGTAATTAACCACCACATTCTTCTTTCCAGGCTTATCCTTGATTTGAAAATCGAGTTCTTGGAGTAATAGAATCCAACATTCACATCCTTTATTTCCATGAGGTACTTGATGTCTATGTGATCTGTTAACACAGTAACCTTGGATCCTAAAATATGAGACCTGAATTTGTCCAAGTCAAAAACTACGACAAGTGATTCCTTCTCTGTGATAGTTTAATTCCGTTGAAACTGATCGAGTACTTTGCTTGCGTAGTTGAAAACATAAGGGATCCCTTCTCTCCTTTGTCCTAACACGATCCCACCTGTAAAGTCAGAACCGTTCGTCATGGATAGGAGTATCCATGATCTTCCTCTTTAGGAGCTAGAAGGCCTCAAGACACCTGTGATGTACGATGAACTCCATGTCTTTTCCTAAGAGCTCCATTAGTGGTCAGGAAATCTCTAAGAAGTACTTTATGAATATGCGGTAAAAACCAACATGCCCGAGGAACGACCGTGCTTGTTTGATGTTGGTCGGTGATTGAAGTCTCTTCATCACATCCACCTTGGTATGGTCAACTTCCATTCCCCTCTTGGAGATGGCATGCTCCAACACTATTTCCTATTGAACCATAAAATAGCTCTTCTCCCAAGAGAGCACCGAATCTACCTCCCTGCATTCTTGAGGACTCGATCCAGATAAGATACAAGTATCAAACGAGTCGTCGTGAACTGAAAAGTCATCCATGAAGACCTCCAGGAAGTCGCCCGCCACCTCGGCAAATACTGCAATCATGCACCACTGGAAAGTCCCTAGTGTATTTCATAACACAAAGGGCATGCATCTGAATGCGTACATACCGGACGGACATGTAAATGTGGTTTTTTCCCGATCCTCAAGATAGATGCCCACTTGATTGTAGCCTGAGTACCCATCAAGAAAACAAAAGAATTCTTTCCCCCTAGTCTCTCCAAGATCTGGTATTTGAATGGTAAGCGGAAATGATACCTTTTCATCTTAGCATTCAAGCGTTTGTAATCCACACAGACATGCCATGATGCAGGTACTCATATCGCAATCACCTCTCCATCCGAGTCGGTGAATGTATGAAGTACTGCCTTCTTAGGGACTACGTGAAGTGGTGCCACCCACTTGGAATCAAAGATGGGATATAAACCCCGCATCACACCATTTTTTAATCTCCTTCTTGACCACATCTCGTAAGTTTGGATTCAGCCGATGCTGGAACTACGAGAGGGTCTAGCACCTACCTCATGGTAAATATGGTGTGAACACAGAGCAGGGTTTACCCCGCGAAGATCGGACATCTGGCCTATTGTCTTGCGGTTCTGTTCAAGAATCTCTAGCAGGAAATGTTCTTGTTCTCTAGTCAAGCTAGAACTGACAATGATTGGGAACTTCCATGGTGAGCTTGCAAGGACAAAAATCCGGTATGTTAAGCATATAAGGTACCATTCAAAAATATTTTTTTAGAGATGATATATTTTGGTTTTTGATCCTTCATGAAAGTTGTAGATTTCATCGAGAAAAGCAACTTTTATGTTGACCACTTTTTGATTTTATCTTTTTTGTTATTTTTTTTATTTTTCTTTATATTTAATTTTTGAAATTTTAGGAAGCGGCACATGGCAGCTCCTGGAGCCGCCACGTGTCACCCCATTTTTGTTTTTTATTTCTTATGTTTTATTTTACTAATTTATTTTATTAATTTATTTATCTTTATTTATCTTAGTTATTTATTATTACTTATTTATTATGTATTCACTTTATTTATTATTTTAATTATTATTTATTTTATTATGTTTATTTATTACTTTAATTATTATTTTATTTATTTATTTCATTACCTTTATTCTTATTTATTATTATTTTTTATCTTTTTGGTGCCACGTGGTAGATCCCAACACGTGCCACGTGGCACCTCTTCTACCCTACTTCCGCCCGTGCCTACTCCCCACTTCCTTCGCGTGGATGGCAGTTGCACGCCCCACGATTGAGCCAGCTCCGCCCGCTGCTCTGCTTCTCCCTCACCCTTGCCTTTCTCTCTCCTTGACGGCAACCACCCCTCCATCTACACCCCACGGTAGTGTTGCAACCGACTGCTCCCTCCTTTCACGCCCCCTTAACCATACCCACCTTCCCTGCCAAGTTTGCAATTACCACGCAAGACCCGCGCCTACCTCCGCAACCGCTCTCCCTCATCCGACCTACGTGACCAAACTGTAACACCCTACGATCGCAACAGACTCAACCTGCATCCCCATCTTCCTCAGCTGCGCCAATGGACCATAAATACTCCTCCACCTCCATCGTTCCTCGTATCTGCCAAATAGGAGGGAGGGAGCAATGAACTTGAGTTCACGAGTTGTGACAGATCTTAGAGGACTTTGTAGGTGATGATGTGCCCTTTCTTCTCTGAGTTAGATCCATGGACCTTCTCCAAGTAGTAGTTCAACCGTGCATGAGTAGTTGAGCCTTGCTACACTTGCTAGTAGCTTGAGGCGACAACTGGTGGCCTTCATCCCTCCACCTTCTCCGACAAAGAACATCATCCCTAAGTAGTATCCTTTCTTCTCATTTGTCATATTCTTCTCCCTCTTCTTCATTTTTTTTGCTTCTTCTTTTTCACTCCTTCCCCGTTACTTTTCTCCTCTAACCTCATCTTCCCAAATCAGGCATCTTCGTCGGTCACCTTTGTACCTTCTTCCTGATCATCCTCGCCATCCACTTCGCCTCATCTTATCCCTCATTGCACCATCACTTCGACCCGAGTGCTTTACTTCTCCTGCTCACCGATACATAGCCGCTTCACTCGTATTCCTTCGCGCACCACTGCCTCACCCTTTATATAACATCAACCACTCCGCCTCGAGGCACGACTATTTCACACACCCAATGGGGGGCTCGATCCAGCTCCACATCGCCGATGACTCCCGCTTCAGCTATAGCACCACCGCCCACAGGAGATCCTCTGCCCTTAACATCGATTACAGACCCTCTCCCTTGTCTCTGCATGCCATCGCCACCACGATCGTCTGTCGGTCGAGGCCTCCTGCAACTCATCCATCGACTCCAACCTCAAGAGCTCCCATGCCCTCATTTTTTACTCTACCGATCACTGCCTCAGAGCTTCATCCGTATCAGTTTACCTGTGCCTACGTGCACCACATTTGACGCCCTCCAGCCACCTACAACCACTCTACTGCAACCCTAGCCGCGGGGGGTGCCTCGCCGCCTTCTCTAGCCAACCCTCACCAAGCCTTATGCCTATGTCGCACCTGTAGTCACCACGCAGCTCCTCCACACCACCTTCTTCAACGTCTAGAGCAATGACTCGATGACAATCACTCTACGCTCGAGCTCCTCGGCCAGATCACCTCGAGCTGGCTCTCACTGCTCGACCAATCCTTGTACCCAACCGCCCCAAACCCCCTCTCACATTCAAGTCAAGCGAGGTGCGGGGAATTGTAGTAAGGCATCCTATTATGTCCAGATTCATGCAAGGGCCCTCTTCAACCAGGCACGTGCAGGGCATGTGCCCATGGGGAAATGTTGCAAAGATGCAGCCCTACTTCTCCGTATTCACCAGTCAGTCCAACATTTGATTCACGTGATGCATACGTGACCTATTGGAAAATTTGCATAAACACCCCCTAAGCATTGGTGATTGCATCTTCATATTTCTTTTAATTTCTTTTTATTTTGTATTGTATATAGACCCCTATGTTTCCATATTTATTTGAACATCATTTTTGCATCAAATTTTTATTTTAAAAATTGCATATTATAGAATACTTGACGCTCTATCTTATGGATGTTTTATTGGATTTTTAAGAGCCATGATTTATTTAATATAAATATTTAAATTAAAACAATTGCATATTTTGCCCACTTCGTGCTCTTTAATTGATATTAAACTATCTTTGCTCCAGAAATTCTCAAAAAAATCACATTACATAGATTTAATTGTGTTCTGCATTGTACCGAAATTCCATGCCATTTGCATGCATATCAAGGTCTCAATAAAATACTCAATGACTTGAGTAATTAATTTTTAGTTGACCAACACTTAATATTTTAAGTAATTAAAAAGTATTATGGATATCTCTCACATAGACCTATCTAGGATAATTTTATCTTTGGAAAATATTGGTGTTTGATATTTATTAAAATTTTTTTTTTTTCAAAATAACCTAGTTTGCATATTTTATTAGTAATAAATTCATATTACATTAGGAAATTTCAAAAAAAATGTAGAGCATTAATTTCATCATTTTTCATCTTCTGTCCATTTTTTGCGGATTTTTTTGGACTTGATTTGTTCATAAATTATATTTTAGTCACTAAATTATCCCGAAATTGCATGACATTTTTAATTGCCAAAAAAATACCGAAAATAGTTCTTTAAAAACCTAGCTTCTAGATCTCCTAATAATCGAACTAAAGAGACAGTAGACTCCATGAGTTCGATCTTGGGCTTACCCAAGTAAAAAAATAAATTGACCACTCCCTTTAATTAGATAATTAGTTAAGTGGTCTTTTTGATTGATCTGGATTACCTTCCTGTAATAAAATTTAAGCGTTAATACCACATTATTAGTGAGGGAATTTTAGGGTATTTTAGATATCACCGTTGTTGTGGAGGCACGACTTAGGTTGATAAAATCTAGATAATAGGTTTTTCACCCCTGGGTAGTCTGACCCTCGATTTCTCTTGTGTATATTTATCTATTTATTTTTTACATATTATTATTAATATTTATTTCTTTTTTTGCTTTATTTTATTTATTTTATTTTGTCTATCTCTCTGACTGCCATCTTGTTTTTTGTGCGAGGGACCAGACACGATTGAGCGACCGCTTAGGTGGCCGAGCAACTCAGGAGCATTAGAGGCTGGCTTTTTCTGGTGATAAGCCGACAGAAGGAACACATAAAATTAAGATAGAGTTGAATTGTGAGAGAGTGTGGAGTTTAGGATTTTATTTCATGCATTTATTTTTATTAAAAATTGTTTGATTTCTAACAGATTTCATTTGAAATCTCACAAGTGTATCAGGGTTGGACAGTGGACCATTCGTGGTCATGTGGTTGGTTAATGTAGACTAGGACTTACACTTGCAAATCTTAGAGCAATTTTAGTAGATCATTTTATTGCTTGTGCTCGTACTCGTTAGGATCATGCATCACACTTAATAGGACGCACTTAGACTACAGAGATATTAGTCAAAATTAAATTGTTCATCACTCGCTAATAGAACTGTTTGTCTAGGAATGATTTTCTCGCTTGCATTTCATATAGTGTAAAATTTTCAAATTCTATATTGCATCCCCCATGTAGGACGTGAGGATCACTGTAAGTCTTCTGAACTGGGCATGTATCATTGATATTATCATTGCATTGACTTTTCTCAACTCCCTTCCCATTAGTTTTATAACTTAGGATTAAAGGAAATTGGGACTGGACGATAGGCATGCCTTGTGTCGTAGATTAAATTCAGTGAAAATCAAATTAAAAATTAGGATTCCTGATACAATTTGAACCAAAAATGCACTAAAACTGAATTGTTTTGGGGAGGGTAACCCCTTCATTATTTGAATTTACTTGCAAGTGAGAGAGAGATGAACACTAGGACAGAGCAAAACAGGATTTTCATATTGACTACCGACTCTACAAAAACTATTAGCTACTTCTCAGTGAGTAAATACGGGTAGATGGTAAACTGTCTGGGTTTCCTTAGCGGAGTGGATGGTTTAAAGGACATTACGTATGGCTCGGTCCTTAAGTAACGGGTAGCTGTTTACATCCATACTGGCTGAGAGTAGGTGTAAATAGTCGTAAGAGTCGGGCTAGTCTTTAGGGAAACACATGCACCTAACAGCTCATTAATTCTTTCAAAGATTGTTTTATCACCAACTAAAACGGACAAGATAATTTGGCCAAACCTTTACGCCCTTCATAGCGTTGAGTTGGTGAATTTGGGGTTTTATTTGTGTTTGTATTCAGGGGTGTACGCTCAAGATTACGCTCTTAGCACTTTTCCTATCCCTCCTTGTTTCACATCGTGCTCTTGATTCAAATCTCTTGACATAGATAATGGCGGATTGGAGTGAATTTCGCTTGAACTTCGTGAACCGCTCGTTGAACACTCCAAACTGACCATCCTCACGGTTGAGAATGACTCTCTTCCTGGGATGCCTTGGCTTTAAGACAATCCTTTCTAAGAATCCAAGGTCAATAAGTCACTCTCTTTTTTTGAGGAAGGTCAGACCCAGGCCTCTCCTCTCTTCCCTTCTCAAATCGAGGAAGACCATCACCTCGGTGTTTCTAAATCAACTTCTTCTACACAGACTAATTCAAATCCTTTAGATTATGAAGGTGAAGAAGAACAAGACAACAAGATGCCTCCCAAGAAGAACATAGACGATGAGGGAGAGAATGAACCACTGAAGGATATACTTGCCAGAGTTGCACAAGCTAAGTAGATAAATCAAATATTCAGACAAGAGCTTGGCCACTTGAGGAATGGAGGAATGAGGGGGGATCATTGAGAGATGCCTACAATCTCAGTGTTGCACAGAATGAGAACCATCTTAGGTTGGTTGTACCACAAAATGCTGGAGAATCAAAGCATCACTTTCTGACACTCCTGCAAAATTTTTATGGTAATGCTATAGAGGAACCGTACCTATTCCTATAGGAGTTTGAAATGGTATGTTACAATCTAGGAAGACCTAGTGTATCTTAGGATTACATACGTCTTAGAGCCTTCCCCTTTGTTGTAGCAGATAAAGCCACCTATTGGCTAAAGAATTTGGGGACATTTGTCACCACATGGGTTGCATTGAAGGAAATGTTCCTCGAGAAGTTATACCCTTTAAGTAGGAGAAATCAGATAAGGTCCCTCGTATGGAGTTTCACGTAGTTGTCCCATGAGCCTTTCCATGAGGCATGGGGTAGATTCAAGGACCTAATTCAGAAGTGCCCATGTCATGATATTGACAGATCTATCTTGGTCTAGAACCTGTACAATGGTCTGACTCATGAGGTTCATGGATTGTTGAATGCTGTTGTAGAGGCAGCTATCTGAACAATGGAGCCGACACAGTTTGGATGGTTTTAGAGCAGACGACAAAGATCAATTGCACCAGATCATCGAGCAAGGCTTATGATAAGCCACCTCCCTCTCGCATACATCCGGTGGAGAGATCAAATGTCACTGATCTGGAAAATGACCTATTCCCCAACATGGGGATTATTGCTAATAAATTAACCAAGGTTGACCAGATCGAGAAAAATGTGAGCTAGATACACAAGCTCGCTGAGTGGGAGAACCTAGCTAAGCTTCTGAAGCAGATCGTAGATCTAGATGACAGGGTGTATAAGATTAAAATACATGCCATGTCTACACCCCATGCTCCTATCTACTATGTGCACCACATTCAGAAGAAGCCTGCGTAGGGTCCACACAACACATGGACTTAGAGTTAACCTAAGGTTCATGAGAGACAGTACACGGAGGCGACTATCGAGACAATCACCGAAGAACCCCCACACCATACTCTAAAGCATGGAAAAAATCATTGACTTAGCGACCCCATAGGCTTGTACTTTCGCATCTCTCTAAAATTGCAGTCATGGTAAAATCTTGGTTTATTCAATTTTCAAGGACTTCCAATCACACATATTAGCTATAACTATGAATAGCTAATGGAAATGAGTAAACAGAATTCCATACTCGATCTCATAGACACATATAGAATTCTGTGGAAAGCTGTATTCGATGAAAGTTGTATGTACGACTTGGAGGGAGATCTTTCATATATTTCGGAATAAGAGAGAAATATGCACAAGTGATAAAAATACACACAAACAATTTTTTTGTATTGTTATAAAGGGCCAAAAATACTCAGAAAATTATAGTAAAAATATTTTTGGTTTTTATATGTTTTATATTGTTTTTGGTAATTTTGATTTCATTTTTTAATTTTTTTGTGATTTTTCAAAAATGAAACAATGACAAGACCAATAACCAATGCATAACCATGAGTAATTTGCAAGTTAAAAATAATCAAAATGCTCAAAACCCCTGGGGGTGATTTTTATGACAAAATAGATAAATATCTACAAATTGAGACTAAGATCAATATTTTTGGGTTTTTCTACAATTTTATATAAATGTTTATAAGTTTTCGAGTATTTTGAGATTTGTTTGGTTTTTATAAAATATTTTTGAGCAAAAATGGTATAGAAGCTAAAGGATAATAAAAGACATCTATCGTAATTTTTTACAGAATTTTTGAAGGTTTTCGAATTTTTATGATTTTATTAAGACAAAATGGACACTTTTTAGGAGTTTTTTAATTTTTAATAATAGCAAACAAATGGAAATTAACGAGCAAAAATCACCAAAAATAAAACATGCAATTAGAGATTACAAGTAATTTTTAGGTAATTTTTGGAGTTAATTTAATATTTATTGCAAAAATACAAGTAATTAAAGACAATCTACAAGGACCTTTCTACAAAAAAATAAATTCTAGGACCAAAGAATAACAAGTATTAAAAATTTGGGGGTCTCTACGTAATTAATCCAGGAAACTCAGTTATACTCACTGGGGCATACATACAAATACTCAAATATTTCCTTCATTTCATAACAAATAAAAAGTTCAGCACCGAAGTTGCAAATATCCTAGAATACTCGTGAGGCTACACGTGGCATAGACTCGACTAGACTAGAATGCAAATAAAAAAATATAGGGTCTAAACTACAAATTGTTCTTAATTACTTATTGCATTAAATGGACTAAAAGGAAATGGCGTAAATGATAGGGGAAAATGGAAATACCTTGCAGACACGTGGTGCATGCATGATGAATCTATGACACGCAATCCTGATGCGCTTCTACAAAAAATTTGACGGTCGGGGTAGCAGCATAGTTGAGCAGTCAGATCGTACACCCAGGTCCAATCCAACAGCATGTAGATGGAATTTGTCGAGCGGCGCAGATGAGGAACCAACCTTGATGGAATGGCTACGGATGGGACACCCTCAGACGATCCAGATCAAGTTTGGAACTCTGCTCCAGATCAGATGGCAGGGGAATAGGCTATACGAACACCATTGAAATGAGCTTCCTCGACAAGGGGGTTATGATGGAGAAGAGCTTCCTCCGAGCATGGAGGGTGATTCACAACTTTGATGAAGGCACCAAGGGGTCCAACACAGTTGTAAGGGCTCTCTGCCTCGACAAGGGGGTTAGGATGGAGAAGTGGATAATCGGATGGTCTGGACGATGGTGCTCAACCTACAGCTGCACCACCAGAGTAGTAGGGGCTCTAATTGGGGACTCCTCGCACACCTAAACCTGCAAGAATAATCACGACTCGAAGACAAAGCTTTGGCCAATGTTTATTTTGGTTGAAACGAGAGGAAGAGGAATGGGGTTCTAAATGTCCTTCAGTGGAAGTGAGGGAGGAGGTCTTTCCTAATCTTGCTCTAGAGATCAAGATTTAAGGTGGTCATGATGAGTAGGGAGGATGATTGTGAGTCAAGGAGTCGATCGATGCGGGGAGGTACGTGACTAGGCTCTGACCAACATGTCAGAGCAGATGAACTGCGGCAAGGATAAAGAGTGAAATCAGAATGGAATGGAAAATGCGGGTGAGATAAGGGATACCTGGAGATGATGAAGGACTCATGAAGTTCAGGTGAGGTGAAGGGCAAGGTTATGGCCTTGATAGAGTCGCAGAAGGCTTGGGAGGCTTGTTCGGTAGAGAAGTCCGGTCACGAGCTGAGCAAGCACTCCCGGTCCCCAAATCAACATCCTAAAGACACCTAGAGAATTCGGTCACGATGTTCGAGGTGCAAAGGGAAAGAAGGTGGCACAAGGAACGAGAGCTCGGCCGGTAGAGGATGCATTTTATAGAGGTGCCTAGGGTTCCAGAAAGATCAGAGTGGCGCTTGAAACCCTTGGGCAATCTGGTTGCACCTATGGATCCGTGAGGATCACAGATCCTAGGAGAGTTCTGACACAAAAATCAAGGCTATTGGTGATCGGACCCGACCAGGAGAAAGAGGAGAAGTCGGGTCCGGTGAAGGCTTGGCAGGTCGGGTCAGCTAGGGGAGGAGGTTGACCACGATCAACAATCCTCGGCTAACCAATGGGAATTCAAGAACATACAAAATAAATGAATACTAAATAAAAATAACAAATGATTTCAAAATAAAAAATACATAAAATAATTTTTTTTATTATTTTTCAAAATATGTTTCTGTGATTTTAATTATTTTTAAGAAAAATATATATTGGGTATATATAATATAAAGTATTATATAAAAGTATAATATACTTATATATTATATGCAAGTATTTTTATTTATTATTTTTATAAAAAAATATGTTTTATTTTATATTTTATTTAGTGACTTAAAGTATAAAAGAATTTTTATTTAATTTTTACATATTAAGTAAATCTATTAATTAATCAGGTGTTTTGTACACTATATACAAGTATGTCTTTTGTGCAATGACTTTTGGATTTTATTTTTGTTTTCTGTTTTTCTAATTTTTATTTCATTTTTATTTTATTATTAAGGATATGTACAAATGTTAAAAATATTAAATACAAAATATTAAATATAATACTTGCAGCTATAGTGTATGAAGTGGTTATACAGGGACCCTATCTCCCTCTGCTTTCTTCCTTGTTTATCAGGTTACTTAGTGACCTTCTCTCAGGTTCGCTTCAGTCTGTACTTATTTCATAATTACACCCTTCTTTCTCTTTCTTTTCTATTTATTCTTTTTTTTGTAAAATTAGTATTCATTATGCAATATTAACAAGGTCATGCATAATGATGAGTTATTGTATTTACACCAATTTATAGATGTTTCTACTAAAAGATAAAGCTAAAATAAAAGAATAAAAAAATTGAGAATCATTTATTCATCATCTCCCGATACTTTACCTTTGTTAGTCCATTAACAAACATTTATTTGAAAAATAAGTGAAAATAAGAAGAAAGAGAAAGAACCAAAGTTGATTATTAAACTTATCTTCATAAAATTGGAGTATGGATCTCAATCAGACCTTTTGATTATTAATTTTGACGGGACCTTATTGGGAAATAGGGTTAAGACTCATCAGCCTCCAAGTTCCACAATTCTATGGTCAGGTGTCCTTAACAACCAAGTTAGAACAAGTCTACATATGCAAACTCTAATGACTATGACTCTTTCCTTGTACTGCATAAGCGATGTGTAGCTCCCTACTTTAAAAATGATAAAGAAACAACCTCCCTCAACAAGGTATCTCTAATCGCCTAGCCTGGCAACTCTTTCCTCGAGGAGCGGGGTATTCCCTTCCAGGTTCAAGTACAACCAGCTAAAGAAGAGGGGAAAGAAGAGAATGGACCATGACCAATGTAAAAGCTTAACTAGTGTAGCTAAGTCTCCTAGCTACAAGCTTCCATGAGATGGGACAACATAATACATAAGCTTTGCTTATGCACTATATACTCTCTGGCATGCATTTTATTTTCAATCAGGCATGCCCCTTTTTTGGAGTTTTTCACAATTTTGCACATTTTTTATATGCATATATACAACATATCTACACAGTGCAGCATGTACATAAGGAGTATTTCTTCTTGAGCCAGCAGACTATCCCTCTTTTAAAGCTTTATTGCAACCCACAGACTCCTGTTGTTAGACCTCAATGCTACTAGACCAGGTTGAGGTGCACATCCCTCCCTAGAGGAGGAAGAGAGGTTTTGGCTAGTTGTATTGCCATGGTATGCTACTCCAAGCCAAAGGATTCTGCCTCCTCACCACCTCATCCGTGTTGAGCTATGTGTAAGGTGCTTGTCCCGGTCAAGCCATTATCTCTGAGAGTCATGCATGCATTGTTAAGTGTTCTACTTAGGCTTATCAAGATGACGTGAACATAGCCTTGCGAACTCGAAGAATTAAGTCACTAAGTACATGAAAAGTCTTAACCCTAAATCCTATAAGGTTCCTTTGAAGTTAAGTGGATTAAGGTCGTAACCAAGCTCCATTATTCAATTTGATTCCATACCAGTTTAAATGTCAACCATGATTCTGAAGAATGCACATGCAAGTGTATACAAAACTCTTTTTGTGGAAACATTTTCAGAATATGCAAATTTTTATGGGAATTTTGAATTTTTCAAAATTTTAGGTGTTTTGAAAAATAAGGAATGAATTTTATGAAGATATAAACAATAGTGTTTATGTTACAGGTTTTATGTACAAAATGGATTTTATTTACATGATACTTATATACAAAGAGTTAAGGGGTAGATTCTGGTTTTCAACATACACATATATGCAAGTAGTTTTTATACCCCATATTTATTTTCTTAAGTGGCAAAACAATTTTTGCAAAATATTAATCAAAACTAGTTTTACAAATTATTTTTACAAACATTTTATTTTCACATAATTTTCAAAATTCTGTACTATATACATAATTTTTATAAATAAAATATTTTGCATATATTTTGCAAACAAAATATTCTTACAAACATTTTTGCAAAAATTTGTACCAAAATAATTTTGATGAAGTTTTTACCAACAAAATTTTGCCAATATTTTTATTTTAGTAATATCCATGTTATCAACACCCACTCAAAGTACGAGTTATGGCTAAAGTATATATACAATATATATTACACCCTCTATACTTAGCTTAAACGATGTCCTAGATTGATCAGAGAGTGATGAAGGAAGACATAACTCGTGCGGAGTATGGTGAAGTGAAAAGAATACTATACTACAACGACGAATGAAAGAATATAATTTATAGAAGTTGGTTACCCCCTATACTTAGGATCAAGTAATCCTAAGTATAAAAGACTATAAAAAGGGAAAGATTGAGGGTCGAATGTACCGACATTACCTCCCCTATATTAGAGGGCTAATATCTTTAAGTATGGCATCAAAACTAGAGGTAATAGAGTCAAATGAATAATCACAAGTTTAGGTAAAGTTCACCCTAAGCGTAACATAATCATAAGATGAAAATGAAGTGTTAAACAAAAAGAATGAATGATATAGATGTAATGGATCTATATAGCCGTGGAGTAGAAGTGAAAATTAGGTATGAGATGCAGGTGATGTGAGTCAAAGATTACATCTCATACAAAATGAATAAGGGCAATGTCAATGATCAGTGGATCATGCTCAAGATATGGCTTCAAGCGTTGATCATTTACTCGAAAGCTGGAATCAGAAGACAATTCAGATATATCAATGCTACCATTGTCGTATACCTTTCTAACCAAGTAAGGTCCCTTCCATTTACTCTGTAATTTCCCTAGAAATAATCTCAACCTTGCTTCAAATAGCCATACTCTCTGATTCAGCTCAAACTGTTTATGACTAATATGAGAATCATGCCATATCTCCACTCTCTCTTTATATTGTAGGCTAGACTCGAGAAGGATGTGTCTCTCAACTCCTCCAGGGTTTCCAATTCATCTCTTCTCTGGTCTCCTACACTCTTGGGATCTAATAATAGTTCAGTAACTACCCAAAGTGATTTGTGTTTGATCTCGACTGGTAAGTGGCATGGCTTGCCATAAATGAGTCTAAATGGAGATGTGCCCATGGGGGTTTTGAAGGAAGTGCGCACAAGACCGATTCCAAAAGCTGTGACCAATTCTTTTGATCTCGACGGACAACCTTCTGCAAAATAGTCTTAATCTCCCAATTTGAAACCTAAGCAAGACCATTAGCATGTGTACCTTGTCATTGATAAAAATGAGTCCCCCCATCTGAATCAAGACTCTAGGTACCCCCAAACCGTGAAATGATATTCTTCCTCAAAAATTTGCAATCAGTCTTTGCTTCTGTGGCTCAGGCGGGGATGGTCTGAACCCAATGACTAATATAATCCACAACAAGCAGAATGTACTCAAATCCCTGATTCTTAGGGAATGGACCCATGAAATCGATGCCCCATGTGTCAAAAAGCTTACAAAAGTGAATGGGTTGCATCGGCATCATATTTCTGTGTCCACAAGTGCCCATCCTCTAACAGTCAATGCACCTCTTCACGAATTCATCTGAATCCTTGAAAAGGGTAGGCCACCAAAGGCCGAATTAGAGAACTGTATGTAATATTCATCTCCTAGAGTGATGTCCTTCTTCCTCAAGCTTGTAGAAATAGGTGAGGATGCTATGGTGCTCCTCCTGAGGAATACATCGACGCCAGACACTATCCCCTCCTTCATGTTAAAGGGTGGGATCCTCCCAATGGTACTACTTGTCCTTCACAAGGAAGGTCTTGAGTCGCTTCCTGGGCCAACCTTGTGGAACTCTCTTGGTAACAAGATAGTTCACAATGTCAACGTGTCATGGGAGCAAGGTGATAGCAAGAATCGCCTCGTCTAAGAATGCCTTAGTGATAGGTGTGGTCTGTTCAGAATCCTCAAGATGCTCCAATCGGGAGAGGTCATCTTCCACAACATTCTTAACTCTAGGTTTATCCTTAATCTCTATATCAAATTCTTGGAGTAGAAGGATAATCTGGTTAATCTGGCTTTGGCGTCCTTCTCTGCCATGAAGTATCGGATGGTGGTGTGATCGATATAAATAGTCACTTTTGATCCCAAGATATACGATATGAATTTATCAAGAGCGAACACTATTGCTACCATCTCTTTCTCAGTCACAGTATAATTCTGTTGTGTGACATCCAAAGTTGGGCTAGCATAGTGAATGGCAAGTGGTAATCCTTCCCTCCTCTATCCAAGTACAACTCCTATGACAAAATTAGAAGTGTATGTCATGATCTCGAATGGCAGAGACTAGTTGCGTGGCTGAATGACATGAGCATGCACAACTAATCCTTTGAGAGTCTCGAACGATGAAAGACACTTATCATGTACAAGGAACTCAGTGTCTTTTGCCAACTGATCAGTAAGTGGCCGAGCCATTCGGCTGAAGTCTTGTATGAACATTCGGTAGAAACCTGCATGCCCCATAAAAGATTGTAATTGTCGCAAATTAGATGGTGGATTGAGCTTCTTTACGATGTCCACCTTGGTTGGATCAACCTCCATACCCTTGTTGGAGATGATGTGACCAAGGACTGTCCCTTGAGTTATCACGAAATGACTCTTCTCCCAAGATATAAGACAAGGTTGACCTCGATATAGCGCTGAAGTGCTCGATCTAAGCAATCAAGACAAGCATCAAACCCATCACCTTGGACTGAAAAGTCATCCATGAAGACCTCTAAAAATTTCCCCACCATGTCTGAGAAGATGGAAAGCATCCACCTTTGGAATGTTGCTGGGGCATTGCATAAACCAAATGGCATCCGTCTAAAAGCATACATTCCAAACGAACATGTAAACATCATTTCTCCTTATCTTTGGGAGCTATGGCCGCCTGATTGTATCCCAGGTACCCATCAAGGAAATAGTAATGAATCTTACCACCTAGCCTCTCAATAATCTGATCAATAAATGGTAGCGGAAAATGATCCTTCTTGGTGGACTAATTCAATCGTCTATAGTCCACACAGACCCTCCAAGAAGTGGGTACTCGGGTAGCTATCTCCTCTCCAGACTCGCTCACAACTGTGGCGATACCCATCTTCTTGGTTACCACATGCAACTGATTAACTCATTGTAGTTGGAGATAGGGTAGATAAAATCGGTGCTCCACCCACTTAGTTACTTCCTTCATGACTACATCTCGAAGGCTCAAATTTATCCTCTACTAGAACTCACGTGATGGCTTTGTGTCATCATCGAGATATATGTGGTGATAGCATAGGGCCGGACTTATACTCTGGAGATCAGCTACACTCCATATGATTGCCTTGTGGTTTCTCTCAAGAAACTCCATCAAACGAGATTCTTGGTCTTCAATCAAATTTATTGAGATAATGACTAGGAACATATCTAGCTTACCCTTAAGGAATCTATACTTTATGTTCTGCAGCAAGGTCTTTATTTTGGGACATGTGGGAGATGGCAGATCTGGCCTCTGTAAAGTCTATATGAAAGCTACCAAATCTACATGGGAGAACTCTCGTTGAATCTGTAAATCTGACGAAGATGACCCTGTTGATGTATCTATCAGCTGTACTGGCTCGACATCCGTCCTAGTTGTGGGATTTGTGGACATCAGACATGGCGGGTAATCATTAAAGTCCTGACAATCAAAATTAATGTCTGAATCTGAGGGATATGAATCTGAATCACAATAAATATAATCTTCTTCGCTACCCTGATCACAATCATCAGACTTTAAAGTGTCTTGTACCATGAGTGTGCTCTTCAAACTCTCATTAGCTGTCATCTGCAGCTCTGCAGTCTCTGAAGGTGTGACAAGAGCTCGTGAAACTAGATCTGTCCAAATGACGCCATCATTTGTAATCATAAAATCACACTCTTCGTGGACGTCTAGCTCTACCTCTGTCAACTGCTCTAAATCAGTGGTCTTCTCTGAGCAAGCAGAGTCTCTGACTCTAATCTTCTCAATCGTCTCTATTAGTATACTCTCATCCTCAATGCGAAAGTATACCTTCATGCTATCATGATCGGATACTGCCTTGGTTGTGGCCAAGAACGGTCATCCTAGAAATGATGGGGGTATTAGTCACAGATTTAGGAATCTCCATGTCCAACACAACGAAGTGCATGGAGAATTTCAGGCCCTGAATTATGATGACAACATCCTTTAATATCCCCTTTGGCCTCTCAACAGATCTATATACACGTTGAAGGACTGTCCTAATCTGTTTAAGAGGGTCAAACTCACAACAGTCGAGTAAGGCTGCCAGGAGGAGGTTAATAGAGGAACTGCTGTCTAATAGAGTCTGACCAAACCGTTGCTTATGAATATGGCATTTGACATAAGGAGCTCCTGCATCGAGTCTCTTGGCTGGCAATCGGTTCTAGTGGCAAAGCAGGTGGCATGAGTGAGCATACGGATTTCTGCATTGTGATTCCTCTTCTTCCTATGAATGGTGGTCTTCTCTCTCAGATTCTTCTAGAATAGAGTGATGTGCTCAAGTGCCTCCTGAAAAGTCAGCTGGATCTGAAATATGTCTATCATCTTATTATTGAACTCTAATTGTTCTCTCTTTTAGGAATTTTCTATTTTATGTTCCTTCACTAAGCGGAGTTCTTGAGGAAAGGGTATAGAGGGACCCTCTTCAGAAAGATGAGGGTCAGGAGTAGGTTCCAAAGCATTCAGAAGACTAGAATCCATGTATAGATCATCAAGAACCATAGATGGACTCACATGAGATACATGAACTTTTACTTTATTCATGTTTTTTATTTTTAAAGTTTTTCCATTTTTTATTTTTTTTAAAAAATCCTCAGGTACATGAGAGGACAAAACAATTTAAGGATTATCGGTGGCATCAGTACCACTGATAGCATCTGAATTAGTGTCATCAGTATCGTGTTATAGCCTATCCATTGGAATATGGGTGGCTTCAGTACCACCATGTGCATCTGGAGATTTGACGGCTTTAGCACCATCGTTTGGATTAACATCCTTAGTGGCTTCAGTACCACTATCATCATCATTCTGTTGAGCGGCAGCAATACAGCTCCTGACTTCGTCTGACGCCCTAGAATCTACAGGGTTTGTCGCCTAGACGAGTCACCGCCGGCTGTCCTCCTACCACTCCTAAGTGTTACAAAATCAGCATCAAAGACAGAATAAGTCTCATCCAAAATAGCACTAGGAGAGGCGGTCTCTGTAGATTGTACCTGCTCAGACCTGCTCAGACTTTCTCTTCAGATTGTTCGGGTTAGGTTCAATCTGAGCGGGTATGGCAACCTTGCCCTTAATTATGTCCCTTATTTCCTGCCGAAACTCATCCATCTCTTTTCAGAAGGTAGCCTACTGGTATGTAAACATCCATGCAAGATTATCAAGGGTTGGGTTCTCATACTTGTGTGGATGAGAACCATATGGGTTGCCTCGATGGAAATGAGGTCGGTTCTGCTATTAGTGAGGAAGAGGCTAGGAGTACAACTAATGAGACTGCTGCTACCTCCACTGTTGTCCCTGATATTGAGGTCAAGGATCGAGTTACTATTGTTGGGAGCATTGGGGCTATTGTGGTTGGCTGCCTACCCTTCCTGTACCGGAGGCAAGTGCTGGGTTGAAGAGCCTCCAGTTGATCATCGAAAGTTGGGGTGGTTATGATAAATCTTGGATTGTTGTTGGTATTGGGAGTACCAGATCCCATTGACTTCCATCAATGGCTCCTGCTTCTCATGAAGTAGTGGGGGAAGGGTTGTCAAGGGTTGATACGGATGATATACCACCATATGAGTGTCTGAAGAGGGTGGTGGTAGCTGGTACTGTTGGATGGGTTCCGCCTGAATATGATGGACCTGGTGTATGAGGTGGAAGGCTGTGAAGTGTTGCTCCATGGATCAGTCTGTGCCCTAGAATGGGGATAAGGAGCCGTCTATGCCTCTTGGAGACACATGACATGGGTCTTCCAATCACTCAATGTTTGGGCCAGCTCATCAATCTTGTTGAGCTTATCCATGCCCTAACACTGCTTCTTCTCAATTATTTCTATCCGATCCATCTTACGGCTGATATAACCCATATCGGCAGTTGAACTCTACTAGTGCTGCTATCGTGGAAGAGGTAGAAGGATCAGCCTCAATGTGTGCTATCCTCTAGTACGAAATCGCCTACAGGAGAGGCTTCCCCTGAGTGTAGACACGCGTCTAGGGCATCACTATATAGTTTTTGGCCATCTCCTCATAGATGGCCCAGACTTGGTATTCATCTTTGGTGAAGTAGGAACCTTCAGACGAGGCATTCACTAGCCCCTGCAGCTCAAGTGTCAGCCCACATAAGAAGCTCTGGACAAGGTTGGAGATGCTGATCTCATGGTAGGGGCACCTATTGATGAGCTCTCTAAAACGATCCTAGGCTTCATGAAACTGTTAATTAGGGATCATGGTAAAATTGCTAATCATGGCTCTAGATGCATTAGTTTTTTTGAGTGGATAGTACTTATTCAAGTACTCGGTCTGGAGCTACTCCCAAGTAGTGAAGACCTTCCTCAGGTGCTTCAGCCAGTAGGATGCTCTATCAACCAAGGAGAATGGGAAGGTGATTAGCTTGATCGTATCCTCATCCATAAATCTGTCATGGACGGTGCTGCAGATTATCTTGAACTCCTACATACGGAGATGAGGATCTTTGGTGGCAAGCCCATGGAACTTGAGCAATAGCTGGATACCTGGGAACGGTGCTCAAAATTGCCAAAGATAGTATGCAGTTGGAACCATCAGTGTGTGGGGGTTGCAACAGGGTTGTGCATCTTCCTCACGGTGCAGGTTGGTCTGGTTGGGTCTTGCATCTCGTCCTGGCATTTGTATCCGCCCTTATCTCTTGGTATTTCTCCTCCACCAGCTAGAGCTGTTGGTTCCTCTCATCTGACTCGCATTTGTGTGAGCTCCCCCCTCACTTCTGCCATGAATACTCCCTGGTCTCGGATATGTAGTTGCATGATCTTCAGGGAATCTAGCAATGTGTTGCCGATGGCTGACTGATCTAATACAAACGAGGATGTCTGTGGCATGATGAGAAAACAAACCCCCGATTCACCTACTCAACACAATGCGATGATCATGAAAGCTCGATCATTTATCTTGTCAAATTTTATTAGGTGATAATCCAATCTTTCAGAGTGGGTTAGCGAGCTATTAGGAGCCCAATTCTCCCTAGATACTGGGTCGGATTCCTACGACTAGTTGTGCCTATTTCCAGCCAATATGGGTGTTCGTACATATCATTTCTGGATACCCAATTTTACTTGAGGACAGATCCTTACACAAGGTCCTCTAAACCACCCACTCTGCTAAGGAAGTTCTACCATTTACTAGCTACCTGAAAAATCATCACTGGAGAATAGGTAATCATTTTTATAATCGGTACTCTGAAGAAAGTTCATTCGTGGTTCTACCCTAGTGTGCAATTTGTGCAACTTGCTACAAAAAAAATTATATAAGGAGGTGGTTACTCTCCCCAAAACAAGATTTTTTTAGTGAAGTCCAAATTTAGGTCAATTGTGCTTTAGCCGTCCTAGATTTTATTAGTTATCTCTTTTTTGGTATTCTTCTGAATAAGGCAACGTCTAACGAATTTTTCTATTTCCTTTTTATTTAATTCCAATAAAATTAGGGGAGGAAAGCGGAAAAGTTATGCGCGATTAAACACAATGATGCATGCAGAGTAAGAAATGCATACCTTGCTCTAGCACTCTACATGCAGGGTAATCTGCACATAAATTAAAATACTAAATTAAAACTAATATATACGATGCACGAGGAAATCATCCTAAGATGAACAAATTCTATTAGCAGGAAGAGTTGGTAGATAATCAATAAGAGAGGAGACCTGAGTCTGGTCTTGGAGGTCCCTCAGTGCCCGCCACAACGGATCCTGCTAGCATTGTATGTGACCTCTCTTGACGCGAGATCTCTTAACGAATTAAATTAACTTTTTATTTATTTAACTAAGTCTGAATACTATCTAGGAACATGCAGTCTATTAGGGTGTTTGGATCTTAGATAATTATCGAGCTCAAGCAATAAAAGACCTAAATCTAGGGGCTAAATCCTTGGGAATAAAATAGAAAATAAATGCGAAAAATCACAAGAAAATCCGACGAGGTCCCCTGAGTGACCGACACTTGAGGAACAGACCCCGAATAATGTCTGAGTGTCTCAAGAGTCTAAGAGTCAATTATTACAAATGTTTTTTTGGAAAAAAAACTCTATCTAAGATAACATGCTCCTATTGTCTCCTGCTCTTCCTCTTGTGTTTGTCCCTCCAAAATGGATAGATTCGTACTCTGGCAGTTCCTCGCATGAAAAATCAAAGTAGAATAAGGTCAGAAACGGTTACAAGAGATAGAGACAAAAATAAGAAAAATTAAACTACTTAGTCATGCCAGACCGACTCAGGTTAAGTATGAGATTAAGATGTCATTGCGACCCAAATCAATTGAGCGAATCAACAAGAAAATCAAACCACCATTAAATCAACAATGAATGTAAGTGGTTTCGCTACTTTTATTAGCAGGTTTAGCGAACAGGGTCGAACACAAGGAACACAATTAAGAGATAAGTAGTGAGATTTCAGGAATAAAGATCTTTTTAATGGATTTTAGGTTTTCAAAATTTTAATTTTCAAAATGAGAGAAATATGTACAAGTGATAAAAACACACACACAAACACTCTTTTTGTATTTTTCTAAAGGTCAAAAATACACAAAAAATTGCAGTAAAATATTTTTTAGTATTTATATGTTTATATTGTTTTAGCAATTTTATTTTATTTTTAAATGTTTTTTATTCTTCAAAAATAAAAATAGTGATAGGAACAACAAGCAGTGCACATCTAGGAGTAATTGCAAGTTAAAAATAATTGAAATGTCCAAAACTCCTGAGGTGATTTTAATGACAAAATATAGATAAATATCTACAAATAGAGACTAAGATCAATATTTTTTGATATTTCTACAATTTTATATAATTTTTATAAGTTTTCAAGTGTTTTATGATTTTTTGGTTTGTATAAAATGTTTTTGAGCAAAAATAGGTATTGAAGCTAAAGGATGATAAAAGACACCTACGCAAATTTTTATGGAATTTTTCAAGGCATTTTCGAAATTTTATGATTTTATAAGTAAACATGACACTTTTTAGGAGTTTTTAAATTTTTAATAAAAGAAAACAAATGACAGTTAAGAAGCAAAAATCACCAAAAAATAAAACATGCAATCAGAGACTACATGTATTTTTTGGAGTTAATTTAATATTTATTGCATAAAAGACAAGTGATTAAAGATAGGGTCCTTTCTATAAATAAATTAAGTTCTAGGACCAAAGAATAACAAGTATTGAAAATTCAGGAGTCTCTACGCAATTAATCTAGGAAACTCAGCACAGCACTTGGACCTGTGCTCACTGGGGTATACATGCAAATACTCAAAATATTTCATTCATTTCATAACAAATAAAAAGTTCAACACATAAGTTGCAAATATCCTAGTACACATGTGGGGCTACATGTGACATAAACTCGACTCGACTAGAATGCAAATAAATAAAATAGAGGGTCCAAACTACAAATTGTTCTTAACAACTTATTACATTTATTGGACTAAGATGAAATGGCATAAAAGACAGGGGAAAAGGTGAAATTTACCCTTGCAGACACGTGACGCACGCGTGATGAATCTCTGACGCACGGTCCTGATGTACTTCTGTAAAAGATCTGATGATCAGAGTAGTGGCACAGGTGAGCAGTCATATATGACACCTAGGTCTGATCCAATGGTCTACAGATGGAACTTATCGAGCGGCGCATATGAGGAACCGGCCTTGATCGGTTGGCTAAGTATGGGGCACCCTTAGATGATGTAAATCAAGTTTGGAGCTCTGTTTCTAGACAAGACGACAGGGGAATAGGATGGACGAACACAACTGAGGCGAGATTCGCCCGAGATAGGGGGTGATCCATAGCTTCGATGAAGGCACCAAGGAGTCTAGCACAATCGTGAGGGCTCTCCGCGTCGACCAAGGGGCTCAGATGGAGAAGTGGACAATCGGATGGTCTGGACGGCGGGGCTCCACTTGCAGTTGCTCTGCTAGAGTAGTAGGGGCTTTGATTATTGACTCCTCGCGCACCTGAACCTGCAAGGATAATCACAGTTCGAAGACAAATCTTCGGTCAAGGTTTATTTTGGCTGAAACAAAAGGAAGTTGAAGGGGTTGCTAAATGGTCTATGACGGAAGTGAAGGAGGAGGTCGTTCCTAATCTTGCTCCAACGAGCAAGATTCAGGGTGGTTAGGATGCATAGGGAGGATGCTAGTGAGTCAGGGAGTCGATCGATGCAAGGAGGTGTGCGTGACTAGGCTCTGACCAGCAGGTCAGAGCTGATAAACTGTGGTGATAATGAAGAGTGAAATCGGAATGGAATGGAAAATACGAGTAATATAAGGGATACCTAGAGGTGTTGAAGGACTCAGGATTTCAAGCAAGGCGGCGGGAGAGGTTATGGCCTCGACCGAGCTGCGGAAGGCTTGAGAGGCTTCTCACAGTGGAGAAGTCTAGCCATGAGCTGAGCAAGCACACCCCGTCACCAAATCAACCTCCAAAAGACACCTAGAGAACCCTATCACGATGATAGAGGTGAAAAGGGAAGGAAGGTGGCACGAAGAATGGGCTACCGAGCTCAGGAGGTGGAGGAGACGTTTTATAGAGGTGCCTAGGGTTTCAGAAAGGTCGGAGTGGCGCTCAAAACCCTAGGGCGATCCGGTTGTGCCTAGGGATCCTTGAGGATCACAGAACCTAGGAGAGTGTCTAGTGCAAAAATCAAGGCTATTGGTTATCGGAGCCGATTGAGAAAAAGAGGAGAAGTCGGGTCCGATGAAGGCTTGGTGGGTCAGGTCAAATAGGGGAGGAGGTTGACCGCGGTTAACAATCCTCGGCTGACCAATGACAATTCAAGAATTTGGAAAAAGAATGAATTTAAATAAAAATAACAAATGATTTAAAATAAAAATGAATAAAATAAAATTTATTTATTAATTTTCAAACTATTTTTCAATAATTTTTAATTATTTTGAAATATATATAGGGTATTTACAGTAAAATGTATTATACGCATGTATAATATACCTATATATTATATACAAGTATTTTTATTTTATTATTTTTACAAAAGTATGTTTTTTTATATTTTATTTATTTATAACATGACTTAGAGAGTATAAAAAAATATTTGAGTTTTACATATTAAGTAAATATATTAATTAAATAGGTGTTATGTACTTTATATGCAAGTGTGTTAATTGTATATCCCATTTTTATTTTATTATTAAGGGTATGTACAAATGTTAAAAATATAACATGAACAAAATGTTAAATATAATTACTTACATGTATAGTGTATGAAGTAGCTATATATGGACCCTATCCCCCCCTACTTTCTTCCATGTCGATCAAGTCAATTAGTGACCTTCTCTCAGGGTTCGAGTCAATATGTACTTATTTCATAATTACTTCATTCTTTCTCTTTCATTGCACTTTAATCTTCTATTTTTGTAAAATATGTGATAACTATGCAATATTAACAAGGTCATGCATAAGTTATTATATTTACACCAATTCGTAGATGTTTCCGCTAAAAGATGAAGCTAAAATAAAAGAATAAAGAATGAGAATCATAGATTCATTGGGTTTGTAGGGTTCGAAATGAGTTCTCGAGAATTGCCTCGAATTATTGACGGTGCCAAGTCCATGGAATCGATTTAGACATCGGCAGAGTTCTGACTAGACCATCCATGGATCGACATCATGGATGAAAAGGATGATCGATGTAGCAGGAAGGATACGATGGTCAACGAGAAATAAAAAGGAATGTAAAATAGTATAAAGTCTCAAAACAAGCATGGGGTAAAAAAGGAAATACAAAAGACAAAAATTACGTAAGTGCGCGGGACTAGATCTTGAAACCTTAATCTAGATCCATACAATACACAATACAAAATTGGGTTCACCAACTCTACACATGTAAAGACGTAAAGAATCGGGTATTTTTATCTTTTCATATTTAGAATTCTTATTTCAATCATATCTTTTAACAAGTCCTTACACGCTAACCCTATAAGAGTGAGAGTACTGCTGGAAAAGTATCTCATACTTGTCTTCCTCCTTTGTAACATGTAGTCTGCACTTTTTGAGGTCCTTATATCCCTTCTGGATCCCTACTAAGACAAAAAATACACACACAGAGAGAGAGAGAGAGAACCGATAGGTGAAACAACTTCTTCAGACCCCGCTCACAATGGAATCCCCATGAGCGTGCAAGGCCCTACTCAAATACAAGATGATGAGACAAACACACCCATGAGGGTATGTCCTAATATCAGTACTTCAGACTGGGTCTGTGTTCCACACAAGGTGGGAATACCATTGTTGGACAAGTCCTACTCATCCATGTACGATAGAAGCACGAATGATTCGAAAATCCAGACGATACGCAAGGCAGTTACACACTGGGTATTTTATTCTAATCCTTAGTGGATCATGCCCCTCTTATGGGAGAAGTTTTGGTACCCTCCTAAGGTACCTAAAAACAATGAGGGCTTTATGAACCCAAAGCAATGAAGTCCATTACAGATTTTAATTAAGGTCGAATCTTATTTAGCAACCCCTTTGTTTTAGATTTTGAGTTTTCACTTTTTTGAATATTTTACATACAAGTGCCTAACAATTTGGTGAATTTTCATTTAAGTCCTAGGTGCTCAAAATTAGAGGGAAGTAGTGAAAAAGCCATGCAAGTCAATTCGATGATGGAAATCTCACCATATAATCTAATGATTCATGCAGAGTTAGAGGACTTACAATTTTTTCCTGCTCTCTCTCCATGTGGTATGCAAAATAGAATTTTCAAACCTATCTACATGGCGGTATGCAATAGACAAAATATCCCTAAAAGGTAATTGTTATTAGTCATGAAGAACCATATTTTACTTATTCAGAAATAAACCCTAGAGCTCAATCTTAGAGACACATCAGTGTCCATGGCAATGGGTCCATCTATCGGTGTATGTTGCCTCTCTCGGCATGTAGGTTCAAGTCCAAATAGCTAACCATTATTAATTTGACTAGATCCAAACGTAAGAGACAATAGGCACATAATTCTTGTTAAGTTTTGGACCTAATTATCGATACAAGTAGTCCTAAAGTCCAAGAGGATCATGCACACAAAACAAATATAAAAAAGGTGGAAAACTCAAAATAATGGGAAATGAAATAAAAGAAAAGTGAAAAAACTCGAAAAACTATGATGAATCCGCGATTCATCATCTCAATATATTGATCATAGCAAAATCCCTCTGTAAAATCTCTAATAAATGTCCATAAAATCAATAAATTAGCAAAGTGAAATTGTAAATGAAATACACTGATTATTACATATTATATTGTACAAAATAAATTAACAATAAAAAGTTGCAAAATAAAGGAGTTTTTCACCTATAAATAGCTCAGAATTTCATGTATTTTTATTAAATTCATTTCAACTCCTTTTTGGCTAATTCTTTCTCTGACTTGTTCATAAAATGTATATAAAATATAAAAATATAAAATAAATTTCACCTCAAATAAATAATCCTAAGAGAAAAATCCATCAAGTCCAACTTCCCAGCCTAATTCTCACTTCGTATGAACTCCAAATTCTTCAAGCTCACTTTTCAATTGTAGTTTGAAAATTATCTATCCAATGAAAGTAGTTTCATTAAAATAGGAGCTCGTTTGCAAATTTTTGTTTTGGGACCTCGATGTATATTGTACATAATGTAATGAATTTTGACATTGATATTTTTATGCACATATTGTTATTTGTTACATTTTATTTTATTGATATTAATGTAAATATTTTTTAAATATCTTTTATTTAAAATACAAAAATCAAATTAGAAAGTAAAAAAATCCATGTACATATTGTTCGGTTGGACTTGTGTAATTTCTCCATTTTTCTTTCTTTCATTATTTTATTCTCCCCTTTTAGTAGCCTACTTTTATTGTATTTTATTTAATTCACATTCTCTATAATAACTTCCCTTCTTTCATCAACCTCCATTGAACTCCATTATTCATCTAACTTCCTATTCAACTTCACAACTAATTTAACCTCCTATTCCACTCCACCTCCATTCTAACCTCCATTTTTCTATATCTTTTTATACATATCATTTTCCTCATTCTTGCCTTTGATCTATATTTATGTAAGCAGAGCCTAGTTTTCAAAGTTGAATCGTTGACAGTGACGCAACTATGGTCGAGCGACGACAGCCCTCTCTCCGGTGAGATCCGTTGGTGCCTTGGCCAACATCGCAGCCGCATCCATGCGCTGCTCGATCTCATCGCTCGCCGACGATTCGAGCGGAGACCGTGCTTCTCGGGAGCACATCATAGGCGACCGCTTGCGTTGTAGATAAATTTTCCCTTTTCATCATTCGTAACCGTGTTCATTATCTTGCATTTTTATCGCATTACCACCACTGCACATCCATTTGTTCTACCTCCTCTTCTTCTTCATATTATCACCATCATATTTGCATTGTTTATTTATTCTCTCATTAAGAAAATGAAAAAAAAATAAAAAAAATCATCACAACAATAAAAAGTTTTCAAAAATAATAAAAAAGTGGTGCAAATGCCGCCACACCCTTGCACCCGCAGCCCCATGCCGTCATCGTCTTCCACATCGCCCAGCCACTGCCAGCGGGCAGTGCCACCCCACCTCTCCAATCGCACCACAACGTGCGGATGCTAGTAGCCCGCCCCAGCGCCACTCAACGGCGGCACATCCCCCTCCTGCCGCATGCAGGCCCCGCCACTCCTCGTAGCCTCTTGCGGCCACCCTCCGCCAGCACATGTTCAACCGCTACCGCAGTCCTCGCGGCCTCCCTCCGACCGCCTCCTGCGCGGGCGCTGCCGCTCCATCGGATCCTCATCCTCCACGCTTGAGAAGGTCATGTTTCACTTTTTTATTTTTTGTGAAAATTGCATCTTTATCCTTGTAAGTTTCTATAATTGCAAAAAAAAATCCTTGTACATGTTTGTGTTGTTTAATTTCAATTTCTGTTTTACACAGATACCCCTATGTTTGCATATTTATTTGGACATCATTTTGCATTAATTTATTCAATGAAAAATAGTATGATGTTGAGCAACTAATTATCTACTATTTTCGTATTTATTTGGATTTTTTTGAGATACAATGAATTAACTAAAATTGTTTGAGTGAAATTCTGCATATTTTACCCACTTTAAGCTCTTAAATTCCTTATTCACTCTCAGTTGCGCCAAAAATTCCACAAAAATCAAGAATAATGCCTTGAAATGCCCTTTAATTACTGCCTAAATTTCATCTAAAGTGGAGTTATTTTGTACCTTAAATAAACTGTAGAGTGATTTTAGTAAATGATTTTTAATTAAATCTACACAAATCTATTTTGTGAGATTTCAAATCCCTGAATTCCACATAAAAACAACTATGCGAGATAATTCGCTTTCTGGCTAATTTGATAATGTGGATTTTTTAGGATTTAATTACTAATTGTCACGCTGTTTCCATTGAAAAATTGATGAAAAAATCATATTGTGTCATAAAATTCCAAAAAAAATTAATTTAAACTCATTGCATTATGTTTTAATTACAATATAATTTTCATAATTTTTGCATTCTATTTGTTTAAAAAATTACGTAAAAACTCATAAAAAGTGTGTATTTTTCATTGTTGTACTTTAACCTCTAAAATTTCAAAAAAATATGTTTTGCATTCATCAATGGATTAGATTTCTAGAAAAAATATAATTTAGATAAATTAGACTAATTTCATATTAAAATTAATTTGGTTAAGTTGTGTCTTTTCCTATTAACTCATTTCACTTGTATTATGCATTTCACAATCATTTTGCACTAAAAAATAAAAAAATATGCATCGGAAATCTAGACCTAAATTTTTGAATTAACCTAAAGTTGTTCCTTTGCGTCCATGTGTTCGACCCCGGACTTGTCTGGGATATAAATTAAAGCCGAGAAACTCTTCACGGAGATATTGTCTCGATTCTGACTGATTCACTAAGTACCCCTATTACAACGAGTGCAGATTAAACCATGTGCCGGCAGTCTCGTCAAACTACTACGAGGCCCCCAAGTGAACAATCACCCGAGTATAGACCTCGTTGAGTATAATAGTGTCCAAGTCTAAAATTATTACAATAATAATGAATAATTAATCATTCTCTCACCAAAATAAAATAAAATCCTAGGCTATCATTTATGGTTAGTGTCTTCCTTGTTGTGCTTGCTGCCTCTCCTATTGGCTAGGGCAAGAAGGCCAATCTCCACCATGCACGGTCGCATCGACTTTCTAAGAAGTCCTCGCGTAGAGAGCCCTTACATCAAACACAACAAGGGAGGTATTACCACAAATAATCAAATAATTTGTACAAATAAATGAGAGATAAAATATGTACAAGTAAGAACAAGTAGACAAAGTATGTACAAGAAAAATAAAACAAAAGAAATGTGCACAAACTAGGCTACAAACATGTTGCACCCTGGCAACAACGCCATTTGTTGAGCATGGATCTCCTACAGGCCTAAGAATATCCTCACTGAGAAGCGAAGATGGGATGTCGCTGAGGTGACATACAAGAAATCTCGTGTTCATGTAATAAGTACATACAATATATGAATAGTTAATGAATAATAAAAAATGTGAGTTACAATTTATTTAACCCTATAAGATTATGTTTATAATATGCAAGCACGTAGAGGTCAAACCATAGAGAGGAAAGAACGTAGTATAATGATTATTGCTAATCAAGAAAGTATTATGTACACAAGTGCCTTTTTGTTTTGTGTGGATTTTTTGTTTTTAAAATTTTCTTTTGATTTTTTATACTTTATTTTTAATTTCAATATTAAATAATAATGTATAGATATGAATATACATATATATACATGTGTATATAATAATGTATATAATATATAAGATATATATCATAATAAATATAATAAATATACAAAAATCAGATAATATTAATAAATATAGTCTTAATTATATAATATATATAAATAATATATTTTTTAAAAAATATTTAGAACGTAATCATAATAATCCAAGTAATAATATAAACTATATATACACATATTTGTATCATATAAGGTATTATAGCTATAAATATATATAAAATTAATCAAAATTTGCAAAATAGAATGTTTTTGTGATTTCATGTTTTTACATTATTTTTGTGATTTATGGGTATTTTTCTTCTATTTTTATGTATTTTAATGTCAAAGATATCCGAAAATAGGAATTAAATAAATAGTCCAAATTCTTTTAGATTTAAAAATAATAAATTAAGTCAAAATTTTCCAAAACTAATTTTCATAGGTAATAATAATATTTATAGATAAATTTATCAAACAAAAACAAATATTTTTGGCATTTTTGAAGATTTTTTATTTTTTTATAGGATTTTGAAAATTATAAAATTTTTATAATTTCCTTTTTCTATTTTTAGAGATTTTTGGGTTTGAAGTTATAAAATACCCTAATATACTATAGGTAATTTTTTTAGAATTTTTGGAATTGTTTTTAATTTTTTTAGGGGTTTCTATTCAGACAAGAATAAAACATGCTTTTTTGAATTTTAATAAATGGGAATCGTATGTAAAATGCAAAAAATGTAGCGTGTAAGATCAAGCATCCGGGTACATTTTCCTATTTTTGCATAATATTTGGAGCATAGATGATATTTATAAAAATTAGAGAAACACACACAAAAATGAATATTGGCAGTGACTTTTTTTTGTTAAAATTACATGCATTTCAGAATCATAAAACAAAAATCCAGTGGTTATGGTGTAATTTAACCATGAATAGTTAAATTAAATACACTTGGCAGGAGCATATTTACATTATACAAAAAATCCAAGGTCCTTTGTATATTTTTCACAAAAGTTAGCACTTAATATACAAATTTTTAGACTAATTACAAATACAAAAACTCATGAAGGTATGATGGAAAAATATCATCTCATGTGGCAGACCACATGAGGTGAGATGGCACATATATACATGTAAATACACGAAAATGTGAGGGTTCCATGCAATTTAACTACTATTATTTACACTTCATATCTAAATTTAAATATTAAATACAAATATACAAAAGTTTTGATGGCATCTGTAATATATACCCATTAATGTGCGCCCACGAACGGCTCTGGTGGTGCCATGTAGGTGCCACTTACTCAATCCACGGTTGGGAATGAGGCACCAATTCGTCTAGAGTGAACGGTGGTTCTGGGCCTCGATGAAGATTTGGCGGATTTGGCAGGGGAAGGAAGAACACCTCCATCTTCGTCTTTCGATCAAGCTTTTCTCCTCATCTCGACCACCTGAGAGCTTGTTGATGGTATCCTGATGTTCCTGGGGATGACCTACATCGAATGGCACCATCAAGAAGGTTCGGGCCTCGATGGGGAGAGGCCTGAAGCTCGACGAAAAATCAGGTGGTTGGGAACTTCCTCTTGCACCGAAACTACCTTACACGAGTCCTTAGCACCTAGTTCATGTAGAAGAAAGTTATTGAGCTCGGGTCAATTTGTCTTGACCTACTTTGAAGTTGTATAGCATAAGGATTGAGGTGAATGGAGAAGCTCCAGCGGCAGGCAGAGGGGAAGCTCTGATTCGCTGATTGATGAATCCACATTTCATCATCTTTATTCTATCATTTTGTCATCAAAAACCCTAGCAAATGCGTGTAGATAGTGCTAATTTATGCATCTTAGCATCCATGCATGTGCATGTAAATACTGTATAAAATACTGTAATTAAAAGCCAAAATTATAGAATAAATAAAAAAAGAAAAAGAATAAAATATTGTAAATATTTTATGACCCGAAACCCCAAGACCTAGGCATCTAGATGAATAGGTCGACAAGGAATAAAGTAGGGGGAGATAAGGGTCAAAACACCATAAAAATACCTTTATTATTTATTCATTTTGGGACCTATTTTTGATTCCACTTTTTATCCATCAAATAAAGAAACTTTGAACATGAAAGTTGTAGATAATTAAATAAAGAAAAATATAAAATTGATTTCATTCAAAAATAATGTATAGATAAAAAGTTATGGTCTGAATAAAATAATTTCATGTTCAAATGAAAACTCACAAATGCATCAAATTCACCTGTATTTCATTATCTACAATTAAATGAATAAAGGTGTATCTCACAAATGATTATCACAGATGATTCCACTTTCCCAGACCTGTATCTCACAAATGAAAACTCCAAATGCATCAAATTCACTTTTAATTGTATATAATTAAAAATAAGCTATTTAAAGGAGGTGGCTTCGTATTTTTTGGCGTTACGGTTTGAAAGTTGAGTTTTGGACCCCTATTGTATACTTGTACATATTAAAATATTCATTTTATTATTTATTCACTATTTTTATAATTTTCTATTTTATAATTTTGTAAATATTACTTATAATATATGTGTACATTGAAATCAGAATAAAAACATAAAATCAATACAAAATAAAAATACTTGTATAAAGCATACATAGGTATAATACATATACTCATACCTATATAATACATACTTCTATTTTATTAAGTGTATAAAATACATCAGAAAAATAAAATAAAAATATAATCAAGTGCATAAAAATACTTTATAATTATATAAAATAATAAACAAAAATAAATAAATTAAATTCACAAAATAAAAATAAAATAATAAAATATATAGATAGTATACCTATAAAGGCAATAAAAGACAACTTGTAAATTTATACTTCATAAAAATAATTAAAATTCATAATAAAAGTCATTATAAAATAATAAACATTAAATAACCAAAAACTAAATAAATCGTTTTCTATTTTTAAATTAATTTTTAATGTATTTCCAGGAGGTTTTTCCTGGTTGGTCCACGTGGACCAACCAGGTGGTCTGGCTCCTTGACCAAGGTCAACAGCATGACCTTCCTCCTAGCATGTGTCAGAGACATAGGTTTTGACCCACTTTCACCCATTTTTCGAGGGCACTCCTTTCACCAAACCATGTCAGTGCCTTCTTGGAATCTCTTCCCCATTCATCAAGGATACCCGCCCAGTGAATTACATGGGCTTTGAATCATCACATCGCTCCATGCAACTCGATTTGCGAGCCCACTCGACCACCATTCAAAATACCCCTCTTCTCTTCCATTCGATCTTTGAACCGCTTTTGGCTAGGGCCGAGACCTCCGAGTTGTTGCCGAAGGATCCCCGGTGACAACGGGTCGATCCCAGCACCTCGTTGAGGTGCAACTCGAGCTCGTCGGCGAGTTCCACCATCTCCGGTGGTCGTGCCGCCGTGAGGTTCCACCTTGGGTGTTCTACCCTTGAGGTGCGTGTTTTATTAGTTTTTCTGGCGCATTTTCATTCCTAGTAGTGTTAGATTCCTTAGATCACCCTCCATTTCGCTTGATAATCACCCAATCGCCACCGTCACCCCCTCGCCGGAGCTAGCTCCGGCGAGCTTCTCCCTCGTCGTTTTCCTCCTTCTACTGCAGCCAGGAGGGGCGAGGCATTTTACCCTCACCCTCCTCAACATCTCTTGCAGGCACCTTGAATGAGAAAGGCACTGGAAGGAGCTTTTGTGAGAGGTCGGAGCTTTTGTGAGAGGTCGGAGCTTCCTGGGGCCCCCATGCATCTTTGACGTCGCGGCAGCTCCACAATGCTCCTCCACTCATTTTGCCTCCCCCAGTCAATAGAGCATCACTGCAGGAGCTTATTGGGCCATTTTGAAGCAAAAAGGACCGTTGGAGAAGGAGGATCGAGACGGAGAAACCTCGCTGCGGCGGTGTTCTTCCCCGTTCGTCCACCTGCCTCCACAACCGTCGATCGGGCCGTGTTCTTGGCGCGTTACAGCCACCGTCGGATCCATCTCTGCCTCAGCCGTCCGATCATCGATGAAGCATCTAATCTCGGACGCACAGATGAAGGGGTATCGTCTCCCCTGAGCTCGCCACGTGTCTTAGTGAACACGTACCCACCGTTGGATCGCGCCAGGCGTGGGCATTTTGCAAGATAAGCCCCGCCAGTTTTTGTAATTTATATTTAGCATCTAATCTTTCGTTTGCAGCTTTAAAACTATTGTAATATTTTCTAGTAGCCCCCTCCGACTTTTGGGATTTCACATTTAGGACCCCCGCTTGGTCACGTGCGCTCTGCATGCGACTTGGCGATTTTGCAACCGTACCCGGGGAATTTTGTATATTTGTCTTTAGTCTATAAACATTTAACTGCAGTGTTACATTTTCAAGCATTTTTGCAATACAGCCCCTAAGTTTTTGGATAATTGCTTTTTATTCCTTCCCAGGCGCGTGGTTCCCACACGCGTGGGTGGACTTTTTGCGCGAGACCCCTTGTGGGGCTAGTCATTTGCATTTGGTCCTTAAACTATTTATTTCAGTATATAAATTTTGTGAAAATTGCAAGCGTGCCCTGGGACTTTTGGGTATTTACTATTAAGCCCTTGCCAGTAGTGTAGTTTCTTTTTGTTGTTTCTATTTATTGCATGCATTTCTAAAACCCCCAAAAATTCCACAAAAATCATTGTCGGCTCCTGTTGCATTGCACATTCACGCCATATTTTTGTTTTTCAATTTTATTGCATTTTAATATTTATTAAAAATCAAAAACATGCATTGTTGTTACTGTTTGCATTAGAAAATACCAAAAAATATCAAAACTCCTTAAAAAATTCCAAAAATTTTACATAAGGTCTATTTTATGTGTTTTAGTGTCAGTCCAAAAAATACTAAAAAATTCAAAACAAAAACCTTAACAATTAGAAAACCCTAAAAATCTTCATAAAAATTTAAAAATCATAGAAAAATCTTAAAAATATAAACTCAGGTTTTGTAGTTTCCCTGTTTTATTGTCTTTATTTTAAAATTAAGTTGGGAAAACTTTGCTAATGTTTGCTATTTTTCATTCCCATTTTAATTTCGGCCAACACCTTTATTCACTGTTTTCTTGTATTTACACTTTAAAAAATACCAAAAATATTCTGAAAAATCCCCAAAAAATCACAAAAATAGTAGAAAAATATAAAAAGACCAAAAACATTTTATTCCCTACTTTTTGACTATTTATCCCTATTTTTATAAATACTCTACTCCTCTCTTCCTTATATTGTATATATATTCTATTATTGGAAAAGAAAAAAAGTATAAAATATAAAAAGAAAATTTAAAAATCAGAAAATCAAATATCAAAATACAAAAATATAAAATTAAATAATAAAAAATTAAAAAATTAAAAACCCACAAAAAATTTGCATCTTTGTAGACATGTAATCACATCACATTTTTGTGTATCATTGCTTGATCTATCCTGCCTTGCTCCCTGAGTTCGACACTCTACACATACTTACACTATACACCTATTTGTAGAGTTAAAATAAATTTGACTCCACACTTGTCTTTCATTGCTTGATTTATACTTGTGGGTTCATTGTTGACTTTAGTCCGGGATTTCAAGTGGTCGACACATCGACTGAGTTCCCGCCTTGTGTGGAACTTAAGACCACCAAATTCCGGCTAAATCAAATGGCGTCGTTGCCGGGGAGAAACAACGCATAGTTCAGCATTTTGCTTGTGCTTGTGATTACTTGTCTTTTTTGCGGCTTTTATTTTTCCTTATTTGTGATATAATTGTTTGAGATGTCTAACACCCTCTCTTGGTTGACTTCGTGCGAGGTACCACAGATCGAGGAAGGCGCTTCACCCGAGGCGCCGACGCACCCACGTGAAGCCGGCTCTAGCCAGCCTAGCACTGAGGAGACGAGAAGAGAATTTTGAAGACAGAGCTCTACTTTAGTTGTAGCGTTATTCCCTTGCATTTGTTTTTGTAATTTGTAGTGAGAGAGAGACTCTATATTTGTAACAATACAGGTACATAGGACTTTGTACTTTCGGGCCCAATTTCCAAGTGTTTGTACACTTGGGGGCTCACCACGGATTTTTCGGTTTTCATCGCATTTTTTTCCTTTTGTTTTCTCGGTTTTGTTTTCTTTATTTTGTGTGATTAAGCCCTTAGTTTTAGGATTGCTTGCGATATATTAAGGCCAAACACCTAATATATTTGCATGTACCTATAGACTTGTTTGGAATTAGTCAAATTTAAACAGTCGCCTCATCATCTTCAAGCCTACGTGCTGCGAGCCCACCCTGTCAAGTGCTACTCCTGAACTCGATGTGTCGAGAAGAGGAGGGGTGAGCCTAGACCGGATTCCTGGTTGAAGATCGGTGACCGACTTGTGGTTCTCCATGATAATAGCAATTTCTGAAACTTAGGGCGATTTCATCGGCTTGCATTTGCATATAGATAGGTTTCAATTCTGCTGAGCATCTTTGCATGTAGAGTGCTGGAGGCAAGGTGAGCATTTCTCTTTAGCATACATCATCGTTTTGTCGCTTGCATTGTTTTTCCGCCTCTCTACCTCTGTTTTTGATCACCTAGGTGCTAAGTAAAATTGACTCCTCGTTAGGCTCGTGCATTTCTTATTAAAAAATACAAAAAAGTGATAATCAATAAAATTGGGACTGCTAATATTACTTGACCCTAAAAAAGATCAAAAAGAAAAACATTATCTTGGGGCGAGTAATCCCCCTCATTGTCTTCATTTTACATTGCTCACGCACACACTGAGGTTAGTGCCCAAATCCCATTTTCAGCCCCCTAAGTGTTTGTGCAATTTTGGACTTCTCACCTACCTCTAAAAAAGACAAGATAAAAAGACCGCATTTGTGGTCTTCACTGAGTTGAGTAGGTGAATTGAGAGTTTGTTTTGTGAGTTTGATTGTGCTTGCTTGTGTGTATCCTAGATCTTCTCTGTGCATTTGCGCCTTCTTCTTCACTCTCTTGACATGACCTTTGTGCTCTCCCGATCATTTTCCTCTTGTTGCGCATTTTATCCGGACTTCGCGGATCCCTCGTTCACTCCAGTCGATCCACCTCCCTTTTATCAGGAGGATCCTCCTGCTATTTTTTCTGATTTCTGTACATATCCGCCTCAGACACAGTATCACGACTCGGATTTTTACCCACCTCCACCTGTATATTATCCACCTCCACCTTCACATCCACCCGAGTCTGACCTGTTGAAGTCACCTCCCTCAATCTCTATAAGTGATATCTTGAACCGAATGACAAAGCACATTGATTTGATGAATGATAATCTTGCTATTTTGAGGAAAAACCATATTAATGCACCTTTCATCGAGGATACGGATTTACTTGTGGGAGATCATGAGAGCTTGCAATCGCCCAAAATACAAAAAAATGGGAAAATTTTAAAAATCCAAAAAGAGTTCAGGAGACCTTTGGTTGATTCAGACCGTGAGAAGAGCGCCCATCTGCCAGACTTTTTGACCACACATCCATTCACACATTGTCCCACCTCTGACCCCGAGGATGCCGCTGTACAGACTGCTCTTGACATGCCTCGTGTATATGTTGATTCCGACTTCCTCCCTTGTACGGAGGAAGTCCAAAAATTCAAAAATATGTTGACTGAACCCGAAGTGGTGGCCACCATTCATGAGATCATCCGTGCTCCACTTCAGCAGGCCATGACCCAATTATCTGCTCCTCTTCCCAAGAAGAGAAAGCGAAGGAGCAGATCTGAGCGTCACATTATGACCATGGCCACTGCCCACGCCATCACACACCGTCCCATCCCTAGAAAGAAGAACACAACTACCCCTTTCATCACTTGCACCATCTCTGACTATACTTGTGATCGCACTCTCCTGGACGGCGGTACATCTATTAGCATATTACCCTTCTCGCTGGTACAGTCTCTTCATTTAGGGGCTCTAAAGAAAACCAGGATGATCGTTCAGTTTGCTGATGGATCTATAAAGAGGCCGAAGGGTATCCTTGAAAATGCCGTCATTTCTATTCAGGGTATGAGCTACCATGTTGATTTTGTCGTGTTGCCCATGGAGACCTCCACAGGGGAGACATCTCCAATCATCCTGGGACGACCATTCCTCGCCTCTGCGAGGGTCGTTATTGATTATGGATCAGGAGAGACTCGCTTCCGTCCTGTTGACGAGAGCGAAGCGTCGATCACCGCACCCGCAGTTGACAGAGACCTGCACCTGATACACCTTCACCGATTCTAGCTGACTCCGAGACATGTGACCGATCTGATGATATTAGAAATGTTTTCTTAGCGACCCCTGATGAGACCCGACGGATCCCCCGAAAGGGGAGGAAATCGGAAAGCATAGACCTCGCAGTTCCTCCTTCTGGTGTGTGGCGATGTGTTGATGAAATCCAAAGTATTTACGTGATTGATCCTATTGAGCGGAGGGCAGATACCAAGACTAGACAGGACGGACATAGTTTGACTACTTCCACTGATAAGTCCGTTCCAGGACACTCAAAAGTAAAGATGATTGAGGTCGGTTATGATGCTGGCCATTATTTTGATAGATTCTGCTATTTTGATGAAGACAATGATTCAGGTGAAACTCTTGGGACGGTATGAGTTCGTATACTTCCACTGATGATTTCGTTCCTTTTGATTTTCACCTGGACGATCCCTCACAGGACGACTTTGATTACACTTCTTCCGATGAGGATGAGTTTGTCCCATTCCACTTTGACATCAGCGAGACTTCCAAAGCCAGACCTGACCATACTTCTTCCACTCACCCGTTTGCGCCTTCACACCATAGGACCACCAAGGGAGAACCTAGCCATACTACTTCCATTGACCAGTTCGTGCCTTTCCGATTTGACTCCACTGAGGGCCTTCACCCTGTCAACCCTGATCGACTTCCATCCACTGTGGACCCCGATTTTGACCTGCACCACACTAGATCTATCCCTCAGCGGTCTCGCAAGAAGGTTTGCTTCCCGCCTTCTTGACCATGTGTACATCCATTTCTGTTGTACATTCTCCTTTGTTTAAATCTGTTCTCTCTCCCATATCGTTCGTCTACCCATTCTCGTGTTTGCCTTACTTAGGACGTACTTTATCCTAAGTATAGGGGGTAGACAAGCCAAGTGTTAATTCATCGTTCTGTGTCATCACTCCTGTTGTTGCCTATACTTAGGTCTTCTTTTACCCTAAGTATAGGGGGAGTGATGTGTACATTCTCACGACCTCTTCTCTCATCTTCTGATCTCTTTTCTTCTTTTCTTCTTTTCTTCTTTTCCTCTTCTATCTTCTGTATCTATCATAAAGGTGTCACCCCTCGTAGACAGTTTTCTATACTTAGGACGCACTTTGTCCTAAGTGTAGGGGGGTGTGCACCCCGAGTTGTTCTATTCTTCGATCCTCTCCATTGTCTCCTCTTCTTGTCTATACTTAGGGATATCTTACCCTAAGTATAGGGGGGAGACAGTCTGAGTACGATTTGTTCATTCCCACCCTTGACCCTCCCTGCTTTGTGTACAGTCTGCTATACTTAGGATTATTTGATCCTAAGTATAGGGGGGACGGTCAACTTCTCATTGGTTTATTCATTCATCTCTTATTCATTTGTTCGTTAGACTTTTCTATACTTAGTACGAGTTATGTCTTCTCTTTTCTCTCCGATCTATGAGGACATAGCTCAAGCTAAGTATAGGGGGGTCATATATACTACGTAATTCTTTAGCCATAACTCGTACTTTCGTATTTCCTTAATAATATGGCTATTTATACTTGTATATTCATTAAAAATCTAAATAAAAAATGTTATTATTCCTCAGATTCTTTTTATACCTACTGATTAATAAATCAGGCGAAAATATTTTTTGCAAAATGTTTGAAAAATAGTTTGAAAATCTCTTTGAAAAATCTTTTGAAAACTATTTTGGAAACGTTTTGTTACATATTTTCAACCTTTGTAAAAACATTTTGATTGTAAAATTATTTTCTTTGTGTGAAATAAAATGTTTGAAAAATGATTTGCAAATGGTTTGAAAAATAGTTGCAAAAATATTTGAAAAATCTATATATACTGTTTGGAAAACCTATTGCAAAATGATTTTCAAATGTGTGTACATGTTTGTAAAATGTTTGTAAAAATTATTTTGGACTATAATTTTCAAAATTGTTGAAAAACCTTTTTCAAATAAGGTTGAGGAATATATACATCACACCAAAATCCATTATACATACCGATAAAATTGAGCACTTACCCTTGTAAATTCCTAAAATCCACCTCTTGTAAATATAAGATACATCCCTATGTAAATATTTGTACCTAGTTTTTAGCCAAAACCTTTTGTTTTTGAAATCCCAAAAACATTTGCAAAATTAAAATCCAAAAACATCTAAAAATCTTTTTGAAAAATCTAAAAAATGCATATGCATCATCTTTTCAAAAATCCATAAAAAGTTCAAAATCTTGAAAATTGCATCACAAAAATATTTTCTGCATTCTGCACTTCATTTGCATAGCATGAGCAGTTTTCGGATTGAGTTTGATAGTTGAACAAGTCTAAGTAAAATCCGAAGATTGGAGCTTGGTTGGACCTTAAATCTACCTAATTAACAGGAACCTTATAGGAACTGGGATTGAGGTACTTCAGGTCTAGTTGACTTAATTCTTTGAGGATCATGAGACTTGGTTCAATGGATTCTTGACTGCCTAAGTAGAGTATTTCGGAGCACACGCACGACTCTTGTTGATAATGACCTAACTTGGACACTTGCACCTTTCACACGGCTCAACTCAGTTGGAGTGGTGAGGGGGTTGGATTTGTCGGTATGAGACGCATACAGGTGGAAACACTTGTCCTCCTCTAGGGAGGGAAGTGCGCCCCAACCCATCTAGTAATGATGAGTTTCGAGGTAGGAGATCGAGGGTTGCAATAAAGCTTCAAAAGAGGGATAGTCTACTGGCTCAAGAGGAAAAATTCCCTATGTAAATGTTGCTGTATATAGTATTCAAAAAATGCAAAAGCAAAAACTCCAAAAAAAAGTGGACAGGCCTGTACAAAAAAAATGCCTGCCGGAGTGTACATATGTGTATAGTCAAATAAGCAAGCTTGAGCTTCAAAGTCAAATCATGTGAGCCTGTAGCTGGATGACTTGACTACACTGGTCTTGCATCCTACGATAGGTAGCTACACTGGCTACCGTCCATTCTTCTCTTCACCCCCTCCTCTTGGGTTGGTTGTCACTTGAACTTAGAAGGAAATACCATGCTCCTTGAGGGATGAGTTGTTGGATTGGGGAATCATTGGGTTATCGTATTGGAGAAGTTAGTATCTTTGTCATTTCAGTTGGGGAGAGCCACCATCACTTACACCGTACGAGTCAGATTCATAGTCATAAGGGTTTGCGTATGAGTTGAAATATTTCTGACCTGGCTATTGAGGAGACTTGAGCAGAGTTTTGGGATTCTCGAAGGCTGTTGGATTTCAAATTCGGTTCTCATTAAGGTTCCGCCCGCAATAAAATTTCAAAGGTCCTACTTGAGCTCCAAACTTTGATTTTGTGAAGACAAGTTTGATAATCAAATTTAATCCACTTTCTTCTTTTTCTTTTCTTTCGTTTTCTTTCTGCACTTATTGCATAAGTGTTTGCTAGGGACTAGCAAAGGTAAAGTATAGGGGGATGGTGAATCCACATTTCATCATCTTTATTCTATCATTTTGGCATCAAAAACCCTAGCAAATGCGTGTAGATAGCGCTAATTTATGCATCTTAGCATCCATGCATGTGCATGTAAATAATGTATAAAATACTGTAATTAAAAGCCAAAATTATAGAATAAATAAAAGAAAAGAAAAGGAATAAAATATTGTAAATATTTTATGACCCGAAACCCCGAGACCTAGGCATCTAGATGAATAGGTCGACAAGGAATAAAGTAGGTTGAGATAAGGGTCAAAACACCATAAAAATACCTTTATTCTTTATTCATTTTGGGACCTATTTTTGGTTCCACTTTTTATCCATCAAATAAAGAAACTTTGAACATGAAAGTTGTAGATAATTAAATAAAGAAAAATACAAAATCGATTTCATTCAAAAATAATGTACAGATAAAAAGTTATGGTCTAAATAAAAATCCAGAATCCCAACTTCCAAGACCTGTATCTCACAAATGAAAACTCCAAATGCATCAAACTCACTTAATTATATATAATTCAAAATAAGCTATTTAATGGAGGTGGTTTCGTATTTTTCGGAGTTACGGTTTGAAAGTTGAGTTTTGGACCCTTATTGTATACTTGTACATATTAAAATATTTATTTTATTATTTATTCATTATTTTTATAATTTTATATTTTTATAATTTTGTAAATATTACTTATAATATATGTGTACATTGAAATCATAATAAAAACATAAAAGAAATACAAAATAAAAATACTTGTATAAAGCATACATAGGTATAATACATATACTCAAACCTATATAATACATACTTCTATTTTATTAAGTGTATAAAATACATCAGAAAAATAAAATAAAAATATAATCAAGTGTATAAAAATACTTTATAATTTTATAAAATAATAAACAAAAATAAATAAATTAAATTCACAAAATAAAAATAAAATAATAAAATATATAGATAGTATACCTATAAAGGCTATAAAGGACAACTTGTAAATTTATACTTCATAAAAATAATTAAAATTCATAATAAAATACCTTACAAAATAATAAACATTTTTGTTGAATAATAAAAAATTAATTAAATCGTTTTCTATTTTTAAATTAATTTTTAATGTATTTCCAGGAGGTTTTTCCTGGTTGGTCCACGTGGACCAACCAGGTGGTCTAGCTCGTTGACCAAGGTCAACAGCCTGACCTTCCTCCTAGCCTGTGTCAGAGACATAGGTTTTGACCCACTTTCACCCATTTTTCGAGGGCACTCCTTTCACCAAACCATGTCAGTGCCTTCTTGGAATCTCTTCCCCATTCATCAAGGATACCCGCCGAGTGATTTACTTGGGCTTTGAATCATCACATCGCTCGATGTAACTCGATTTGCGAGCCCACTCGACCACCATTCAAAATACCCCTCTTCTCTTACATTCGATCTTTGAACCGCTTTTGGCTACGGCCGAGACCTCCGAGTTGTTGCTGAAGGATCCCCGGTGACAGCGGGTCGATCCCAGCGCCTCGTTGAGGTGCAACTCGAGCACGGCGGTGAGTTCCACCATCTCCGACGGCCGCGCCGCCGTGAGGTTCCACCTTGGGTGTTCTACCCTTGAGGTGCGTGTTTTATTAGTTTTTCTGGCGCATTTTCATTCCTAATAGTGTTAGATTCCTTAGATCCCCCTCCATTTCGCATGAAAATCACCCAATCGCCGCCGTCACCCCCTCGTTGGAGCTAGCTCCGGCGAGCTTCTCCCTCGCTGTTTTACGCCTTCTACCGCAGCCAGGAGGGGCGAGGCATTTTACCCTCGCCCTCCTTAACGTCTCTTGCAGGCACCTTGAACGAGAAAGGCACTGGAAGGAGCTTTTGCGAGAGGTCAGAGCTTCCGGGGGCCCCCATGAGTCTTTGACGTCGCGGCGGCTCCACAACGCTCCTCCACTCATTTTGCCTCCCCCAATCAATAGAGCATCGCTGCAGGAGCTTATTGGGCCATTTTGAAGCAAAAAGGACCGTCAGAGAAGGAGGATCGAGCCGGAGAAACCTCGCTGCGGCGGTGTTCTTCCCCGTTCATCCACCTGCCTCCGCAACCATCGATCGGGTCATGTTCTTGGCGCGCTACAGCCACCGTCGGATCCATCTCTGCCTCAGTCGTCCGATCATCGATGAAGCATCTAATCTCGACCGCACAGATGAAGGGGTATCGTCTCCCCTGAGCTCGCCACGTGTCTTAGTGAAGACGTACCCACCGTTGGATCGCGCCAAGCGTGGGCATTTCGCAAGATAAGCCCCGCCAGTTTTTATAATTTATATTTAGCATCTAATCTTTCGTCTGCAGCTTTAAAACTATTGTAATATTTTCTAGTAGCCCCCTCCGACTTTTGGGATTTCACATTTAGGTCCCCCGCCAGGTCACGTGCGCTCTGCACGCGACTTGGCGATTTTGCAGCCATACCCGGGGAATTTTGTGTATTTGTCTTTAGTCTACATACATTTAACTGCAGTATTATATTTTCTGGCATTTTTGCAACACAACCCCTAAGTTTTTGGATAATTGCTTTTTAGTCCTTCCTAGGCGCGTGCTTTGCACGCGCGTGGGTGGACTTTTTGCCCGAGACCCCTTGCGGGGCTGGTCATTTGCATTTGGTCCTTAAACTATTTATTTCAGTATATAACTTTTATGAAAATTGTAAGCATCAGATCGTCGAGTCCTAACTACATCCCCAACTAGTATATAAAAGACTTCGTCTTCTCCTCTGCTTCCGCCAACTAGATTGTATTTGATGTCTTTCACATGATAAATTTTTCATAATAATGCAAAAAAGAAATATTTTTTATCACATATAATTACAAATATATGATAAGAAAATTCCTTTGAAAATCAAAGGAAAGTTTTACAAAGCGGTCGTAAGATATGTAATGCTCAATGGATCTAAATGGTGATCACAGGCATTTGCAAATAATGATAATACTAGAAATGTAAAATGCTAAGCTAGATATGTGGTCATACACATAAGGAACGAATTCAGAATGATGTGATCAAAAGAAAAGTTAATGTAGCTCCAATAGAGGATAAGATGAGAAAAAAACACTTAAGATGTTTAGACATTTGCAAAGGAGGTCGGTTGATGCACTAGTCAAAGATGCGAATTTTAGGATGTTGATCCGACTAAGAGAAGACGAAGAAAGCCCAAAAAGTGTTGAAGCTTGGAATGAGGCTATTTGAAAGGATCTTAATTTTTTGAGTCTAAGCCTGAGAATAACCCAATAAAGATCTGAATGGAGGCAAAAATCCATGTAACCTACCCTACTTAAAGTGGAAAAAGACTTTGTTGTTATTACTAATTACTAACCCGTCTACTAATTCATAAACAATACTAAGATCTATGGATATCAAAATGATATACTTAAATAAATACAGATGCAAATGTAAAAATATGTACAGAGCGAGTCAAATTAGGAAAGCAAAATCTAGATGACAAATTAATCAATATAAATGTTTTTATGCCTTTGAATCCTAATCCATATGTTGCATCCTCAATACTAGCGATCAAAATAACCAGAGTCCAGTAACAATGTGTGAGTTCTGAAGTGCGGCTAAGAAAACCAAGCACCAACTTCATCAATGGAAAAGTAAACATGGATAACAATGCGTAAAGATTAGTAGAAAATGGATAAATAATGATAACAAATGAAAAATGGGATTTTCATGTAATCAGGTTGTGGACCGTTCGATCTCTCTTGTCAGCAGTCCAGATATGCACAGCAGTAGATAAAAATCTGAGCGGACTCGGGACTCCAATGACTGACTGTCCTCGGTTACTATCCCCACTCACATCTGATTCAGTAAAGAAACTAGTTATATAGACAAGTTAAAATACTAACCTGGATACTATAGATGATAAATATACAGACCAAGCTACGTCTACTCCCAAAGTTACATTTACCAAGACAGGAGAAATTAGAGGATAACATTAACTTCACGTATACACGGAATCATAGAATATGTCACCTGTTGGAGAAAAGGCAATGGTAAATGCCAAAATCGAGCCTAAGATTTGAAAACTGGCCTGCGAGCAATAGCAAAATTAGGCATTGCATTATCCGACCCATGCAAGGTGAATCTCTTGATCCATCACGATGCAAACTGGACGGTCCCGTTGTATGCAGAGCACAAACAAGAACAATCCAAGCCCTCAGCTTCCCTTTGAAATAGCCGCTTATCGCGATTGATCATCAGTTTTATCAAGGGAACCTTAGATGCAACTTGACGCCAGATCTCATTTACTGTTCCATCCGGATCTTCATACTCGAAATAGTGACGTATCTGAAGAATAAATAAAACATCATTCATGCATTTTTTTATAGCATAAATAATTTTTCCAAAAAAAAGGAGCTTTTCTGTGGGAAAAAATTGCAGCATGATATGCAACCCATTTCACTCACAGGATAATCCAAATTCATGTGCATATGATATCGCATATAATTTATATCTCTGTTACATGTAAAATAGGATCAGAAATTCGATGTGTACTGTCAGAAACAAAAAATAAAGTAAATAAAAGTGGAAATGAAAATATTTACTTATAGGTTAGGGTTGACGATAGCATTCATTCAGAAGATTCTTTTACATACGTGGGATCTACTTTGCAATATGATAGGGAAATCGATGGAGATGTTACTCATATAATGAATGCAGGTTGGCTTAAGTGGAGAAACCTCTATTGTTCTATGTAATAAGAAATTTTATGTGAAAATCAAAGGAACGTTTTACAAAACAGTTGTGAGACCTGCTATACTTTATAGATCTAGATGTTCGCATGTGAACCATAAACATGTGCAAAGAATGTCATTAGAAGAAATAAAATTACTAAGGTGAATGTGTGATCATACACATAAACATCGTATTCGAAATGATGCGATTAGAAAGAAATTAGGTGTAACTCCAATAGAGGATAAGATGAGAGAAAACCGCTTCGTATGGTTTGGCCATTTGCAAAGGTCGACAGATGTACTAGTTAGAAGATGTCAGTTTTGGGATGTTGAGCCGACTAAGAGAGGGCGAGGAAGTCCCAAGAAGTGTTGGAATGAGACTATCCAAAGGAACTTAGATTTTCAAATCTAAGTATGAAAATAAGTTAAGATAGATCCGAATGGAGGCAAAAAATCCATGTAGTTGATCCTACTTAATGTGGTAGATCGGTTTGTATTAATTTTCTATAGGAATCTGGTCTTATTTTACTTCAATATACAATGGTAAACTTAATGTGTTCCCTGCTATTGTATATTTCATCTTGTCTTGTCAGTAATGGCATATCTTATACATTTTATTCATATAACTATTTGTGAACTCTTGGAAAAAAGAACTCCGACTTCATGCATACATGGGCCTTGGGCTTCTCTTCTATGCTGAACTTGAGAAAGCTGGTCTTACCAGATCATATAACATCCTTACTTTCATCCCGATCCCTCACCACTGCATTGTCTATCCAAGAGGAGCCTCTCTACCTCGCCTATTTGTCTCCCCTGACCATTTTACAAATGTTACCGATCGATTAAGTCTATTAGTTTCGACCTTTGTTGGACTTCCCTCGAACTATGCAAGCATGTCACGAAGATTCAGAGATAAGATCATAAGATCGCTTTTTTAGTCAAATATTATCTTGAAGATGTTTGTAACTCTCAATAGTTGGATTCAGATCATTCACCCAATTAGAAGGGTTGTTTACTCACTCGAAGAGGTCATCAGGCTAGGGTAGGGAATGCTTCTATTCACACATTCTCTCAATGGGGAGACTACTTTGTTGAGATATTAGTTATCTTCTATCTTCTCTTTTCTTTTTGTCTACATTATGTGTCGAGATATTAGTTTTCTTTCTTATTGTTTTCGTATTATCTATTTCTTTTGTCTTCTTCTTGTAATTTTCCCAACAGGTTTTTTTAATAGTAGGCCCGATAATTTTGGAGGTTCGGAGTGTATCTCTTGGGATCCGAACCCAGGTCTGTTAAGGTATAGGCTCACTGCACTATCACCAGACCACTCCTTAAGTTCTTTGCCCAACAGGTTCCTCTCCTATATAAGAGAACCTTAAGACCTCTCATTAATGTAATTCATTCTTTTCCTTCTACATGGTATCGGCACGACGGTCCTAGACCAGAGTTCCTGTATCCCACCAAATCCTAAATCTGCACCCCCCTCCCCTGGCCACCGTTGCCCAGATCGCTAACCCCCCCCCTTCTCGATTGCTGCCCTGACCGCCCAAGACCCCCCCTGGTCGTGCCCCAGGCCCCCGACCCTCCCGTGCGCCTCCGTGCACCTCTGTGATTCGAACTGCATTTTGAATCGGTCAGATTTTGATCGAAAAACGTGAATTCAGATATATGAATCGTGTTTTCCTTCCCTAGCGAGCAGCGAAGATTGATGAGGATGGATGTATAAGTCTACACGTACAACCAATCCTCTGTATGATCATGTAGACCCGTTCATATCGATTTACGCCCCATTTAAGTTCATTTGTTCAGTCGTTTTACTATCATGTCAAAGAACAAGCAGTGTTGCAGAAGACGGTATTCGGTATTCAGTCGGAGGGGTCACTGAATAGAGAATAATCGGTATTCGGGCGACTATTCAGAATTATTCGGTTTTGTATTTTTTAATATAAAAAATATTTATAATAGATATATTCTTATATTTTTATACATATATGGTCATTATTTAACATGAATCCATGATAAAAGTACCAATCAATATAATAGACATATAGAATTGGACATTTGTGACGATACCGTGGTAAAATGTAACCCATAAAAATTGAAAATTGAAAATAAAAAATAAAAATATGAAGAGTCAAACTCCAGTCAGCCTCATAGTCGGGCCAGTCGGCCGAATAGTCGGCCGACTATTCGGTCGGACCGACTATTCACCGACTGGAGGTCTGTTCAGTCGGGTGCCCCACCGCACCTCATAGTCGGACCGACTATTCGGGATAGTCGGTCGACTATTGCAACACTGAGAACAAGGGTGACATTTTTTTCGTCAAGAGCTTTCAAGGGCTGGACTCTCATAGCTAAGATGGATGGGACTAACTATGAGTTGTGATCCATGCAGTTTCTCACCCCCATGCAGTGCAACAAGGAGCACATCCTGACAAATCCAGAGCCAAGAGATAAGACTAGGTAAATGCTTCTTGGAAGCAAGATGACACATATGCGTGTGTTTGGCTATGTGGGACCCTCACCACGGAAATAGCCAATGATATTCTGAATCAGCCCACTGCTAATGAGATGTGGGACACTTTGACTTCCACCTATGCTCAAGAGAAGAATGAGACCAAGATTCTTCAGCTACAATTTGATATCTACAAGGACAAGCAGAATGGTCGTCATCTGCACGTGTACTACTCCACTCCGTAGCATGTTCAAGAAGCTTCATAGCTATATACCTATTATGGCATCTCTAGAGCAACAGAATGTATATAGGAACTCCATGACGGTTGGAGTTTACACGGTTGGCCTTGATACAGAGTATGATGCAACGCGTACACAGTTTCTCACTGGAGCTACCATGCCTCCCATGGAGGAGGCATATAGCCTCTTCGCCGGATCATCATGCCTTATATGGCCACTCCTCCGCCCTCTTCAGCAATGACCACTTCTCGTGGCCGAGGAGGGGTGACCCAATCCAGAGGATGCACCCTTCGTGGCAGAGGCAGTGGACGTCAGCGTGGCCCTTGCACCTATTATCATCTACCGGGACATGCAAAGGATACATGCTACCAGAAGCATGGATATCCCGTTTCTAGTCATGCGACAGAACAGATTGAGCCTTCAGATGCATTTGCTTCCCAGGCCGATCCTCGTCTGGATGATATTGTCTCTCGTATTCGAGAGATCATGACTCATGTTGCAAGAACCACCACTACGGGTACCACAGCCTCTTCGAGCTCTTCAGGAGTCGCTTATGCTTTTACTGGTAGTACTGGTGCAGATATGATGAAGTAGATTATGAACTCTGATGCTTCCAACCATTTGTGTGGAGACAGAGTGCAACTGAGGTCCTACATGACCATACCACCTGGTAGACGAGTTGTCATTGCCAATGGCAACCATTTACCCATTACAGGACAAGGAGAGGTGCATTTGACACCGTCCATGTGCCTTCATAATGTTCTATATGCTCCTGACTTTCAGATGAATTTACTTTCCATTAGTCACATTACTAAGGATTTGCATTGACGTGCCATATTTGACCCATCGTCTCTTGTGTTTGAGGACATACTCACGGGAAGGGTGATTAGATGTGGACGTAAGCAGCAGGGGCTTTACAAACTGGTCCAACCTCCTCATGTTAATGTTTCTACTATACCTTCGTTTTGATCACCTTCCTCTACAGAAGCTATGTCATGTTCTCCCTCCGATTTCCCCGAGATCCTCCTACCAATGTAAGGCATGCCAGCTTGGGAAGCATCACCGTTCCTCATTTTCATCCCGTCGGAGCAGTTTCAAGTTATTTGAGTTCCTTCATTTAGATATATGAGGTTCGAGTCATGTTCATGATCACCAAGGACACCATTTTTATCTTGTTGTTGTCGATGACTTTTCTAGACTTACCTGGGTCTTTTTACTAAAGAACAAGTCTAGGGCTGGATATGTGATCAATCTCTTATTACTGAGATAAAGAATATTTTTTCTGCCAATGTCAAATAGATTTGTTATGATAATGTTTTAGAGTTCTTCACCTTACAGCTTTCTAACTTTCTTAGATCCCTTGGCATTGTTCGTCAGACCTTATGTTCTTATACATCCCAACAGAACAATGTTGTCAAGTGCAAACACCATCACTTACTTTATGTGATCCGAACCTTGTTGATACAGAGTCGTGTTCCTCACGCTTACGGGGGCGATGCTTTCCTCACTGCATGCTATCTGGTGATCCGTATGCCCTCGTCTGTGTTAGGAGAGAAGATTCCTTTCTCGATTATGTTTCCCGAGAAGGATCCTTTTTCCCTTACACCTCATGTGTTCGGTTCTGTTGCATTTTTCATGATGTCTCTCAGTTCGTGACAAGCTTTGTCCGAGAATTGTCAAGTGTGTTTTTGTTGATTACTCTCGTACCCAGAAGGGGTACCATTGTCTTGACCCACTCAGGTAAAATTTTTTGTCAGTATTGACGTTACTTTCTTTGAGTTTGACATGTATTTTTCTCCTACAGGTGACAGACCAGCTTCATCTAACTCTGACAATGAGATCTACATGCCTCCACCTCCCTCTACTCCGGCTCTACCACCATCTCCTCAATCACCACCACTACCATCTACACCTACTCCTGCCGCTACACCTGCTCCTGTGGCTCCATCTCCTACTGTGACTCAGTTTTTACCATGTGTATTTACTCGCAAGTCTCGCTCGGTTTCTCCTTCTCACAGGTCTTGCCTATCGTCCAGCACACCTCAGGTATGTAATGAGCACACTGTTTCTATTGATAGCACTACTGAGTTGTCTGCACAATAGGATTCCATACAGGATGAGTATGTGCCCTCTGAAGAGGGGAACTTACAGGTTCGGGGCTTGGCAGATGATCTTGATGTGTTGATTGCTCTGCGTAAGCAGAAACGTATGTGTGTTACTTATCCTCTTGCAACCCAAATTTCATTGAGCAGACTGTTAGAGGATTTTCAGAGGTTTACCTTGGCAGTATCAGTCTTGGAGGTACCACGGACATATCATGAGGCTCTTCAGGACAGTCAGTGGAAGTTAGCCATGGAGGAGGAGATGGTTGCACAACAATCATGCAGTACTTGGAGTCTTGTTTCTGCTCCAGTTGGTGCATCCGTTGTGGGATGCAAATGGGTGTTCTCTATGAAACACCATGCAGATGGCAGTGTGGATCGCTATAAGATGAGACTTGTGGCACGTGGGTTCACCCAGACATATGGGGTGGACTATCAGGATACTTTCTCTCCAGTTGCCAAACATTCTACTCTATGTATTCTACTTTCTGTTATCATGACACGAGATTTGCACCTTTACCACCTTGATGTGAAGAATGCCTTCCTCTATGGTGATCTACAGGAAGAGGTCTACATGCAGCAACCACCTGGGTTTGCTGCTGAAGAGGAGTGTCAAAAGGTTTGTAGGCTACCAAAGACTATCTATGGCCTTAAGCAAAGTCCAAGAGCATGGTTCCAAAAGCTCTCGGACTTGATAGAGCAGCATGGATTTGTGCGATCGACTGTCGATCACTCCTTGTTTGTGCATAGGACCAAGAGAGTTATTATTGTCATTCTTGTTTACGTTGATGACATTATTGTTACAGGAGATGACAAGTAGGGTATTCAAGATGCCAAGGACTTTCTAGGTCAGCAGTTTGTGACTACGGACTTTGGTAATTTACGTTACTTCCTTGGATTGGAGTTTGTCAGGAACCAGCGAGGTCTTGTGATGACCAAGAGGAAATACAATACAGATCTTCTTTCAAAGAAAGTCATGATAGATTATAGATCCGCCACTACTCCTATTGACCCCAGCATGCTCAACATATCATTTGTTGTGAGCAAAGTGAGTTAGTTTATGGAGCAGACCAAACAGGTACATATGGATGCAGTCCATATGATTTTGAGGTATTTGAAGACTTCACCAGGTACACGACTTTTTTTCAGCAAAGGTACATCTCTCTCAGTTACAGCGTGTGCAGATGCAAATTATGTTGGGTGTCCAAAGGATAGGAAGTCTACTTCAGGCTTCCTGTGTTCACAGGGAATTCTCTGGTTTCATGGAAGAGCAAGAAGCAGACTGTGGTTGCCAGATCAAGTGTTGAGTCAGAATACATAACCATGGCATTGGCTAGCACAGAGATGATGTGGGTCAGATCTATTCTTACTGAACTGACTATAGAGGTTCATCTTCTCATGCACCTCCAATGTGACAATCAGGTTGCTCTTTTCATTGCTAACAACCCAACCTTTCATGAGAGGACCAAGCACATAGAGGTGGATTGTCACTACACTCGTGACATGATACAAAAGGGTCTTATCACCAATACGCATGTCAGCTCTAGAGACCATACAACATATATTTTTACTAAGGCCCTAGCCAGAGGGCCTTAGCAGAGATGTTCCAAGCTGAGCTTGATCGATATCCACGTTCCAGCTTGAGGGGGAGTGTTGAGATATTAGTTATCTTTCGTATCTTTTTTTATCTTGTTGTAATTTTCCCAACAGGTTCCTCTCCTATATAAGAGAACCCTAGAGCCTCTCATTAATGTAATTCATTCTTTTCTTTCTACACTATGTAATTTGTCCAACATGTTTCTCCTCTATCTAAAAGAATCCAAGGACCTCATGAATAGATAACTTGTTGCATTTTCTCTTCACATGCAAGGTTTATACCTATCAGAGCAACATTCCTAGACCGGGGTTTATACCTAAACCCACCACTACCACCAGCATTTGTCCTCCTCGAGCCTTGCACGGACCCTTCTTCCTCGTCTAAGGGTCCTATGTGAGGCCTCAGTGGGTTCCCCAGTGCTACTCATCGCTACCCAAGCACCGCCCAGTATCGCCCAGGTGCGACCCAACACTACCTAGCATTGTGCAAGCACTACCCAGCACTACCTTAGCACTACCCATACCACGGACGAGTTTTCTTAGGGTTGATTGTGGTATGAGCATACACCCACAACCACCCCCTTGACATCTGTGTAGACACTCTATCACATGTATACGATCCCAGTCGCATACCAATCCAGCACTATGTCAGAAAACAGAGTTGATATTCCATCCACATGTGCTTTTAAGTGTCTGGCATCTATTCTCAAGATGGATGGTACAAACTACGAGTTGTGGGAGATGTTCATGAATCTCTTGCATAGTCATGGTAAAGCATATTCTGACACAAGATGAATCAGCCAACAAGACTAGGACCAATGCCTCATGGGAGGCCAATGATGCTTATGCAAAAGTTTGGCTATCTGATATTGTTTTTGTAGAAATAACTAATTATATCATGAGTCAGCCCACAACGAAAGCAATGTAAGACATCCTCGTAGCGACGTACTCTCAAGCGAGGAATGAGTCAAAGATCTTGCAACTCCAACATGACATTTTTACGACAAAACAAGGTGATCATCCTCTTCATGCCTTTTATATATCTATTAGGAATATATTTGAGAGACTCCATAGCTATATACCTTTGATGACCTCATTAGAGCAACACAAGACCTATTGCGATTCTGTTATGATTGGGGCCCTTTTGCCAGCCATTAACCCTGAGTATGACTCAACCTCAATTACTCAGATGCTACTATACTGCCTATGCAAGAGGCGTATCATAGGTTGAGCGGACGGAGCATTCCCTTATATATGTCTATTAGGGGTACGTTTGAGAGACTCCATAACTATATACCTTTGACGACCTCACCAGAGCAACACAAGGCCTATTGCGATTCTGTTATGATTGGGGCATTTTTGGCAGCCATTAACCCTAGGTATGACTCAGCCTGCTCTCAATTACTCGGATGCTACTATACCCCCTATGCAAGAGGCGTATCGTAGGTTGAGCAGACTGAGCATTCCCTTTGTTGCATCTTCTCAAACATCATCGGCTATGGCAGTTTCTCGTGGTAGAGGTAGTTTGCCTCGATTCAGAGGAAAAGGTACACACGATGAGGAGGCTCATGCCTACACCAATCATATTCATATTGTCATCGATTCGGTCATTCAAAGGACGCGTGCTATTCCAAGCATGACTTTCCACTGTCAGCATGTGTTGCTGACCAGGTTCAAACTGCTCTAATTCTACCAATCATCTTTTTTAATGACTTTGTTGCTCTACCGAGAGAGATCATGCTCCCAATTACCAGATCTTCTAGGGTTTCTATTGACCCATTCGATGTTGTTGCTTCTGTCTTCAGTAGTACTTCTGGTATTAGTCGCATTCGACCCAGATCCTTCAGAATGGATCATGGACTCTGAAGGTTCTCATCATCGATGTGGAGATCGCATACAGTTCAGTTATTGTCATATGCAGCCTGGTAGATCACTGGTCATTTCTGATGGGATACATTCTCCCAGTACCAGACAGTGTTCACGAAAGCGGCCCGTGCGGCCGCATATGCGTATGCGGTGCCCTCAGCGCACCGCTTTCCTAAAGCCCCCCATTATGCGCCCTGAGCGCTTATGCAGGCCGCATATGCGGGCTATGCGGCCGCATATGCAGTCTGTGCGGCCGCATACACATATTTTTTTATTTTTTTAGTTTTTTAATTCGTGTCATGTTTTGTTGTTTTATTGTGCCATGTTTTCCTTACTTCTGCATGTGTGCCAACCAAGCATTCCATGACCATTTAAATCCATCGTCAAAGTAGTTGTACTGCGAGATAGAGTAAACACGCAAAGAAGAAAAAGAATAATATACTAATAATTTGGCAAACTAATTTAGTCAACTAATAGTTATTATGAATCCAATATATTATATGTAAGGTTCGGTACTTTTGATGGAGGATCAGTTATAAATATACCGATAGAAATAAATGACATTATATTCAACAATAGAGGCATTTTGCGTGCTAACTTTTTTATTTTGTTGATTGTTGTCAATAATTTTGTGTGCTAACTATTTTATTTAAGTATTGATATTTGATTGATAGAGATTGTTTTGAACTCTATATGAAAGTTAAAGTTATTTTTCTTAGATCTTCTGTTGGACCACAATTATACATAAATTTAGTTCTCTTGTATTCACTTTTGTATATATTTATTTACTTATAAATAAAAAATTAGAAAACCACGTAGAACCGCATATACCCCCGCATACTGCTTAAGCGCTATTCAGTGACCTGTCCGAACGCATACGCATACCGCTTTCCTGAACCTTGATACCAGACAATGAGATCTATTTGACTCCCTCTATGCGTCTACACAATGTCCTTCATGCACCAGAATTCTCGATAAATTCATTGACCATCAATCAGATTACAAAAGATTTACATTGGTGTGCCATATTTGATCATGCTTCCCTCTTTTTTTAGGATAAACTCATGGGATGGGTGATTGGATGTGGCCATGAGCATGGAGGGCTTTACAAGTTTATCCAGTCTCCTTATGTTGGTGCTAGCTCGCTTTCTGTTGATCAATCTCTCCTTACACTTGGCATTTTCGACTTGGTCATCTTCCATTGCAGAAGTCTATCGTCTCATCCTTGGCATTCTATCAAGTACGTGTTTCAGTGTGAACCATGCCAACTTGGTAAGCATCACCTGTCTAGCTTTCCAAATCGTCAAGGTCGTAGTAGTCAGAGTCCTTTTGAGATTTTCATTTTGATATGGGAGGACCGAATCGTTTCCCTTATCATCAGGGGCATAAGTATTATTTGGTTGGTGTGGATGACTTTTCCAGACTATCATGGGTCTTTTTGTTAAAGAATAAGTCCGATGCTAGTACTATGATTCAGAATTTTGTAATTGAAATGAAGAATCTTTTTCTCTACTTCCATTAAATATATTCGTTCTTATAATGCTCTATAGTTTTGTATTATTTAATTATCTCAAATCTTTAGCTCACGCAACATTATCCATCAGATGGCATGTCCTTATACTTCTTAGCAGAATGGTGTTGCTAAACGCAAACACCGTCACTTTATGGACATCACCACTCACCAGGACTCCTCTCATATAGAGTTTCCTTCTGGGGTGGTGCTGTGATGACAGCATGTTACCTAATCAATTAGATGCCTTCTACCATTTGGGACGAAAAGGTATCCTTCTCTCTTGCTTTTTCTGAGAAGGATCTTTTCTCTCTTACACCATTGATCTTTGGTTGTGTAATATTTATTCACCTTCTATATCTAAGTCGTGACAACTTGCTCCTAGAGATGTCAAATGTATGTTTGTTGGGTACTCTCGTTAGGGATATAGGTATTTTGACCTTGTCCAGGGAAAATAATATGTCAATATCGATGTTACTTTGTTTGAGGTTATCATGTATTATAGGTAACAAGTTGAGTCCCTCTAAGCCTGGGGATGATGTTCTTCCACTTCCTCCTACACATATACCTCAGCATGTTCTCCATGCTCCAATGCATTCCCCAACATCCAACACGCCTTAGGTATATTCTGAAAATTTTGATTTCAACTGATGGCACTAGTGGTGTGAATGATGAACAAGAACATTACATGATGATAAGGAAAATATACATGAAGCACAGGGACCACCACATGAGGATGATATGGAGTGGCATATTCCCTTGCGTAAAGGCAAACATAGTTGTGCGAGATACCCCTTTGTTGGGCATTTCTCTAGCACGACTTTCGATGAATTTCAGGAAGTTTGTTATGCGATTATATGTCATTGAAATCCCACGCAAATGCCAGGAGGCTCTCAAGGAGAGACAATGGTGACTTTTTACTGAGGAGATGGTCGCGTTACAGTCACGTGGTACGTGGAGCATTGTTACAGCTTCTACAAGAGTGTCTATAGTCATATGCAAGTGGGTGTTCACAGTGAAGTATCGAGTAGATGGCAGCATAGATCGCTACAAGCAAGGCTTGTGGCTAGTGGGTTCACCCAACCATATGGGGTGGACTATCAGGATACTTTCTCTCTAGTGGCTCGGCATTCTACACCGTGGATCTTTCTCTCTGTTGCAATGATATAGGATTGGCCCTTATATCAACTTGATGTGACGAATGTGTTTCTCTATGGTGACCTACATGAGGAAGTCTACATGCAGCAGCCATCTGGGTTCGCTACTAAGGGGAAAGTTAGAGGGTGTGCAGACTTCATAAGGCTATCTATGGCCTTAAGTAGAATCAAAGAGTATGGTTTCAGAAGCTCTCGGACTTGATAGAGCAGTAAGGGTTCGTGAGATCAATCGCAAATCATTAACTATTTGTTAAGAGGTCTCGGAGAGGTAATATTGCTATATTGATCTATGTTGATGATATCAATATTACAGGAGATGATGTACAGGGCATTTCAGCAACTAAGTTTTTCCTTGGTCAGCAGTTTGTAAAAAAGGATATTGGCAGTCTACGTTACTTCCTTGGACTGGAGTTTACAAGGAACCAACGAGGTCTTGTGATGACCTATAAGTACGTTATGGATCTTCTCTCTGAGATGGACATGGTAGATTGCAGGCCTGCCGCCACTCCCATGGACATGAGATTGAAGTTGTATAATGAAGACTGAGGAGGTAGACAAGAGGAGCTACAGGGAGCTCATTAGGAAGCTCATATACGTGATCATCACCATGCCAGATATATCCTTTACAGTGAGCCAAGTGAGTCGATTCATAAGGCATCCAAGATAAGCACATATGGATGCAATCCATATGATTCTGAGGTATCTGAAAACCTCACCTTGCACTAGTCTTTTATTTAGCAGAGGTACATCCTTTTCCGTTACAGCATACATATATGCAGATTATGCGAGATGTCCCAAGGACAGGAAGTCTACATCTGGATTTGTAGTGTTCATAGGGAGCTCCTTGCTATCATGGAAGAGCAAGAAGCAGACAGTGGTCGTTAGAACTAGTGTAGAATCAGAGTAAAGAGCTATAGCACAAGGGAGTATAGCGATGTTGAGGATCAAATTCATTTTGACTGACCTAGCTCTTGAGCCTTGAGGTACCTCTTTCTATGCACCTCCAATGCAATGCCAAGCTTCTCTTTTCATTACCGACAACCCATTCTATGAGAGGACCAAGCAGATCGAGGTATATTGTCACTACACTTGAGACCGATCCAGAAGGGTTTCATTTCTACCTCTCATATCAACTCAGGCGAGCAGATAGCAAATGTGTTCACCAAGGTTGTAGGTAGAGGGCCATTGCAGAAATGTCATACCAAGCTGAGCTTGATCGATTGTCTATGCTCCACCATGAGGGGGAGTGTTGAGATATTAGTTATCTTCTATCATTTTTATGTATTCTCTTTTCCTTTTTGCTTGCACTATGTAATTTGTCCAACATGTTTCTTCTCTATATAAGAGAACCCTAGGGCCTCATAAATAGATAACTTATTGTATTTTCTCTCCATATAATTAAATAAAAACCAACTCACAATATATTGTTTTGGACTTTCTACATGCTTTCTTATTTAATTTTCAATGGTAAGATAGCTAATCAGGCAGGTTCAACAATCCGGGATATACATGATTGAATGATGAATCAAGACACCCGGATAATATATATATATGTATGTATATATAGTTATGCTCTATGGGCTCAGATTGAAAGATAGAAGTAGCAAGCGCAAGTTGTGTAGAATAATGAGGTCAATTAGGTATCGCATGTCGGCTCATAGCCAGCTCACCCTCCACTCTTCTCACATCATTTGTACTACTGGAATCGCCCGTCTATCTAACGTGCATTGGTTGTTAAGCTACCGCGCCATTCAATCAAATAAAATGTGGTTACTTCCTCATTGGTAAACTCCTTTGAGGAATGGTACCAGCATTAGAATGAAAACTTGATATTTAGGTCAGATCCCTAGAGAAATCATCTAATTAGGGTTTTATTTAGAGGGTTCCAAATTGGGCAAACCCTTTATCTAGATTAGAAGAGGTCTCATGAAGAAATGAGGGGATATATAAGTGAGGTCAGAATTGATAGCATGTACTTACTTATACTTAGACATACAATTAATACAGCTCAAGCGAGGGGAAAAACAACTATGAGTTGAGCTGCAACGGTTAATGATTAGGTGCGATCAAACAAATTTACTTTCCCTAAGAGATGGGGTATTCCTCCACCTCTAATCAGGGTGAAGGATAAGAATGAGAGAAGAGCCATAGGGCCACTTCTCACTTGCTCGTCGATCGCTCAAGCTTCACATTTTAGGTTCGCTATCCCAACTGTCTCCTTTGCTCTACCAGGAATATTCTATCCTTTAACAAGTATAATATAATTATATCCTATTTATATATTTCTTTTACCATAGATAAAGAGTAAAATGATATTAAAAAAACTATCTATATCTGTAAAAATTAAATATTTGTATACATAATATAATAATGGCTTGGAATCTACTTGATTAAAGTAATTTTTTTACTTATCTTAGTAAAATGTATTCAAAAATATAAAAAAATCTTTAAAATTTTAGTATACTCTATGTAAATAATTTATATATGCTTTAAAATATCAATTAGCATTTCAAATACAAAATAAAATGAATCAAATTTGAATGGTCAAAACTTAAAATCAATCGAATTTGAATTCAAGTTTGAAAACTTATATAAAGTTCCATTCGAGTTTGGATTCAAAAATTTTAAAATGAATTAAAATCTGAATCATGGATTTGAAGATATTCAATTTGATTAGCACTCATAATCATAGATGCATCCCAATGGACATGTAGGCATATTTAAGAATTGACTAGATTTTCTTGCTGCAAAGGGATGTCATGTCGAATGATATAGTGAAGTATAAGAAAGGCTTCAAATTTTGGATTTTCATTTCATTTCACCAAAGTAAGGAGAAATATAGAGAATTCGATTAAATGTTATCTTAAATTGTTTAAAATTGTGGAAATTACTATAAACTTGACTTTTTTCTAAAATCAAAAAATAAGATAGGAATATGCTCATGTTTGTAAAATACATATGTAAATATGAGTTATGAAGTAGTATTACCATCATAATCACTGCACACGGTTATATGTAATAGCAACATCATGTTTAAAGTTAGAATTGGATTTTGAATAGGAAAAAAAAGCCGTGATATTTGTTGGAAGAAATGAGTGAGTTGTTTATCCTGTAAACCCTAGGCTCTCTTATGTAGGAGAGACGCCTATGGGTAAATTACATAAAGAGTTCATAAGAAGAAAGAAAATAAGAAACAGTACAAAATAACATAACCGCATAACATAACATATATCTATACACTCCACCTCAAGATGGAGCATAGATACCGATCATGCTCAGCTTGGACGAGCACTTATGGAATGGTCCTCTAAGTAGGGCCTTGGTGAAAATATCTGCAGTCTAGTCCCTTGAGCTGACATGAGATGTGGAGATAAAACCCTTCTGAATCATATCTCGTATATAGTGACAATCAACCTCAATGTGCTTGGTTCATTCAAGAAATGCCGGATTATTTGCAATAAATATAGCAGCTTGATTGTCACATTCCAGCGCCATAGGAAGTGGCACATCTATATATATAGATCAGTGAGAACAGCTTTAACCAGCATCATTTCTGTACTAACATGGGCCACTGCCCTATATTCAGACTTTGCACTGGATCTAGCTACAACAGTTTGTTTCTTGCTTCTCCATGAGATGAGAGATTCCCCAACATATACAGCAAATTCAGTGGTGGACTTCCTATCTTTAGCACATACTACATAATCTGCATCTACCCATGCTGAGATAGTGATCTCCTTGCCTTTCTTAAATAATAGACCTGCACCTGGAGTTGATTTAAGATACCTGAGTATCATATGTATAGCATCCATATGTAGCTGACGTGGTTGCTCCATGAACTGGCTCACCCGACTAACAGCAAAGGATATATCGGGTCTGCTAATGCTAAATAAAGGAAGTTTTTCCACCAGTTCTTTGTATCTCCTCTTGTCCACTTCGTCAATATCAGCATCATATAGTTTCATGCTTGGATCCATAGGTGTAGTGGCAGGCCGACATCCAACCATTCCTGTTTCACTCAGTAAGTCAGTGACATATTTCCTCTGAGTCATCACGAGTCCTTGTTGATTCCTGGCAAATTCCAGTCGTAGAAAATATGTAAGGACTCCAAGGTCCTTGGTGACAAACTCACGACCCAGCATTTCTTTTGCCCTCTTGATTCCTTGTATATCATTTCCTATAATGAGAATATCATCAACATATACCATAATTGCAACCATACTTCTGGATGTTTTCTATATAAAGAGGGAATGATCTGCATTGGAATGTTTGTACCCCTGCTTTTCAAACAGATCTGAAAGCTTTTGGAACCAAGCTCTAGGACTCTGCTTCAGGCCATAGATCGCCTTATGAAATCTACACACCAGTGAATACTCCCCCTCAACAATAAAACCAGGTGGTTGTTGCATGTAGACTTCCTCCTGAAGATCACCATATAAAAATGCATTCTTGACATCTAACTGAAATAGAGACCAATCTTGAATAACTGTTACAAGGAGAAGAATCCGTAAGGTGCAATGACGAGCAACAAGCGAGAATGTGTTAAGATAATCCACCCCATATGTCTGTGTAAACCCTTGTGCAACCAGGCGTGCCTCGTATCTATAGATGTACAATCTGCATTTTGCTTGACTGTAAACATCCATTTACATCCAACTGTAGACACGCCCGTAGGAGTAGGGACAAGACTCCAGGTACCTCTTGACTGAAGAGCAGCTATTTCTTCCTCCATATCGAATCGCCATCTACTGTCCTTCAAAGCCTCCTGATAATTCCGTGGAATTTCCACAGTAGATAGAGCAATAGCAAAGTTTCTGAATTCACCATACAGACGATCAAAAGAAACCACATATGCTATAGGATATGACGCGCAGCTATGCTTCTGTTTCCGAAGCGCAATAGGTGGATCCAAATCAGTAGCCTCCTCATCTGTCCCATGTAACGAAGCCTGCTCAAGTAAGCCATTAGATCCATCATTAGAATTAATATTCTCAGTACATACCTCATGCGAGCTAGATGATGAGCGATGACCATGAGAAGATGCAGGCCGACGGGTATAGTGATGTGGCAATTGTGGAACAGGAACTGGAAGGGGAAGGGAGGACGGTGTAGGCAGAGGTGGTGGTGGTGGAGGAGGTGGTGGTGGAGGTGGTGTCGAAGATGGTTGTGGTGGAGGTGGCATATATATGACTTCATCAGTGTCAGATGACATCAACCTATCACCTGAAGGGGAGAAGTACATAACAAACTCAAAAAATTTAACATCAGCACTAACATAATATTTCTTGCGCAGCGGATCATAACACCGGTACCCTTTTTATGTCATGGAGTACCCGACAAAAACACATTTGACAGCTCTAGGAGAGAGCTTGTCAATACATGGAGATAGTTGGTGGACAAAGGCAACCGAGCCAAACACATGAGGGGTAAGTGTCAACAATTCCTTTTCAAGAAAAAACACTGAGAAAGGGATCTTCTCACCTAAGACAGACGATGACATGCGAATGATAAGATAGCATGCCGTAAGAACAGCATCGTCACAGAAGGAATGAGGAGCACGACTCTACATGAGAAGTATCCTAGTGACATCAAGCAAATGACGATGTTTTCTCTCTGCAACACCATTCTGTTGGGAAGTATAGGCACATGTTGTTTGGTGGATAATTCCTTGGTTTGAAAAATAGCTAGAGAAAATGTTGGTACAAAATTCCAAGGCATTATCAGTCCTCACAATTTTCACCGAGGCAGAAAAAACATTACGAACTTCATTTATGAAATTTTTGATAACATTTCCAGCTTCAGATTTATTCTTTAATTAAAAATACCCACGATAAACGAGAACAATCATCAACAGCGACCAGGTAAAACATGTGTCCCTGATGATCAGGGACACAACTAGGACCCCAAATGTCAACATGAAACAACTCAAAATTGGAAGTACTACTCCGACTCTAACAACTGGGAAATGTAGACTGATTATGCTTTCCCAACTGACAAGCCTCACATTGGAAGGACGTGTGAGGCGAAATCTTCAACACGACATAACTTCTGAAGCGGGAGACGACCAAAGCGCAGGTGCCACATAAATGGCGAAACAGGTCCAGTAGGTAGAGAAGAGATTACGGCATATGGAGGTCGAAGTAGGCGATAGAGACCCCCCTGCTCACGGTCATGACCAATCACGTTGCCTGTAAGGATGTCCTAAAAAATAAGAGAAGATGGATCAAAAATAGCTCGACAATGTAAACCTTCGTAATCTGGCTAATTGACAATAAATTCCTAGAGAAATCAAGCGCATACAACATATTCTTTAGATGCATAGAAGGTGTCAAGCTAATCCCCCCCTGACCATTAATCAGGAAGTAGGCTCCATCTGCAATAACTACAGTGCGTCCTAGAGAAACCTGTTTGTAGGATGTAAGTTGACCCCGGTCTCCACACAGATGATGTGTAGCACCAGAATCCATAATCCACTCCATAGTATTAGATCCACTACTGCTATTGAGAGCATAAGTACTACCTGAGGTACTAGAGGAGGTTGACGCAGCGACAACTGGATGGCTCTCAGATACTGGCGAAGACATCACAGGAATAGACGGAGGAATAATACCCCCTCAAACGAGCTACAAGATCATCAAAGCATTGATTCAACGAGGAAGTAGCTGGATGCTCAATATGTTCAGCCACTCGTGCAGAAGCAGGGAATCCATGCTTGGAGTAGCATGTATCCTCAGTATGTCCAAGGCGATGACAAAAAGTACATGGTTGGCGAACACGACCTCCCCTTCCTCGAAGTCCACGTCCACAGAACGAAGAACCACTACGACCTCGGGATGCTGCCATTGCTGAGGATGTATGATTTGTATTAGAAGATGTGACAGTTATACGACTGAGTCTACGAAAAGCTTCCTCTATAGGAGGAATAGTAGAGTCTGCCAGTATCTGAGATTGTCCCACCTCGTATTCTGGATCAAGCACCGCCAAGAATACACCTACCATGGTGGCATTCCTATAGGTCTTCTGCTGCTCAGGAGTAGACGTGAGGGACATAAAGCTATACAGCTTCTCAAACATCCCACGTAGGGATGTATATAAAGAGTAAAATGGTCGTCCATTCTGTTTAATGGTGAAGATATCATGTTGGAGCTATAAAATCTTCGCCTCATTCTTAGCTTGTGAATACGTCGCAGCAAGAATATCCCACGTCACTTTGGTTGTGGGCTGATGAAGTATATCATTGGCAATCTCTATTGCCAACGTACCTGAGAGCCATACTTTGGCATATGCATCATCCGCCTCCCATGAGGTGTTAACCCCAATCTTCTCAGCCGGTTCTTCCTCGGTAAGAATGTGTTTCTTACCGGTAGACTTCATCATACTCATGAACTGCATAGCCCACGGTTCATAATTTGACCCATCCATCTTGACTATGGGCGTTGGACCTCTGAAGGCGCATGTGGAGGGAATATCCACCTTGTTCTCTGACATATCAGCTCGAGAATATTAGGATTGAATACTTGACTGGATTGTGTCTACACCAACATAAAGAGATTGTATCGCATGTGTAGACTCATGCACCAATCTCATCATGAAGTAGGGCTAGTCGACAGTGAGGACGTACAGGCTCGCGGGGCTAGGCGTGCACTCGCACGCGGGATAGAGCACACAGTCGCACTAGGGTTGTTCACGAACATGTGGCAGTGCACGTCGTACTAGGCGCACAGTTGCACAATCGCACGGATGAGAGGGGCGACGTGCGAAAGGAGGGGGTGGCGCGCAGGAGAGGCGGTGTGCAGGAGAGGTGGTGCCGGCGGCGGAAGAGAGAGAGAGAGAGAGAGAGAGAGAGAGAGAGAGAAGGGGCCAACGGGTGGGGGTTAGGATTAGGGTTTGGTATTCGAGCTCCGGTTTAGGACCGCCGCTCTGATACCATGTTGGAAGAAATGAGTGTGTTGTTTATTCCGCAAACCCTAGGCTCTCTTATATAGGAGAGACGACTATGGGTAAATTACATAAAGAGGTCATAAGAAGAAAGAAAATAAGAAATAGTACAAAGTAACATAACCGCATAACATAACATATATCTCTACAATATTCACATCTTAAAATAAGAAAGGAGTAACAAAACACATATATCACAATAAAGAAAAATGAAATTACAATATATACTTTTAACTTGAATATAACAATTAAAGCTTGTATGTAACTAATATGGTTGGATTTAGACTCTAAATTTCGAAACTAAATAGAGAAAGTTGTTCATACAATATTTAGCTATCTAAAAACTTTACACATCACAAAGGGATGGGCAAAAATTGGCTGATATCGATGAACTTCAATAAAAGTTTAATGCTAAATTCTCATATTTTTTCCTTTCATCGATACGATACACCATTTTGATAAAATGTTATAGGCATTTTGCCGATATCTTGAAAAAAGAAATAAGGTCTTCATTCGATTTCGTTGACAAGGGAAACAAATTTTGTGGTTAAATTTGATTGAATTTTGTCGAAATTTGATGCCATGGATAGAAGAGTGTTCATGCCAACTATGAGATTGTACTTTTCATATAAATAAGCTAATGGATCCATATAAATCTGGTCGGTTTGGTGTCTATATGTATGTTTCCTCTAAAAGATCAACATCATATTCCCTCAATGATATGATCTTTTGTGGTTATTCCTATAAACTACCTCTAGTTCAAGAAATTATCTCAACGGACCCATACCCTTGATCAAAAAATGATCAGTTAGCATCAGTTTCCCAGCTTTAATCCCTATTCTTCATCACCGGTCAGAATTATATCATCAATATATATATATATATCAACGTATATATGATGTCTATGTTGGTTCTTCTAAACAATGAGTGATCTGAGAACAATCTAGCAAAGCCCTTGCTCTCTAGAATGTTTGACAACTTTTGGAACCATTCTCTAGGGGCATTTTTGGCAAGTACCTCTGAATATCAAAACAACCATCTCCCCCTACACGACCTTTTTCTACTTGGGCTAAAGAAAAACTTAAGCATGTGATATTGGTGTAAGGCATTTGTAAATATATGTAGCGATCATTGAAACGGACAAAGGTCATCTATTTGGAAAAAGGATGTATGAAACAACATCGAGTCTTCAAGTAAAAATCGAAATAGAAAAGTTTAGACCATCTTTCTCCTCACATGTACATATCATTAGAAACAATATTAGAACTAAAAAACTCAGGATCAAGAACTACCTCAGGTGAAGACTTGGTCAATGGCTCATAAGAGGCAGTATGACATATATCGACTCCTAAATTTGTTGTTATTTGATCATAAGAAATATGCAATATCTCAAGGTAATGTACATGACACCAAGGAACCCGTATCAAGGATATATCACAAATCAATCAAGGCATGGCTCCTGTAGTTATATTTTCAAAATCCAATCGACTACCTTGACTGGTCAATCGAACTAATCAACTCCATGGGGTGGCTGATAGATTAATGACTACTTAGTCAATAGTCAGTCCGCTCATTTTTTGCATGGATATTTTTAATTTAATTTAATTTAATTTTTATTTTTTTTTTGCTTCTTTCTTAGGGTAAGATAAGGGCAAAAATAATGTTGAAGTTGTTGTTCATAAAGATTTAAAGGATTGTGTGTTTGAGGTGCAAAGATTCAGGATTGGATTATTTTGCTAAATTTGGTGCTCGGAGAAGAAATTCTGAATATCATCTCAGTTTATACACCACAAATTGATTTAGACAAGCTTTTTGGACTATTTGGATAAGATTATGCAAGGAATCCCCACAAAAAGAGATGATTTTCCTAGATAGAGATCTTAATGGATATGTTGGAAAGGATGTTTCAGAGTATGTTAGTATTCATGGAGGTCATGGCTTCGGGGACAGAAATGACAAAGAAATTTTCATTTTGGATATTGTAACGGCTTATGATCTTTTCATAGCAAACACTCTCTTCAAGAAGAGGGAGGAGCATTTAGTTACTTATAAGAGTGACCCGCCTAGAACACAAATAGATTACTTTGCATTGAGGAGAAGAGATGGATTGTGTTGCAAAGATTGCAAAGTAATCACATGAGAGAGTTTGACAACCTAACACCGCTTATTAGTCATGGATATGCAAATAAAAGGGTTGGTAAAGAAAAGGAGGGTTTCCAAGATCACTAGAACTAGATGATGGAATCTTCATTGAAACAATAAGCTTTAGGGATAAGGTTTTAGAAGACTTATCTTAGGGTTGTAATGGAAAATGCAAATGATATGTGGGAGGTGGTAGCATCGTGTATCCAAAGACAAAGAGATGCTAGGCAAGTCAAAAGAAAGAGCTCCTGGAGAAAAGGAGGCTTGGTGGTGGAGTGGAGGGGTGCAAGAGAAGCTCAAAATTATAAGAGCATGCTTTAAAGATTTGTCTAAAGATAAAACAGAGGAAACTGTCACAAACTATAAAATAGCGAAAAAGGAAGCAAAGAAGGTTGTAAGCGAAGTTAAGTCATAAGCTTATGAAGTTTTGTACAAAAATCTCGATTCTAAGGAGGGCTAGAAGGATATATTCAAGTTGGCCAAAGTAAGAGAAAGAAATATCAAAGACCTTTCTCAAGTGAGATGCATTAAGGATGAGGAAGGTCGCGTGCTTGTTACTCAGAAGGATATAGAGAATACATGAAAGCAGTATTTCCATAAACTTTTCATTGAGGGAGGAAATAGAGAGGTCACTTTGGGAGATCTAGTCAGTAGTGAAAGTTACTTGAATCGTGCAAACTATAGACGAATAGAAAGGAAGAAAGTAGAGAAGGCTTTGAAAGTTATGAGACATGGGAAGGAGTATGACCTAATGACACTCTTATAGGAGTATGGAGAGTTTTAGGTAAGCGTCGTTTGACTTGATTTACAAATTTATCAATGTTATTTGACGAAGCAAGAAAAGGTCTAAAGATTGCAGGAGAAGCATAGTGGTACGTCTTATAAGAACAAAGAAGACATTCAAAATTTGTTCAAATTACAGAGGGTATCAAGCTAATGTGTCACATTATGAAAATTTAGTAACGTTTAATCGAAAGAAGGTTGAGGCAAGTTTACATAGTAAAAGAAAACTAATCTGGATTCATGTCAGGTCACTCAACTATTGAAGCCATCCACTTGTTGAGGAGAATGATGGAGATTTATATAGTTAAAAGAAAGAACCTCCATATGATTTTTATTGATTTGGAGAAGGCTTCTGATTCTGTCCCACATGAGATATTATGGAGAGTTTTGTAGAAGAGACAAATGCATGTCCTATACATTAACCTCATAAAGGATATGTATGATAGGACTTCATCTTGTGCAGGGATCTAGTCTGGGAAGACTGATTATTTTGACATCAGCATTGGTCTGCATCAAGGGTTAGCTTTGAGTCCATTCCTTTTTACGACTGATTATTTTGACATCAACATTAGTCTGCATCAAGGTTCAGCTTTGAATCCATTCATTTTTACTTTGATTATGGGCGAGTGAAAAGTCACATTTAGGATGAGATATCTTGGTGTATGTCATTCACTGATGATATTTTGTTGATTGATGAGACTAGAGATGGATTAAATGAGAAGCTTAAGGTCTGGAGACATGTATTAGAGACTAAAGGATTTTATATATGTAGGAATAAGACTAAATATATGGAGTATACTTTGATGGAAGCAATGGTGAAGTAATCGACAAGGGTTTAATATCGATTTCGGATATCGTATCGATACCATGTCCATACGATATTTCGTCGAAATTTCGATGACATTTCGCCCCTATTGATCAACATTTGTGAGAAATGATCGAAAACTGCTCTCATATCGCCATTTCGCTCGAAATTTCGGTTCCTTGTCAAAACCGAAATTTCGCAAAATCTAATACCTTGCTCATAATCGAGATGAAGATTGGTGATGATAAATTCAAAGAGAGATTATTTTAGATACTTAGATATATTTTGCAACATGATAGGGATATTGATGGAGATGTTACTAATAGAATAAATGCAGGTTGGTTAAAGTGAAGAGGAGCCTATATTGTTCTGTGATAAGAAAATTACTTTGAAATCAAAGGAATGCTTTACAAAGCAACCGTGAGACATGTTATGTTCTATGGATCTGAATGTTGGCATGTGAACCATAAACATGTGCAGAGAATGGCAGTAGCAGAAATGACAATGGTTAGGTGGATATGTGGACACACACGTAAAGATTGTATTCGAAATTATGCAATTAGAAGGAAAGTTGGGTTAGCTCCGATCGGGGATATGTAGGAAAACCGCTTAAGGTTGTAAAGGAGGTCGACTGATGCACCACTTAAGAGATGCAAGTTTTGAGATGTTGAGCAGAATCAGAGAGGGCAGGGAAGGATTAAAAAATGTTGGAATGAGACTATACAAAGGAATCTTAAGTTTTTTTTAATCTAAGTTCGAGATTGACCCAAGATAGATTTGAATGGAGGCAAAGAATCTATGTAGTCGACCCTACTTAATATGGGAAAAGGCATTGTTGTTGTTGTTGCTTTTGTTTAGGGTTTAGAGCACTAAAGGAGCACTCAAAGTATAGGTGCACTCTCAGTCATGGTTTTGAAAAAAGCGAGAGGGATTGGGTCAATTTTCCCGTGACGATGCGAGACGTAAGCCTCAAGGTGGCGTAAGCCTCAGTTTATATAGGAAAATATACATAACATACAATTAAACATAACCATTCTTTAAAAAACGTGCCTCAAGACGCTGAGGCATATGCCTTGAGTCATTTTTCAAGGAAAAATGCCTCAAGGTTATAGACTCGTGCAACCTCAGTGAGGTGTGCGCCTCGAGCGCCTCGAGGCGATGTCTCATGTATGAGTTGATTTTTTTATTTTTTTTTACAATATTTTTTCTTTTCTTTTTGATTGTGAGCTTTTCATCTTTCGTAGACAAGTATTTTTAAGTCCTTAAGCTCACGATTCACTTAAATGCATTTTTTAGTTTATTAACATATTAAGCTTATTTTTACTTTGTTATGGATGTTCTTTATAAATCAACAAGAAAGAAATTGAGTTTTGAGTCCTTAAATTTAATGCCTCTTTCTTTATTAAAATGTTTGTATGCAAGTCCCCTACTTTGACCTAAATTTAGAAAAGTATATTTCTGTAAACATGTCTCATATTTTCTTCTATTCAATCGGGACTAAATTAATACACGTCAAAGCATATATGAATAAAAATGGTCATAATTTGCAATATTCAAGTATTTTATCCCCTAATCCTTATGGTAAACTAAAATGTGATTAATGATTCACTACTTACTCTCTTATCCTTCTCAATTGAATGAAACATCTTACCTAATTTTGAAAATGGTGTGTTACATCTACTCCTTTAATTAAATTTTATTCAAAACATTAAATTTTACGGAGAGTTACCCATTATTGTGATTGCATATCTATATTTACTAGATTCCTTACAGATTTAGAATCCAAAAAAAGAGAGTTATATAACAACTTGCATGTTTAAACTATGATGTTAGCCTTGGAATGTAATGGAGTTATGTACTTAATCATAACTATTTGATTTCTAGATCTTGAAAATTGTAATTATGATTAATTATTGTCTTATGAAAAATTTTCTTTGACGAGTGAGGCTTACGCCTCGATACGCCTCTTGGAAAACACCTTGATACGCCTCATGCTTTTTAAAATCTTGAGCATAACTATTTATATATATATATATATCGAATCATATATTTAGTTATTTCCTGACATATTCAGCATATATGTCATGAACATGAGAATATATAATATTTTTTGCATGATTTGCTTTGAATCCAAACTCGCATTGTCATCCATATACAATGCAAAGCTTATTATGACCTCCATGAATGTTGGCAAGGTGAAGTTCTTATCGATATACAATGCATCCCTCTATGTGCATAGGTAAAGCAAAATTATGTGATTAACATATATGACTACCATTACTACGAATCTAGAGGCCTCTGTTGTAGAGGTGTGGGATGGCCATGGTTTCTTTGCCTTGTTTCGATATGATCTTTCAGACCAAAAGGTAGAGGAGTTGGTGTTGTTGTTGGCGGCGCTTGAGAAGGTCACAGAGCCTACATAGGGCAAAGACTAGTGGAGTTGGTAGAACGGGAGCTTCTCAGTTAGGAAAGCGTACAATGCCCTGAGAGGGCCTCAAGTATATGATCCAAGAGGGTATGAAGCAGATTGCATGAGGATTTAGTATTGGAAGGTATCAATACGGGTGAAGATCTTTCCGTGATTGTATCGAAGGGGCAGATTGCTGACTGGGGATCGAGTAGCCCAGTTCCTCATGTACACCAACCCATCTTGCTCACGTTGTCTGACACGGGTGGAAGTCGTGGATCATCTATTTTCAGGTGTAGGAGCTCTATGGAGGCGTGGTCCAACTTCGGGAATCAAGTCGTTCGGTGCGACAACATGATAGGTTTCTGGAAGTCGATTGGTGAGGATCGGAGGAGCTCGGAGAGGGATCGTATTGGGTGCTTGGCGCAACTCTAGGCGATTTGGATTGCCAGAAATGGTATGGTTTTCTATGGGGATTAGAATGAATGGTGAGAATGTGGCGGTTCATGCTAAGACGCATATTGAGAGTTGGGTGATGTAAAACTTCTCTCTTTTTTTCTTTTCTCTTCTCTTGCCTAAAACATGCATGTAATCTCTTTTAAGGGTGTTAAATGGTGAAGTTTTTAGACATACACCTATATGGTGGCGGCCCTTTTTCTTTCAAAAAACATATGTTACTAACATACACAACATATAATATGTTTATGTTGTATTATATATGTTATATGGACATACATATTGACATGCTATGAATCCTAACCACCAGGTTGAAGAACCATTGTATGCACCCCCTTGTCGCACCATACCATGCCGAAACGAATTTCTTATATAGTGAAATCGGTTGTCGTCACCTAAGGACATACATATAAGACTAACACATAATTTGTTAGATTTACAATAAATATATAGAGTATGTAACAAATTAAATTGTTAATAATTAATATTATACTTAAGATATTATAATTACTAATGTAAAGAATATAAAAAAATTGGGTACCAAACTTGTGCAGTCTGAGGTGTGCCTTAAAAGCGTCCGACCGCTTTAACACCTCGAGGTGTGTTTTTCTTAAAAACCATGCTCTCAATCATTGTAACTGAGCCATGGCCAGTCCCAAGATCGAATAAATAAGGTTGTATTGGGTAGTTGATAGCCATTGTAAAACAGCCAGATCTTTCAACGTGGATTTAAGCAATCACTTGGATTTCTTTGGGGTGTTCCCTACTAGAAATGTGTTGCATCGCTTGAATGCAATGAGAAGTTGGCAAGGGTCGCTACAATGTTGTGAAACCCCGAAATGCTAAAAATGCTAAAACTCGGTTATATACGTGATCTAGCATCCAAATGGGACAAATAAGAACTTTTCTTGTAATACTTTTCGAGCCCTTTCCAATGAGCCCAAGAACATCAAAAACAGATGTTGTATGTGAAAGTTACGTACAAAATACGACAATTTACGATTTTTGAGTTGTGAACCCGAGCATATATAAGAATAATGCTAATTGGTTGAACCACTTAGTCATTATATCCAAGCCCCTCACTGAAGCTCCGCCCCAGGGCTCACAGAAGCTCCGTTGCCGGTGGCTTTTCTGACCTCCGATCAGCAATCCGAAGGCATCTTTTCGAAGAGGACAACGAGGTCCACGTTATGCTAGTGTGCACTTTATGCTAAGCACCTCAAAATTACAGATTTCGGTGCGGAGGAGATATCTGAGGAACGACCCTCAAAGGTACGGATTTTGATTTTTTGCCTTGTCGTAGGGTCGCATGTCTTTCCTACCAGTGTTCACGAAAGCAGCTTACGCGGTCGCATATACGGTGCCCTCAGTGCACCGCTTTCCTGAAGCCCTCCATTATGCGTGATGTGCGCTTATACGGACCGCATATACGGGTTGTGCGGTTGCATAAACATTTTTTATTTTTTTATTTTATTTTTATTTTTTTATTTGTGCCATGTTTTTATTGTGTTATTTGTGCCAGGTTTTTCCTTCTTTTAGCATGTATGCCAACCAAGCATTCCATGACCATTTAAATCCATCATCAACGTAGTTGTACTACGAGATTGGAGTAAACACACAAGGAAGAAATAGAATAATATACTAATAATTTAACAAACTAATTTCGTCAACTAATAGTTATTATGAATGAAATATATTATATGTAAAGTTTGGTACTTTTGATGGAGGATCAGTTATAAATATAACGACAGAGATAAATGACATTATATTCAAATATAGAGGCATTTTGTGCGCTAACTTTTTTATTTTGTTGATTGTTGTCAATTATTTTGTGTGCTAATCGTTCTATTGAAGTATTGATATTTGATAGATAGAGATTGTTCTGAACTCTATATGAAAGTTATTTTTCTTAGATCTTCTGTTGGACCACAATTATACATAAATGTAGTTCTGTTGTAGTCACTTTTGTATATATTATTTATTTTTCAATAAAAAATTAGGAAACCACGTAGAACTGCATATACCCCACATATGCCCCCACATACCGCTTAAACGCTATTCAGTGAACTGTCCGAACGCATACGCATACTGCTTTCCTGAACCTTGTTTACTACACCGTGTATTCGTAGTTTTCGTGCCGATCTGATGTCCGGATCATCTGGTATCGCGCATACAAAGTCAGATTTCAGATCGTATCATCAACTTCCATCGCGACTTCTGAAAGATCTGATGATCCGAAAAATATGAAACTTAGGTCAGACTTATCCTTGTTCCATGATCTATACATACATGTAGTTCTGAAATCGGACATGAAATCCGACTACCCAATGCATTCAACTGCGATTTTCGAGAGATCCAATGATCCAAAAAATATGAAGCTTATCTCAGATTTATCCTTGTTCCATGATCTATACGCACATGTAATTTGTTCGAAATCGGATATGAAAAATCGAACCACCCACGGCCTTGAACTACGTTTTCTGAGAGTTTCCGTAATCGAAAAAATATGAAATATAAGTCAGATTTATCCTTGTTGAATTTCTATCCATGCATCTAATTTATTTCGAAATCAAAGATGAAAAGCTAGACACTAAATTGTATCACCAACTCACAGTCTACGACTTTGATCGATAATAGAAGTGGTCTGACAGATGTAATTAGTCATTGGGTCTTTGTAATTGCACATTAGTCCATGTCCACATTCCTTTAGTTTATTTTATTTCATGTTTGCATATATATCCATGGTTTGGAGTATTACTTTTGAACCTTTATTTTGCATAGATTTTTAATTCCAAAATTTCATTATATTGTCCGATTAATCCTCTATGGTGTGGTTATTTATTTAGATTTTTGTGAGCTTAGGATTAATTATTATTTTAATTATGATGATTAATTGCATACTATACCCACTTGAGCTTTTGAAATTCATATTAAACTATTCCTTGCTTCAAAAATTGTAGAAAAATAATATTTTGTAGAATTAATTGTGCTCTGTAATATCTCCAAAAATCACATTATTTGCACGCATATTTTCCTTAAAATAAATTTTTTGTGATTCAAGTAAATGATTTTAAATCGTTTGTAAGCTTGGTATTTTTAGGATTTATAATTTTTCCTAGATAGATCTTTATTAGATACACCCAGGATACTTTTATTTCTGAAAAATAATTAGGTTCGCTAATTATTAAATTTAATTTATTGCTAATTAATTTAATTTCTGTAAATAAGTAGGTGTGTACCCACTTAAATGGTCTGGTGGCAGTGCAGTGTGCCTACCACTCAAAAAATGAGGGTTCAAATCCCCTTTATGGGGGTTGCATTAGGTAGTCGACAGCCAACGTAAAAAATAGTCGAATCTTTCGACATGGATTTGAGCAAGAATCCATGTAGCCAACCCTACTTATAATGGGAGAAAGCTTTGACATTTTCTAATTTATTGGAAATCAAATTGTCTGCATTGTTTAATTCACGAAAAATTCATTTTGCATCCAAAAATTTCAAAAAAAATTAAAGTAGGTTAATTTCATCATATTTAACCATATGTCAAATTTTCATAATCTTTGCAGTTCATTTGCACGAATAATTGCATAAAAATCCTTGAAAAACAGTAATTCTTCGTGCATGCACATTACCACTGAAAAATATAAAAATATGTGTTGCATAAATAATTAAGGAAAATTTGCCTTCTGGACATTTGAATTTACTTTCACATTATTTGGATTTTCCATTTTAGGCCAATTTGACGCTCATATTATCATTCTGCATTTGCATATCATCATCATTTGCAAAAAAACATTTAAAAAAATCTTCATCGAAAACGTAACATCTAAGTTATTTGGAAATCATCCTAAGGAGACAGTGGTCTCCCTGAGTTCGACCTTGGGCTTTACCAGGTAAAATAAATTTGATTGTTTTTGCATTTAGTTGAATATTTATTAAGTGATCTTTTTGATTAATCTAAATTTTCTCACCTGCAACGAAATGATACATAAATTAATTCTCACAAATAAATAAAGGGTAATTTTGGGTTTTTCAGATGGTGTCGTTGTCGGGGAGGCACGGCTCAGGTTGATATTTAAAAAAATTAGAAGTTAGATTTTTCACCTCTTGGTAGTCGGATCCATGGGCTCTTTTTCACCTCTTGGTAGTCGGATCCCTGGGCTCTCTTATAATTTAGTTCTCTCTTCATTTTATAGCATTTCATCTCTTTATTTTATTTGTGTCATCTCACTTTGACATCATCTTAATTTTGGTGCGAGGGACCCAACGCATTTGGAACGGCTTTTCGGGACATATGCATTGAATGCCGACTCTTCGAAAACAAGTCGACTGGAGGACATTAAAAATTAAGATCGAGTCGAGTCGTGAGAGAGTGTAGAGTCTTTAGTATTTATTTATGCATTTTATTTTTTGTAATTATTGTAATAATTGCACTTTTACAATGGTTCCCATTTGGGATCTCGCGTTTGTACCCGAACTTGGACATTTTTATTCTTGTGGTGTGTCGAGACATGTTTCACTCTCGTGTTGAGGGCGGGATTCAACATGAGTGGCCCGTAGGTTAGACATGCATTTATGGTTCTTAGAGCTTCTTATAGGTCAAATATCATTAGCTTGTGCTCGTTTAATTTAGGACCACACTTCACATTTAATAATACACACCTTAGACAGTCTACTTAGTCAAATTAATTTCAAATTCTTCTAATAGAAGTTCCTGCTAGCTGCAGTTTCCTCGCTTGCATTTGCATATAATATAAAAATTTCAATTTTGTATTGCATCCTTCATGTAGAGAATTGGGAAGCATTACAAGTCTCCTAGCTTGGCATTCATCATTATTTTCGATTTTACATCGGCTTTTTCAATCTCCTTTCTCTGTTTATAACTTAGGAAAATTAAAGAAATTGGGACGGTCGATAGGTGTTTCGAGTGGTGGATTAATTACAAGCGGGAACCAACTTAAAAACGAGACTCCTAATATAATTTTGACAAAAAATTGCATAAAAATTGAAATTGATTTCGGGAGAGTAACCATGTCCTTGGATACAGGTACTTACCCCCAGACAGACTGGGTGAGGACTATAGTAGGTCGTACCGTGGTATATCGGCGATATATCGTTGATATATAAGTATCGGTGGAGAGCCCATACCGATATTCATATAGATATCCATTTTACTGGATATCAGATGATATATCGACAATATATTGCCAACATCGAGCCATATCGCTCGAAATTGATAGGTTTCAGTACATAATTTCCTGGATATCGACCGATATCGTCGATATTTCACCGATATATATATATCAATGACATTACCTTGTAAGCTTGATTTCACTACTTATTTTGTCATTTACAGTATTAAAACACATCGTGAATTATGTATTTTGTTTCAGTTCGGAGGCGCTACCTTGACAACCCCGCAGGGAGAGCGCACCTTCTGCACCTTGACCTTCCCCCCCCCCCATGCTCATTGACTAGGCAGTGAGACCCCGTTTGGTAGGGTATGGTGCTACAGGGGGATCATATGATGGTTCTTCAATCAGTGGACTTCGCCCTCTTTGGCAATAGAGATGAAAATAAGACTAATGTTGATCAAGTTAGAATCACAGGTCCAGAAATACATCTCAGATGTCAGTAGTTAGCTTAGTTGTCAGTTGTCAGCATTAAAAGCCAACAATTTGTGTGATATAATGTCTATTAGTAAGCTAAATACACATCATTCTTGCATTAAAATGTGTAGTTGTATGTTATTTATTGTTTTAGTAACTAGGATGATCTTAATTCATGAAAAAAACATTTTTTACGCCATTTTCGACCAGGCAGACCGATATATATCGATATATCCTACCTTGGCTTCCACAGAACTCTTGATTCTAAACCCCTATAACTAGGTAATCTCTCTTATAATATTGCATTAATTTACATTTTTCATTTATTTTTTTGAATAGATAAATCTTAGTACGAAAGAAATATTGTTTCATTAATTATTATGTATATTTTTGTGAATCAAATGGCTCATCTAAATGTCATTCGTTGTCTTCCATGAACAAAACATGTGTTCTAAGTATCGTTAACTTAGCTACTTTGATTCCAATTCCAATATTTATTAATCACCAATCAACATTAACAAAGATATGTTCGATATGATTGATATGTGCAATATAAGGGTCATAGATGATCTATATGTGTCATCTAAGTGTATATTTGTAAGCTAATTAATGTTATAAGAACTTGGATTAAATCCATTACCAACATCTATAAGTCAGCAATCAATAATAAGAGTGATATGTTCGATATGACTGATATGTGCGATATATGGGATATAAATGACCGATATCTATGATATAAGTATGTATTTGTAGATTATTTGTTGTTTTAATATCTTAGATGATCTTAATTTCTAAACAACGGTAAAAAATGACTTTTTAGCCATTTACGACATTTCCACCGATATCGTTGATATATCTTGATATATCCTTTTTCGAGCAAACCGATATGATATCGATATTTCATGCATTGTTGTGGATGCAACCACTAACGTTAGAGTCCAAATCCCTAGACGTGCCCCTTAAGTCTCCATTTACAACTCTTGTAGATTTGAAATTAAATAAGAGAGACATAACACTATATTTATCTTAACACTCCCCATCAAGTTGGAGCATATATATATATATATATATCATGTTCAGCTTGGAACAACACTTCTGAAAAGGACTTCGAGATAGAGCCTTGGTAAAGATATATGTCGTCTGACTCTGATCTCCTGTAGACACATGAGAGGTAGATATGAGTCCTTTATGTATCAAGTCTCGAGTGTAATGGCAGTCCACCTCAATATGCTTTGTTCGTTCATGGAATGCAGGAATAAATAATGCAGCTTGATTATCACATAAGAGATGCATAGGAAGAGGAACTTCTATGGTAAGATCAGTCAATACCGATCTAACCCACATCATCTCTGCACTTCCTTGGGCCATGGCTCTGTACTCAGATTCTGCACTTGATCTAGCAACTACAGTATGCTTCTTGCTTTTCCATGAGACAAGTAAGTGTCCAACAAAGACTGCAAACCCTGAAGCATGGACGGCCATATCGCGATATATCGTCGATATATCGGTGATATATCGGTACCGACAGGTCACCGATATATCGCCGATATGGACGATATCAGGTATCAACAGGCCAAAAAAGCACAATGGATACTGGATGTCGGCGATATGCGTCGATATATCGTCGATATATTGGCGATATATCGGTATCGACATTGTATCGATATGATGTCGATATTGATATGTCCTTCCATGCCCTGAAGTAGACTTTCTGTCCGTGGGGCATCCTGCATAGTCAGCGTCTGCACAAGCTGTCACCTCCAAGGATGCATCCCTACTAAATAAGAGTCCCGAACCAGGTGAGTTCTTCATATATCTCAAAATCATATAGATAGCATCCATATGTGCCTTTCTGGGCCGCTCCATGAATTGGTTGACCTTGTTTACTGCAAACATAATATCTGGCCTGTTGATAGTAACATATAAAAGCTTCCCAACTAGTTCTCTGTACCTCCTGCTATCAACTTCTTCAGTATCCTCATCATACAATTTCATACTTGGATCCATAGGAGTCGTAGCATACTTGCATCCAGTCATACCTGTCTCAGAAAGGAGATCCATGACAAACTTTCTCTGGGTCATCACTAGACCACGATGATTCCTGGCAAACTCTAACCCCAGGAAGTAGCAAAAATTGCCAAGATCCTTGGTCACAAACTCTTTACCTAGGAACTTCTTGGCTATCTGAATGCCTTGAGCATCATCTCCTGTAACAATAATGTCATCTACATAAACAAGAATGGCAACCGTACCTCTGTGTCTTCTGAACAAAAAGTGAGTGATCTGCAGTGGACCTCTTAAATCCATGTTGCTCAATCAAATCTGACAGCTTTTGGTACCAAGCCCTAGGACTCTGCTTCAGGCCATAAATTGCCTTATGTAGCCTGCATACCTTATGGGACTCCCCCTCAGCAGTAAACCCAGGTGGCTGCTGCATGTAAACTTCCTCATGGTGATCTCCATAGAGAAATGCATTCTTCACATCAAGCTGAAATAACGGTCAATCACGTGAAATTGCAACTGCTAGTAAAACCTAAAGTGTCTAGTGTCTCGCTATTGGAGAAAACGTGTCCTGATAATCCACCCCATACGTCTGGGTAAAGCCACGGGCCACCAACCTTGCCTTGTAGCGATCTACACTCCCATCTGCATGTTGCTTAATGGAAAATATCCACTTGCAGCTTACAATCGAGGCACCTCGTGGAGCTGAAACAATAGTCCATGTCCCTCGTGACGTTAAGGCCGTCATTTCTTCTTCCATGGCATGACGCCACTTGTTGTCCTGTAAAGCCTCCATATATGTCCGGGGTATAGTAACTGCAGAAAGACCAACAACAAACTTCATGTAGTCATCAGAAAGATGATCCAAAGAGACATGTGCCGCAAGTGGGTATGTGGCACATTGACGCTGTGGCTTCCTCGGTGCAATAGGAACGTCCAAATCTGCATCCTCGTTGTCCTCTACAGCAGAATCATCCTGTGTATGATGTAAAACTCCAGTGCCATCAGTAGAGATAATGTTATCATGACATACCTGAGGTGTGCTGGATGATGTGGACGGCTTATGAGCAGAAGAGCTAGTATAAGACCTGCGAGTGTAAACAACGGGTAAGAATCTTGGCTCAGGTAGTAGTGGTGGTGGAGGCGTAGGCGATGGTTGAGGTAAAGGTTGCGCAGGTTCAAATGGTGGAAGAGATGGAGGTGGAGGAACAACAATATCGTCCTCATTGTTATTGGATAACCTGTCACCTGTAGGAGAGAAGTACATGATAGACTCAAAGAAAGTAACATCAGCACTGACATAATATCTCCTACTCACCGGATCATAACATTTATACCCTTTTTGAGTACGAGAGTACCCAACAAACACACATTTGATAGCTCTTGGAGAGAGCTTATCACGACTAGGGGTACAATTTTGCACAAACGCCACAGATCCAAAGACTCGAGGTGTGAGGGAGAATAGGTCCTTCTCGGGAAACGCGATCAAGAAGGGAACCTTCTCTCCAAGAACATTAGACGGCATACGATTCACCAAGTAGCACGCAGTGAGAACAGCATCCTCTCAGAAAGAATGAGGGGCGTGACTATGGATCAACAGTGTTCGTGGGACATCTAGAAGGTGGCGTTGTTTGCGTTCCACCACACCATTTTGTTGCGAAGTGTAACTACAAGAAGTTTGATGAACAATGCCATGTGAACTGAGAAAATCTGACAAATGTAATGTCGAAAACTCCTAAGCATTATCTGTGCGAATAACTTTGACATTGGTAGAGAAGATATTATTAACTTCAATAATAAATTTCCGAATAATAGCACCAGCTTCAGACTTTTGTTTCAACAAGAACACCCAAGATAATATGGAACAATCATCGTCTGCAACCATATAATAACGATGTCCCTAAAGATCAGGGACACGACTCGGACCCCAAATATCAAAGTAAAACAACTCAAAAGACCGACTACTATGACGTCTCGGACGACCCGGAAACGAAGACCGATGGTGTTTCCCAAGTTGACAGGCTTCACAATCCAATGCGATATAGGTAGATATCTGTGGTAAGGCATGACACATCTTCTGCAAAGGAAGATGGCCAAATCGTAGATGCCAAAGAAATGGAGAAACGGATCCAGAGGGAATAGTAGCAAGTCCGGCACATGATGGTATAGCAAGCTTATACAAGCCTCTCTGCTCACGGCCACTTCCAATCATCTTTCCAGTCAGTATGTCCTGAAACAAAAGTAGAGGGGTCAAAGATGGCACGACAATGTAAATCTTTTGTAAGTTGGCTAGTTGACAACAGGTTCATCTGAAAGTCAGGTGCATGTAAGACATTCTGAAGACTCAATGACGGCGTTAGAGTAATTTCTCCTTGACCAACAATGGGTAATCGGACCCCATTGGCAATGACAATAGATCGACCTGGTGCAAGTGCTCTGTAAGTAGTAAATTGCATTATGTCGCCACACATATGATGGGAGGCACGGAATCCATAATCCAATCTGTAAAGTCCGAGCAAGTAGTACTGGCAAGCGCATAATGAGTACCTGATGAGCTAGAGGACGCTCTGGCCGAAGCTACAGCATCTGTAGAACCCGGAGACGACGATATAGGTGTAGTCATCATCTCACGAAGTCTGGAGACGATGTCATCAAAGAGAGCATATGGGAGAGGCACAGCTGCAGCCTCAATCTGCTCAGCAACACGTGCAGAGGCTGGATATCCATGCTTGTGAAAGCATGTCTCCTCAGAGTGGCTTGGACGATGACAGTGAGGACAGGGACCACGATGTCTGCCTCCCCCTCGACCACGAGGTCCACGACCTCGAAAATGTGATGCTCCTCTGCCACGAGTGGCAGCCATAGCTGAAGGAGTAGGCTGTGTTGTAGACGCCGATGCATTAGTAATCCTACTCAATCTCTTATACGCCTCCATAGGTGGAATAGTCTCGCCAGTCAAAAGTTGAGTACGAGTTGTACCGTACTCAGGATCAAGAGAGGACAAAAATACCTCCGTCGGGGCCGCACGGGGTAGGGGGTTGGGGCCGCACGGGAGGGCCGGTGCCGCTGGGGCAGCGAGGAGCCGCTGGGGGCGGCGAGGAGCCGCTTGGAGGGCGGCGAGGGGCCGCTGAGAGGGCAGCGGCGCCGGGGCAGGGGGGAGGGGGCGAGTGGGGGGATTAGGGTTAGGTTTTTGGGTGGGATACCAGGACCCCGATCTAGGACTGTTGCTCTGATACCATGATAGGAGAGAATGAATGGATGCATTAGACGTACCCGAGGGCTCTCTTATATAAGAGAATGGCCCTTGGGTTAATTACATGATAAGTACTCAGAGAAACTGAAATTACATAAGAGAGACATAACACTATATTTATCTTAACAGATATCGTGCGCTTTCCTCGAATCTCTTGACATAGAGAATAATAGATTGGGATGATTTTTGCTCGGATTTTGCGAGCCTCTCACTGAACACTCCAAACCGACCGTCCTCACGGGCTATGGATGACTCTCTTCTTGGGCCCCCCTTGGCTTCAAGACAACCCTTTCCTTGAAACCAAGACTAATAAGTCTCCTTTTTCTGAGGAATGTCGGACTCAGACCTTTCCTCCTTTCACTTCATACACCGAGGAAGACCCTCACCTCGGTTTTTCTAGATCAGCTTCTTCTACCCATACGAATTCCAATCCCTTTGATTCTGAAGGTGAAGAAGAACAAGTGAGAGATGCCTCCCAAGAGAAACATTGATGAAGAGGGAGACGGTGATGCATTGAAGGATATCTTAGCGAGACCACCACAAACCAAGCAGTGCAGTGAACAATTAAGAGAAGAGCTTGGTCAGTTGAGAAATGGGAGAGTAAATAGACCCGAAAGGAAATCAATGGGGGATGCTTACAATCCTAGTTCTACACAGAACGAGATTTGGCTTAGGCCAGTTGTACCACCCAATACTTGGGAACTGAAGCACCATTTTTTGACACTTCTGCTGAAATTTTGTGGCAATGCAGTAGAGGAAACATCCCAGTACATCAGCTTGCTGATAATATTGTCTTTTTATTGAGGGACACCTCTAAGGCACGAATTATGGCAGTAGTTCTCGACCTCTTCGGCAAGAATTTTGGGCTTTGAATCAACGGATCCAAGTTGGCCTTCATCCCTTTAGGACTTTCAGACCCCGAACTCTGAGATGTTGGATTATACTTAGGTACCCCTCATGCTTCTTTTTCGATTCTTTATTAGAGGCTCCCCCTGACACTAGGGAGACTGCAACGAGCTGATTGGGCCTTACTAGTTTAGATGATGGAGTGGAAGCTCATTGAGTGGAAAGGGCCCTATCTCTCCAAGGGGTGGCCTACCTTTTTAATGTGGATCTCTCGACAATCCTTCTTTTCCTCATAGGCACGCAATCGATCCCCGGTTGGTATTCGAAAGCGTCTGGAGTCTATTATGCGATGGTTTCTCTAGGGGTAGCGATGGCATGTCCAAAGGATCTCATCTTATTGCTTGGATGGTGTCGTCATTCCTATGTTGAGAGTATGCTGGTGTCTTGTGCGTTATCGATATGAAAATGCACTTTTGGCTAAGTGGGTGGTGCGGATCTAGAGTAAAAGCAAGGACCTGCTTTGCAAAGTGATTCGTGGTATATATGAATTGCGGGCTACCCTGTCGGTGGCTCCTCATGTGTCCAGAAATTCCACCAAACTACCAGAGGTGACGCCTTGCTTGTTGTAGGTTCTTGTGATAGTTCTTCCTTCCAACTCTAGAAGGATGAATGGTTGGGTGGTGGGATGCTCTATGCACGCTTCATTATCTTTTTGCATTGGCCCTCGACCATAATATAATGGAAGCTAATGCGTCATCTGAGGGCATGAGATTCCTCACTTTCAGCACTTGCCTCTTCGATCAGCTATTGGCGGAGCCCTCAACTTTTGGAGGCTCTTAACGAGGTTGGGTGCTCCTTCACTCTCAAAGACCAGTGGGAGTGGATGGACAGCTCTTGTTCAATCAAGAAGGCACACTTGGCTTTGATTGCTCATTTGACTCCTGCATTGGCAGATTTCACCTGTGATTGCGGTGTGATTTGGTCTTCCGGGAATCTGTTGCGGGTCAAGGTTTTTATGTGGTTCATGCACCATGGTTGCTTAATGGCATAGGTCTGGAGGCCCTCCTCGGGATGAATGTGTGCAATCTTCCAAATGAATTGGAGCATATATTTGTCTCATACAATCTTGTGTGGTTGTTTTGACAAAAGGTGACATGCCCTCAAATGGACACATCATCTTTGGATGAGTTCTGGTTTTCCCTTAGCCGGATAGGGTGACCCGCATATCTGTTGAAGCCACTGGCTTGGATTTGATCTATCTGTCTCACCAGGAATGACATGGTGTTTCACGATGAGCGATTATATGTGAAAAATGTAGCGCATTGTGTGGCTTCATTTTTTGAGTCTTGGACGACACTGTAATTTGCCACTTATTTCAATGAAAGCTTTGGGGTCATTCTCTGGATAAATGCCTCCTTGCTTCACAAAAATCCAGATATAAGTGTCACTATGGCACATATGAGCATTGTGGGCTTACCACTACAGAATTCCAATGGGAGTAGCATGTAGCTCAAGAGACAGACAACATCCCCTTAAACGGATTTTCCAACATAGCTAGGACCAATTTTTATTGCTTCAGCCTCCAATACCTTCGAAATAGCATTATTGAAAACTACGCTCACCAAACAGTCATAACTAGCCAAATCTACCTTCTACAGCTACACCTCTTAATGTGTGGCGCTCGTTAAACCTCCACATCTCTTTTCTTGTTTCCTTCACTTTCTGCAAGACTTGAAAAACTCAGTGTCGAATATGTCGATGTTGAATTCCCTAATATCATAAACACATCAACAACCAAGGCCCTAAATGTCGGTTTCGGTCACCATTTCGGTATCGACCAAAACAGAATTTCGATGGAATTTCGGTGGAATTTCGACCGGAATTTCGGTCATTTCGGTCATTTTTTGTACTAGGACTCCCATATTTCGGTCATTTTGGTCATTTCGGTCGAATTTCGATTTCGACTGGATATCGATATTCGACAGAAATTCGACCGAATTTCGCTGAAATTTGAGGCCATGTCAACAACTCCTAACATCCCCTCCCCTAGATGGCCCCATTGAGACACGGAAGTTGCATTGGTACTCACGCCGAAAAGTGTCAAGCATCTTAATGTTGTCGATCATTGGCAAGTTCGCATGTTTCCACATCGTTGCACTTCATGTAGCCCTCATCGACCCCTCTCTTTGGCCTCCCCCTATCCCTTCTCTTTTCACTCCTTGCTGGAGTCAAAATTCTGAAATAATGCGAAACTAGTGGAAACCATTCCATCAAATTTATACATGTTGGCAAAATGGGGAGGAGCTCATATGGTTTTTTGGACAAGAGGGAGCCTTCAAAAGTAAAACATAGTAATGCAAAACAACAATTACACCTTCCATGTTCCACGGCATTATGTTTAACATGTTAAGTACATATGTAAAATGGTGTCTTTCTCAAAATTAAGAAAATCCTAAGGAGAATTTGTCGGGTTGAAAATAGATGGATACACCCATAATAAGATAAGACTTTTTAAAGCCACAGTTGGTGTAACATCAAACGGAGTATTCAGACACATTTACTCCATTTTGGTTTTGCCAATCTTGTATACTCATCAATCAAATGAGAATCACAATATAGTCAACCTACAAAATTTGAATCGAATTTCTAACAAAACCTACGATTTTGAATCAATGGATGGGGAGAACAAGTACTTGAAATAGTAAAAGCAGTGGTAGTTCTATATTTAATTTCTTTTAGTAAATATTTATCAATATATTCTTAAAAAATGATATGTGACATATGTCAATACCCTGCTACTCAAAACAACAAAATATTTGTACGTAGTTTGTGGTATCCGTGACTAATAAAAAACATTTCACAAAAAATAATTCACAAGATTCATTTAAAGATTCCAAGAGTAACAAAACTACTTGAAGTAAAAGAAGTAAATAAGAGCATATACCACTTGTCAATTATAGAGAACTAGGACTTCTGCGAGCCAAATGGTAAATTACTATTAAAGGGCTGCACTTACATCTTTCAGCTCCTTCTGATATTGCAGAATTCTGTCTGTGCTTATTTCCTTGAGAAAATTGATTAGGTACCCTTGCTTTACTGCACTCTCTGTATCGACAAAAATTGCGATTTTCCGATAATCTATGACATTTTCAAAAGGTAATTCAATTTGATCGCTGACTATCACAGGTATGCACAAGCTAACAATAGCATCAAATAGTCTGCAAGCTGAAGGTGTGTCGCCAGCTGGATGTAAACAAAACTTAGATGAATGCATTCCTTGTGTAGCTATACGTCGACTCTCCCTCGATTGAGCTCCATGTTTAATTACAACACCATCCTCATCCTCTAGAATTTGGAACAGGGTGTCACGAATTTTTCCACCCTGAAGATGATATGCATAATACAGCACATTATACGCTAACGGAAAGCAGCAGAGTGAAGAAAAAAGGTAAGTTACATATTTATATGTAATTAAGAGAATCAAACAGTTGATGCATCCTCTTTTGCCATGTGGGCCCACATCTAACAAAATAATCTGTTGAGAAACCTAATTACACATGGCATTTCCAAAAGGTGATCTATACTCCTCTACAACTGATTTATTACAGACCTTCCTATAAAGTACACCATACTATATAGACAATCTGATATATGACCAACTTCAGTCGATTCAGTTATTAGGAAATACACCCCATTCAAATTAAAGTAGAAGATAATTACAGGATGAAATATGACATAATATACTGTAGAATCGAATCAATATATTTTTCAGCAAACTGAATACTGCAAACATTCGTAAGTTGCATTTCTTATTCTAATTGCATAAGACCAAATTATTTTTTAACGAAATATCATGGTAATGATTTGTTGTATCCATCAGATCAAACTTATGTATTCCATGTATTCCCATTTTATCAATGAGAGTGTTAGAGTTATCTTATTCTTAGACCATGCTGTTTATTCAGTGTTCAGAAATGTTGTCTATGTGGCCACATTTGCATATGCGGTTACCCTTGCGAACCGCATATGTTATATGCGGCACATATGCGGTCCGAGTAATCCACATATGCTGTTGTATATAGGATTAACACCCGACCTCTTCCATCATCTCCGACTATGCATCTTAAGAAACAATATTTTTTGAAGCTTTATACATTAGGATTTTTCTAATTCCCATCAACAATATTTTTAGAACCTTAGATTCTGGAATTATAAATATAAATCATTTGTAGTAGGCTTTATTCATTGACATGGAAATTTTGGTGGTGATCTATGTTACCATGTCAATAATGTATTTGCATGTCTTATGCATAAATTGAATAATCATCACCAATTTTAAAATGGAGCATTTCTTTCTTTTATAATTTATTGTATTACATATGACTCAATTTAATGGATTGTGTAGCCATCATCCGTCTTATTCAACATTCTTTTTTAATGAAATGAATCATGTAATTTAATATTTTATCAACTATTTTTATTATATTTTCAATTATTTTCAATTAAAATAACACAAACCGTATAATCCACATATACTTTCACGTATTCTCCCGCCTATCCACTTACTCACTTCAAACCGCCAGAATAAAAGAATACAACATACCGATTTTCTGAACCTTGCGTTTATTTATTCATTGAGTCATGCAACTCTCGGGGGTCCTTTATATAATTCCTTTTTTTAGCTCTATAGAGCTTCACATTATATAAGAAACCCTAAACTCATGGAATAAGATAAGTCATTTCATTCTCTCATCTTTTTCCACGTGGTATCAGATAATCAGACCAGCGTTCCTAAGCCATTGTTCTAACCTAAATCCCGCAGCCACCACCAACCCCTCTCCTCCCGCAAACCCTTGTGTGGGCTCTTCCCTCTGCTTAGGGCCCCACGCAAACATTTTCTTCTCCGCAAAAAAGGCCCGAGGCCATCTTCAGTGCCACCTAGCCACCCTAAAGAGGCCTCCAGCACTGCCAGCCACCCGAAGGGGGCCTCCAACGCTGGGCAGCGCTACCAGCAAGCCTGAAGGGGCCTCTGGTGTCGCCCAGCAACAAGGTGTTTCCCAACACTAGCCCAACACCTTGCAGGGGCCCATTTTTCTTGTTTGTCATCGTTGCTTGTGGACTTCCAGCCACCGTGCATGGTTGCATGTGACTACCAGAACCACACGATGATCTAGGTCATCCTCGTGCTTGAATGAACAATTGATTCTTGATACTTTTATTTGATCATGATTGCATCTCTTCAAACCGAGATCAAGCCCTTGTACACTATGTCTTCTATGATGGTACAAGGCACTTCTATCAAACTCAAGGGCACAAAAAACTTCATGCTCAGTCTCCGCCTTCAAGGTATTCATCGGTGGTTAACAGAAGATCTACATTCTGAAGAAAGATGCTCCAAAAGAGATGGACAAAGACTATAACACATGGTTTGAAGACAACTATGATGTCACTACTTGGATGACCAACAGTGTTGACTGCATATGAGATGTGAATCTACTTTACAAGGACACGACCAAGGAGATGTTGGACAATCTGGAACGGATATTCTCAGAAGACAACTAAGTCCCGTCTCGTTGATATATATGCAGATTTGGTCTGCATCTAAGGCAATTGCACTCTCATATAGGAGAGCTTCCGATATTTCAGCATGTTTGTTGCATTAAACAGGCGCAGGAGAGGTCTGACTGGTAGGTTTATCGTTTTCTTGCTGGACTACATCCTCGATACCAAGTAGTGAAGGAGCAGTTTCTGATGTGTGTGGAATACCCTGCCAAGATGAAGACTATATTTGATCGTCTTCAAGAACTGGATACATCTGCTGGATGAGCTTCTACTCTGCATCTCATAGAGAATTCTGCCCACTTCGCATCATCTGGGAGAGGAGGACAATAGAGCTTTATAGGAGATCGAAGGTGCGACTTTGGTCGTGTTCATGGATGTGACTCACCTCATAGTCGTGTCTTAGGTCAAGGTCGTGGGTGTGACACTACCACTCCTCAATATCCATAGTGATCCACTATGAACATTTGAACCATCCGTCAGAGCGATGTTAGGCAAAGTTTGGCTATCCTCCTAATGTCAATAGTGCCCATGAGAACACCTATGATACTGCAGAGGCATCTCCTAATCCAGACTCCAGTGGATAGCATTCCAACTCAATGCTTTTGCTTATTCACGTCTGATGCAGCTTCTACAGAATTTCAGACCCAGTGTTTCCACTAGTGTGAGTACTACTACTGTTAGTCCAGCTACCACTTCAAGTATAATAGACAACTCTACCACTACTTATGCTCCTACTTAGATTATTAATTTTAGAGCATCCATGCATTTGACATGAGAAGGCAGTCTACTAACCTTCTCTAAAGCCCTTCATAGTGAAGTCGGTTCAGATTGCCAATGGGACTCACTCCCCAATTACTACTGTCAGAACTACGGAGTATGGAGTTCTCCTCCAAGATTTGACTTACTAGAATTCATAGTGCTCCTGATTTTTCTCACATCTTGTTGGTTGTTCATAAGCTTTGTACTGAGCTCAACTATTGTGTGATTTTTTTCATGAATTCTGATGTTACTTTTAGGACATCTAAACGAGACATATTTTTTGTGGGGGCATGAGAAGAATGGTCTCTATTATCAGGACATACCCTCTGATTCCAAATATTATAGGTGTAATGTCTATCTCCGATAATTTGCTCCTTTGGCATCTTTGCCTTGTGCATCCTTCTGTCAGGGTCCATTCCATGATGTTCCATGAACTCTCTACCCTTTGAGTGTAAGGCGTATGAGTTTGGGAAACATCATCAAGCTTCCTTTCCTTCTTGTGTTGAGCGGCTTGAGCCATGTCATATTGCTCCTTTTACTTTAGTCCATTGTGATGTCTGGGGGCCTTGTCCGGTCCACACCTTGAGTGTTCACAGATATTTTGGAGTCTTTGTGGATGATTGAAGTAGGTATTCTTTGGTATATATAATAAAGGAGTGTTCGAAGATTAATCAAATTGTCAAAACTTTCGTTCAGTACATCAAAACATCTTTTTCCTGCTTTTGTTCATATTATTCGAACTGACAATGCTTTTGAGTTCACACAAGGGGCATGATATCATTCTTTGTTTCTCGGGGGAATGTACATCAGACTTCAGGTTCGTATACCTCCCAGCAAAATGGGGTACCTTAAACATCTTAATATTGCTCAATCTGTACTCACTCGAATGAACTACGGAATGCCATTCTTACCATTATATATATCATAAATAAGGTTCCATCTTTTGTCCTAAAGGAGGGAACTCCTTTCTCTAAACAGTACCCTAGTGAATCACCTTTCCCATTACCATTGAGGATTTTTGGGCGCATTGCATTTGCCATAATTTTCATGATGTTGACAAGTTATCCATCTAGGGCTATCAAGTGTGTTTTCCTTGGGTTTTCTCGCACTTAGAAAGGTTATAGGTGATATAATCATGTTGGGCATCGGTATTATATTGTCACTTTCTTTGAGCAAACTAGTTTCTTTAGTCTTCACACAATCTATCAATGATATCCCTTTGGATCTACCACCACCACCAATCGTTTATAAACCCAAGCACGCTACTATACGTGCCTCATGAGCCTCTGCATGTGTTCCATTTGTGCTAGATAATATGCCTTCTTCATGTACCAACTTAAAGGGTCTGGTGGTAGTGCAGTGTGCCTACCACCCAAATGACCAGGGTTCAAATCCCACCATTAGTGGGTTACGTTAGGAAGTCGACAGTCAACGTAAAAAGTAGTTGAATCTTTCAACATGGATTTGAGCACGAATCCATGTAGCCAACCCTATTGATAGTGGGAGAAGGCTTTGCCATTTTTTATGCCTTCTTCAAGTGCTCCCGCTATTAATGCCTAAAATGCGCCTCGGGAGCTTCCTATAGCTCTCCGGAAATTAAAGAGGCAATATATTTTCATCCTATGTCACATTTTACTTCTACTCATAGCTTATCTAGTTGTAACCATCTCTATTCTCTAAGATCATCATAGTGCATTACATTATTATGGTTGGCAACAAGCCACGGATGAGTAGACACACTTACACCTTGAAGCACGTGGGATTTTGTGCCACACCCTCAGAAGTTAGACATGTGGCATGCAGATGGGCCTTCACAACTAAGCAGTTACTTGATGGGCCCATTAATAGATTGGAAGCCAGATTAATTGCTAAATGTGTCACAGAGGCTTATGGTGGATTACTTTGAAACTTTATCTCATGTTGTCCGAATGGAATTCATGCACACCATTCTTTCGGTTGATGCTAACAAGGACTTGTCTATCTTTCAGCTTGTTGTGAAGAACGCCTTTCTCTACAGTGACCTCGAGGAGGTTTGTATGATGCAACCGCCTGATTATGAAGTCAAGGGCAAGTGTGTGTGAAGAGTTCGTAAGGCCATCTATGGCCTAAAGCAGAGTCCTTGGGCTTGGGTTGACTAACTTACTACTGATATTAGCTCTCTTGGCTTTCAAAGGACATCTAACTACTATGTCTTTGATAGACGATGATCTACTAGCATTGTATGCTGGCAGTTGCATTCTACGTTGATGATATAGTTGCCATTAGGGATGATGAAGCAGGCATTTCAGAGACCAAGGCCTTCCTTCAAAAGGTCATTATCGTGAAGGATCTTGGATAATGCTGCTACTTTCTTGGCATTGAGGTGATAAGCACTACAAAGGGATTACATCTCTCATAGCGGAAGTATTGTGTAGATATTCTTACTGAGGCTTGATTACTTGGATGCAATACATCTATTGATCATGAATTTGAGGATACCACACGATATGGAAGCCTAGTGGACAAAGTGCTCTACCTCATTGTTACTGATCTACCTCATTGTTACTACACCAGATATATCGTATGTTGTGAGCAGAGCCAGCCAGCACATGAAGAGATCTCTTTATAGTCATTAGCAAGATGTTCTTATGATCCCTCGATACTTGAAGGAATCTCCAAGGTGAGGCCTCTTATATGGAATTAACAGTCACAATAATATCTCTGCTTATGCAAATGCAAATTATGTAAGTTCACTTGAGGACTGTCAATCCACTAAGAGCTATGCTATGTTTGTTGGTGGCAACCTTGCTACTTGGTGGAGCAAGAAGCAGACAATGATCTCTAGATCGAGTGCAGAGGCAGTATACAGGGCAATGGTCCAAGCTACCTATGAGATTACCTAACTTGCCTCCTTTCTACTTGAACTTGGACTCCTGCTACTAGTCATGTACCTTTATACTATGACAACATGCCTGCTATATACATTGCCACCAATCCAGTATTTCATGAGCAGAGTAAATACATTGAAGTTGACTGCCACTTCATTCATGATGTCGTACGAAGAGGGAAGATCACTACTCCACATATCTCCACAGATCTTCAGCTGCAGACATATTTACGAAGGTGTTATCAGAGATTCATCTCTCATGGATGATTTTCAAGTTTAGCGTGGTCAAAAGATACGTTGCAACTTGAGGTGGAGTATTAGAGTTATCTTGTTATTAGATCATGTCGCTTATTTATTCATTAAGTCGTGTCATCCTTTGGGGTCCTTTATGTAATTCCTCTTTTTAGCTCTTAGAGTTTCACACTATACAAGGAACCCTAGACCCGTGGAATGAGACAATTCATTCATTCTCTCATTTTTTCCACAATGAAAGTTTCCTTCCATCTATGAGCCATAAAACCCTTAATTTGAGTTGCAACAAAAGTATGAGTTGTGAATTGTAAACTCAAAGCCAAATGTTTGTTATAGACAAGCAACGCACTTGCACAGAAGAATAGGAGTCCTTGGTAGTGGTATATTGTGAATGGGTATGCAAGCTTGTTGATGAGGGCAGGTGGGTGAGCCTCACTCGCCCGATTCTATGCTTCTTTGTTGTTTTTTTAAGACCAAAAAAGGGGAAACATGCTTCTTTGTTATTGTAGAGTTCAGATTACATCAATGTGTCCATCACATTCTTATTAAAAGCAATTAGGTGGTGTATGGGCAGAATTAGGATTTTGAGAGAGAGAAGCAAAATTACAAGGAAATAAAGGGGACTTTCGTATTTGGGTGATGTATCCTACCATGCAAGCTTGTGTTGCAAAGGGAAATATCAAGGTTGAATCACATGATATAATTGCATTCCAAAGAATACAAATTCGGTAAGATTAGTGCCACATAATATTCTGTAATGATGAAATTGAGTTAATGGCAGTTGTATTCTGAGCCAATCTTGGCAGCTGCGACTCAGCCAGCTCAATTATAGGTTCTCTTCATGTATATTTGGATGGAAGTAATGTTCAGCTATGATGTTTGTTAATTTACTGCTTGAGAAAAAAAAACGTGCATCTTAAACTAAGTAGACGAAGGATCAAAGCATCGTAAAAGAGCATCATCTAGGAACGACAAAGCCACCTCCTTCCTGTAGCGGTTACCCATGAAGAAGAGCAGCCTCTCCCTGTTCTCGACGCCAACCTCGCCCTTGAACGTGTTGATGCGATGCGAGTACGGCAGGATGACGTCCTTAACGAGCGACGCCTGATCACCACGCAGCCTCCCGAAGTCGGAGACCAGCAACACGGCGTTCTTAACCCGATCCACCACCTTGTACAAGGCATTGGGATCCTGGCAGATGAAGACGTGATCCCTCCCGGAGTTCCTCTTCCACCACACCTGCCCTTGGAGCCACTCCAGGAGCTCCTCCTGCGCGGCCTCGTCGCTGTAGCCGACGCCTCCGGGGGGATCGGGGGAGCCCGGGGGCCGGATGGGGTTGACGACGAGGCTGAGGGAGGAGAAGAAGGGGACGTAGAAGAGGTCGGCGAGGTGGGGATCGAAGACGCGGACGACGGGGGAGTCGGGGCGGTCGGGGCGGGTAAGGTCGCGGAAGAGCCACCACTCGGCGGAGTGCTGGTGGCCCGGGTACCTGACCTCCTCGCTGCGGTCATCGTGGCGGCGGGCGAGGAGGTAGCTGTCGACAACGCCGTATGTGAACTTGCGGGGGAGGTCGTAGAGGTAGATCCTCGAAGCGTGAGAGGGGGCGGAGGGTGGGCTTTGGGAGGCGTAGAGAGTGGAAGGAGAGAGGAAGAAGGCGTTGGAGACGGCGTAGAGCGTCAGGAGGGCGAAGGCGATGAAGAGGCTCCGCTTCAGGAGGCTGCTGTGGGCGGAGGAGGAATGGCGGGCCATGATTCCGACAAGTAACGGGGTCGTGTTAGCGGGGATGATAACGATGGTTTCGCGTCCGTCATCAAAGAGGGAATACGTACCGTGAAGTTGGGCGAGATTACTTCGTATGTAGAAAGGACTCAATCATCTCTTCTCGGTTATATCAAATTTAATCTAAAATGGAATCGGGGGATCTTCGACTTCCATCCTTGTCCGATCAATCAAGTTACCTATTTTAAAGCCGGATTTTTCCGAGGTATACTAACATAGGGTGTGTTTGATTGGAAAGTTAAGGCAGATTAAACTGTTAGAAGATAATTTGTTTTTGTGTTTTGGTGTTTGTATAGATGGTTAAATTAGAGGTGGGTTAGAAGTGGTTTGAGGTGATATGATTGTATTGAAGTTTGAAAAAATGAGTAGTTATTGTGATGTGCTTATATTAAAGTTTGGAAAAATGAGTAGAAGTTGAGTAGTTTATAATTTTTTATATGATATGATGGAGTAATATATTATTTTTTGATAAGATTGATGATGTAAAATTGATTTATTTAATTTTATAAAAAAGAAATAAAGTAGGGCACATGGGGAGAGAGGGGATGTGGGTTAAGGGAGGTAAATCCCCTAACCCGCAGGTAACCTGCATGTCAAATAGGCCCACAGGGTATGTTTGGTTGCTGGGTTGGGGTGAATTGGGGTAACCTGATTGGAATAGTAGCTGTTTGGGATAGTTATGAGGGTTAGAGAGGGTTGGAATAAAGATTATGATGTGATGTCACTATGATTTGTGGTAAAATCCATTCCATGAAAAGAGGGGGGTAAACCGGGTTACCCCGATGTAACCCGAGGGTAACCCGATTACCAAACGAGCCCATAATTCTCTATTGGGATTTTTACCCGACAGACCTTATAATCTTTGTCAATTACCTCTACGACTTTTGAAACAACATAATTCCTCTCTCGACCCCGTAAACTTACTCAGTCTTACCCCACAGACCTTGCCGTAGTTTTAACTTTATTTTGAGTCAATTTCTTGAGTTAGTTTTAAGTTAATCTAACCCATGGAAATCCTACGGTGATATTTCACCCATATTCTTTCCATATGCCGGAGATGAGGTTGCGGGAAAGATCGAGGGTCGGGGGCTGGGCGTCTGGAAGGCTGCTGGGCCCTCAGACCTTTCCTCGCTTGCGAGACCAGCATCTCCTGCCGCGCCGATGCCATGAATGTGATGAAGTTGCGGTGCGAGAGCATCGCTGCCTTCGTACGCCTCATCGTCCCGGAGGAGTAGAGCACCATGGCGGGGTCAGATTGGTGGACGGCCACATGGGGGTTGTGCTTGAGGGTCCCGATTGCTGGAGAAAGGAGCGAAAGACAGGGGAGTCGAGGAGGAGGGTGAGGACGCTGCGGGGGAGGAGGTGGGCTGTGGAGGAGGTGGCGAAGGTGAGGGAGGGGGAGGAGAGGCGGAACTGGTGTGCGATCTCGTCGGGTGTGGAAGCGGGGTTGGAGGAGGAGATGACGACGCCGAGGGAAGGAGGAAGAGGTAGAGGACAGGGACGTTGAGAGAGGGAGGGAGGGGAGAGGATGAAGGGAATCTGGAATGCTCTGTTTCGATTCCAAACTATTGATCTTCACAGGAAGGTTATACTCCAATAACGATTAGTTCTCCTCGATTCAGATGAAGCTCCAAGCAGAGGATTTCTCAACTCAGATCCGATCTGATGCTTGAATGTGGAGGCAGTGGCTTTCGTCTGATGCTTATCGTGTTTCGCGTTCAGGAGGTGCAGGTTTGAAGAAGCGGTGGTGCTCGAATGCTTCTCGAGGATTCTAGCCTTCGATGGAGATTCATTTCACGCTAACTCCAGATTGCAGGGCTCCTCGAGTGGATGTACGTACAGGTTTGATATGATGCACTCCACATGAAGGTGTCGATATTCGGATCTACAATGGTGCAAAATTGATGATTTGTGCACAACTCCTGACTACAAAGTCCTGGAAAAAAATAGATGAAATGGTTGAAGGTCGGTGGCGCAGATCCGGAGGAGGCGGAGGTCAGGGAGGAGGGGAGCGCAGGTGGAGGAGGCGGTGGTGGAGGAGTGGCACTCAACTTAAAATTGATAAACAAAATGTGTATAATATAAAAGCACATAATGGAATCCGGTTAATTTTAGGGAGTTGACCACAAGGTCTGTAGGGTAAAGGTTAACAAGTTTACGAGATCAAGTGGAGAATTAGGTTGTTTCAAAGATCGTAGAGGTAATTTGAAAATTTTATAAGGTCTGCTGGGTAAAAATCTCATTTGCATTCCACTTTTTCCTTATCTTCACGCACGATCAAAGCCCATTTCTCTCTAATAATTTGACCATTAGACGACATGGCACCATTCCACGGTCAATCTTTCCTTCATCCGTTCGCACCTTTTCTCCAACATCCCATATATCTCCTCTTTCCACTCTTTGCTTTATCTACCTTCCCCACTCCATCCTCCCCCTCCTCTCCCCTCCTCACCACCCACTGCTCGCAACATCGATGTTGTTCTCCTTCTCACTATGTGTGATTTCCTCCCCGACGATGATCTCCCTGCCACAATCACTAACATCACAAAGGGCATCCACCCCCCAGTTTTCTCTGCCTCAAACAGTACTACTGGAGCCTAGCGATCAGTCAGGCTGGTGGCTCGGTGTTGGACACTTCAGGTGCCGCGGCGTGGGGCTCGACCCAAGCATGAGGGAGAGCTTCGACAGTGCTCGTCAACCTGATCTTGGCATTACCCATGTTCTGTCAACCTTGTCCATCACCAATCTCCACTTCCACGTTGTCCATTTCGCACTGAAATATGTTGTCCTTATTTCTATTCATCCCACCACGCTCCATCACCCCCTCTCTTTCGGATGGAGAGGAGGGGGTTGATTGAAGGGTAGTTGTGCTTCACCCCTTCCTCTTCGTTAAGATCCATTGAATAGGGCTGGAGGTGTTCTGATGCAGCTAAACGCTGCTCTAGCGAGCTTGCTTCGACGTTCGGTGCTGTGGTCATGATTGGCAAGGCGGGGATCGCCGGAGATGAGAAGCAGCAAGAGTCCTGCATACCTCCTCCTCACTCCTGCTGTTGTAATAAACAGTTAACGGAGTTGTTGTTGTGCTCTGAGCAAAGGGGCTCGAAGGTTGAGGGCCCCCTACTATTACCCACGCGAAGGAGGCACGCTACTGTTGCTATTTTTATGCTCTGTGTCTTGCCCAGTGAACCAAATCCATGTTCGGCCTTAACGAAATCCCAATGACACTGATGCTTTATATATACAAGCTCTCTTGATCCACCACTGGCACCTATGTCGCAATGCCCCTCCTCCACGACGACCCCCTCGCTTGCGATGATTGGATGGAACATCTCTATGACCATTTTAATGCAACCTGACCACCACAAGTTGGTCTAATTGCATCCTAACCGGAGGAATGCCATGATAGGAGGAAGAAGCGAACCCACCACAAATCAGTTCGATGTAAGTGGCTCTCAATCGCAGGTTTAGCGAAGGGAGCCAGGTTCTATCGGTACTCGATTGTGTCGCAAAACCACTACGGATGTAAGTGGGCATGAAATTGTGGTTTGGAGTCTATGAATAAGGACTAGCGGGATTAGAGGAGAGGAGGGAATGAAGCCATTTGTCTATTTTTTTACCTTTTTGGTAAGTTTGGATTCTTGCATTTGTGCTTCTTATAACCATTTTGTTAATTCGGATAAAATACATGGTCTTAAAAATGAGATAAAAATCTCTTTTTTTTCCCTCACACTTTTCTTCAAGAAGGCATGGCGCAAGGACTGCCATGCCAACCAGAAGAAGGCCATCGAGAAGTTGAAATGTTACGTGAATGATCGCGTGTGTGGTAGTTGATTTGCACCGATAATCATGAATATTTGCTTATTCTGTACATGTGCAGGTTAAGGCTCACTCATCTGGTCTACCCTAGGGTTGAGCATGGGTCGGATTCGGGCTGGGTTTGCCTTGGCCCGGCCCAACCCATTTTTGTATATGGGCTAACGGGTCGGGCCCAAGGCCCGTTTATTTTTCAAAATATAGGCCCAAACCCGAACCCGATCCGAAGATTATTGGGTCGGGCTCGGGTCGGGCCGGCCCATTTAGATGCCCCAACATTTATCTCAAATGCATTTAAAAATATATGTATATTTTGCATCTGAAATAGCAATATATGTATTTGATACGAGTTTGTAAAACCTATGTTAATGAAGCACAACATCCGGTTTCATAGCGAATGCATATTGGAATAGTTCCCGGATTGTTTGGAAATAATATTAAGATGACGAATGTTCTTCTTGATTAGAACCTTGTGGTAAAGATAAGAAACAATAACCTTCTAGTCTTAGCAGATGATATCAATACAAAGGTAACAAATAAATGCAATATGAAACATGTATATTTCATAATTTTAAATGGTATATAATTTGTCTTTGTTAGTGTTGCATGCTACCAATCTTACTATATATATATATAGGGTTCGGGCTATCGAGCTTTACGAGTTTGGGCCCTATAGGGCCCGAGCCCGGCCCGAAATTGCAATTGGGCCTAAAAAAAGGCCCGAGCTCGGCCCATTTCAAGTTCGAGCTCGGGTTCGGGTCGGGCTAAGCGGGCCGGATTTCAGATCGGGTCGGGTTGGGCCGACCCAATGCTCAACCCTAGTCTACACGCATTCTCTGGGGTTTTGCACAATAACCCCTCGTATTTTCAAATATTTTCGTCACAAGTTATCAAAAATTGCATTTAAGCTTTACTGTACTGTATTAAATACATATACTTTAGTAAATTTGTATTACTTCAACTGCATATTATAAATTTCTAATGAAATATCTAAAGTTACATAATAATATACTACGCGCAGTATTAATATTTATTAGAAAAATAAACATGATCTTATATTTTTAATAAATCAAAAGTCAACCATAAACCCACATATAAACATTAAAATTACATAAATATTCAATAAGACTTCTAAAGATTCCAGAAGATCCGTGAAATCTTACCCTGAAAATTATGTTATTATTCTAAGATATAAGTTTTTTTGTTAGTTTTGATGATCTTGAAGCTCCAATTTTTAGAGAAATCCTTTTTAATTTGTATGTGAAATTACATTATAATGTGAAACATCTCATACATATAATGTTAACATATTATTACGTGTTGCATGTCCATTAGTTTAGTAGATATTACATTAGGCAATGATGATCACACCAGAATTTTTATAGATTAAGTTATTGATTATGCGCTAAAAAGGTGAGCCTAAACCTCAGATAATGTTGTGGACAATGATACAATAAGAAAATCTTTTTTCGATCTTTTTTTATGGTGTTTAACATTTGCTACTGATTAAATCAGTTAAATTTTGGTATACATCAATTGCAACAAAAAAATACAACTAATTTCTATAGATATATTTCTGTTCACTTTTATTATTTAACTTACGATTTCTTATTAATTTATTCACATATTCGTTAAAAGGAAACATCATTTAAAATTTAAGTCAATCGTAGTTGTATAATTATGTTAGTTTAATAAGATTTTCTTGCAGTATAATGGTAGGAATTCAGTGTTCCTTTATACTTCAATGACGGTTGTTATCTGCAATTACCTTTTATGAACTTATTCCATTCAAAAAAAATACAAAGCATTTCTTCTGATGCAAAAAAATATAAACTAAATCTTTTCATAATATGTAAACTTTTTTTTAATCATTTTTAATGATTAAAAGAAAATAGTAAAACTTGGTGTGTTTTTAAATCATATCAACTCAATTTTATTTCGCAACTTTATTCCGCTGCGAAGTACGGGATACATCCTAGTTGATTTAACGGAAAAGTTGAGAGGAAAATTCAAAGTAATGGAATATATGCTTGTACCTAAAACTTTAATTTTTAAATACGATAACAATGTCATTCTCGTTTAGATGTCTTCACTGTTTATCTGTTTGGTGTAACTCTTGAAAATTTGCCAAACAAAATCTCTAGGGGCCGTTCGGTAGAAGAATAAGGGGTAAGGGATGAGATAGTCTTTCGTTTGAATTAGAAGGAGATAGGGTGAAATATTGGGTCGGCCCAGCCCAGACTCATCCTGATTTGACTTGCGAAAGTTCATATATATCGTCCGGGCTCGGTCTCTCATATTGGTGAAATATCAAGCTCAGGTCAGGCCCAGCCCGAACCTGTAGTGGCCCGATTTAGCCAGACCTGGCCCGACCTCACTCAGATGAATGGTTGCGTACAGCATGGTAGCGCCTCCCATCGCACCGTGCCATCCAACCTTGAATCATCCTCACCCCTTCCTATATAATGTCGTGTGTATTATAATATTTTTATATTGCTATGGTTTGCACTAACACATTCGAATGTGAATATAATTCCAATCACAATGCGAGTTTGCATTAAATAATAGGACAATTACTTAAGGAGATTTTGTATTTTTTAGGGATATCTAATCCCAATCGGCATGAATTAATAAAGCAAAATGTCATAATGCCCTTCGTCAAACTTATATTATAAATAATCAACCTTTATTTAGCGTAGATACGCATGATATAAACATACTAATTTTCACATAAAGTGCATACCGATCTATGTTGTACCATATATAATTTAGCAAATTATATATAATTTATCATAGGGATTTTTACTCGTCAGATCTTATAATCTTTGTCAATTACCTCCACGATCTTTGAAACAATCTAATTCCTTTCTCGATCCTGTAAACTTGCTAACTCTTACTCTACAAACCTTGCGATTAACTCACATCCATTTGCTCGATAAATGTAACCAGATTCCATTTAAAATAAGTGTGTATTTATCCTATTTTTTTATCAAATTTACAAAAGATACCCTCCTGCTCTAAGCAGCCCCTCCACTCGGTCGATCACCCCCCTCGCCATACCCCGACCACCTCCCCGGCCTCTACCACCGCGACATCGCAATCAATGAACACCCTCCCCCGTCTCATCAGAGGGATCGATGGAGAGAGATCGGAGGAGGGAGAGGGCGTGGGCGAGGGTGCGGTTCCAAAGGAGGACGGGGCGGGCGAGGAGGTGGGCGCGGAGGAGGGTATGTTTGTAGTAGTGAATCAAATAGACTGTCATCCCTCGTTTGCAAATTTCTTTCTACTTGCAATCAATAGATGATGCTCACTTAACGAGGGGCTTTTTTTGCTGCTGATCATCGGGATCATCCTTGGACTTGTTGACGCCGTTGCTTTTGTTGTGGATGCTACCATCTGTTCCGGCGAGGATGCCGTACGTGTCCCTTCTGGTGATGTTAGTGCACTCGAAACCCAACGTCCCAACGAGGACCCTCTGGATGTAGTTGGCGACCACAAAGGATGACTTGGCGCCGGCACCGCAGGTGAGCTCCGGGGGTAGCTAGTTGAGAAAGGTGATCTCGTAGGCGGGACGGGGGTTCATGAAGAAGAAGTAAGGGTCCAGCAACTTGAAGCCCCTGACGGAGGTGCCGAGGTGGGTGCAGAGGAGGGGGAGGACACGGGTAGGGGTGCGGTTCAAGAGGAGGATGCGGCGGATGGAGGGGCGGGAGAGGAGGTGGGCACGAAGGAGGGAGAGGGCGCGAGCGGGGTTGCAGTTCCAGAGGAGGACGTCGCGGAGGGTGGGGTGGGCAAGGAGGTGGGTGCGGAGGAGGGAGAGGGCGAGGGCATCAGAGCCGAGGAAGAGGGAGGGGAGAGGAGGGAATACAATCCGATCATTGGATTTGACATGGTTTGATTAACTCATTTTTAACCCAAACAAGTTAACTCAAGATGTGTCAATTTAACGGCAGGGTTCGTGGGGTAAGACAGAGCAAGTTTACAAGGTCGATGGAGGAATTAAATTGTTTCAAAGATCATGGAGGTAATTGACAAAGATTATACCGGGTAAAATTCCCTTTATCAAATTATAATTTATCAAAACATAATTTATCATGTTAGAATCAAATTCACTCGTCATTATTTAACAAATGTCCAATGTAATGCAAAAAAAAGTTGGGCCAAGCTCGGCCTGAAAGCAGGAATTGGATCGGATCCGAGTTCGATTTAACCAAAAACACTGCCTCGACCTGACCAAAGCTCGGAAAAAAATTGGCGAGCCTGGGCTGGGCTTTTCTGGGTTGACCGGATCGAGCTTAATGTTTTGTCCTAAAAGGAAAAGATAAAAAGGAATAAAGAGAGATAAGTGGTAGTTATTTGTTATTCTCTATTCGGTGGGAGGGAGAGGATAAGGAGGGATGAGACGGTTATGTTAGATAGGATCGTTAGGAGGGAGATGCCGATAATAGAGGGAGAAGGAGGGAAACCTTGTTCCTGATCCTGACTTTAGGACCAAAATGTTGACCATCTATGGAGGGATGAGAAATTGGAGGAATAGTCCTTATTCCTCAAATGAACACACCCTTACAATCTTCATTGGGTTTTTTACTCTTGTGTCTCTCTTAGATTTTACAATATCAATTATGTCCCTCCCTTTTTGTAGCACCAGTTTGCCCCTACCTTTTTGCACTATTATCACTTGTGTCCTTTCATTAGTTTGGTCATCAATGAGGTGAAACAAATCATAGTCGACGGTTGTTGTGATTGCGCACAACAACACTAACCAAACTTGGTTCCGGAGGACAGTAGATACCCAATGTTTGGCAGTAGGGATGCAAACGGATACGGATATATCCGTATCCGATCCATCACCGTATCCATTTTATACATATTTTAACATCCGTAACAGTATCTGTTTTAAAATGGATACGGATATGAATATCGTTTTGATATCCGCAAACATCCGTATCCGTATCCATGTATCCGTTTTAGTCTATAAATATAGTCGTAGATTTATTTTTAGCTATATATAACATAATTCTCTACTTTCTTTTACCATATTTATATAATTTTTATGATACAAACACATTTACTGAATTAATATCCTATGTTTTCCATCCAATTCTTATATATTTAAGTTGATTCTATATAGTATTTCTAACATCACTTGTATGCGATCGGTATCCGTTTTACATCCGTATCCGTTTTTTAAAGATATGGTAAGATAGTTTTAATATCCGTCAATATCCGTATCCGTATTCATATTAAAAAACGGATAAGGATATGGTAATACCTATATCCGTATCTGTATCCGACCGTTTGCATCCCTATTTGGCAGCAACTCAAGATTTGGCAGCAACCTTGAGTTGATCTTGTCAAAGGTGGGCATTGAGACACTCTAATCAAGCACCTTGGTTGATGGTTGTGCTCGAATAATGAAGCTTTAGTCGAGTTGTTGTTGAAGGGCTTCGATTCGAAATAAAAAAGGGTGGGGGAGGGGGGACAACAGTCCTTCTCATTGTCGATTGTAAGTACCTACAAGTAATCCAGCAAGGTTCAATCTAAAACTCATATGTTTTGGATCATCGAAGCAAAAAGATGAACGAAGGGCTCTGTACGACGATGGATAGGGAGCTATGCTCTGGCAGGAACTTGTCGGAGGTGGAAAATATGGGAAAAGCGAAAGAAGGTGTAGGAGGAACGTGAGATGGTTTTTCATCGTGGTTTTGGGTTCAAAGAAGGTGAACGAAGGTGAAAAAAACTGAGAATGGGTTGGAAAAATAAAAAGAATAAGAACAAAATGAAAGCGTGAAGAGCATAGGTGCTACGAGGACGATGAGAGTAGGAGCAGAACGGAGGAGGCCATCGAAGTGGAAGAGCTGGGCGAAGAAAGAGGTCGAGGTTGGGCGGAGGAGGAGGAGGATGCACTATAGGAAGCTTAGAGCGGAGGGGCTCAATGATGGAGGAAGCGGAGGGAAAAGGAGGAGGGCGATTTAGAATTAAGGGGCTTTATACTTGGCCCTCTCTTTTCTTTTCAATTACATTTTCGCCCGTAAGTGAATGTCCATTTGTGGGGGTGGATGGATGGACTGATGAGCACAAGCGATAATGGCGCAAGAAAGTAGGGACATAGCGGATATTGCAAAAAAGGAGAGATTTAATTGATATTACATAATTTAAGAGGATCACAAATGTAAAAAAAACTCCTTTATCCCCCCTCCCGCCCTTATTTGATGGTAATAATGATTATGGATTTAATATTTTTGGATGGGATTATCTAATGTAATTGGATTTTTTACGAATGGACATTTATGTGAAACGTTACTCTCCACACCCTCATCCCCTTTTATGGAATTGAGAAGGAAGGGAGCCATTTAGGGATGAAATAGATAAACTACACATAACTTGGAGGGATGTCGTGTTGCTTAGAAAAGAGGACGTGAATGATATGGAGGAATCCTCAAGCGCATCAGGGAAGCATGATGATTGTATCATATACGATCAAGAGTGACTAGTCACACTAGTTGCTCGGTGCGACAGAATTTAATTTTCTTTAAATGATGAACCACATGATCCAAGAACACTTCTTGGATCGTTTTATTTAACCACATAATAGATATAGGAATACCTCTTGTAGCGTGGTTGTGATCGAGCCTATAAGGAAAGAGACCTCCTATCTCAAGTCCGATTCATCGGAGGAGACGCTTGCGAGCGGGAAGATGAGTCGTGTGATTCTCGTAATCTAAGATGATGATCCAAGCAATGGATCTTCTGATCTCGTCTCATAAGATCGAACGCCTTCTTCACGAGTATCACACATCAAAGAAGACGACGATCCAAGAGTCGTTGAAGCGAGAGCACAACGGCAAGACGATGAGGAAGGTGTACTTCTCTCTATGAGAGTGGACGGTCGATCAAGGTGAGAATGTAGAGGGTTGGTGTGAGAATGTGAGAGAGAGAGAGAGTCATGATTGCGTAACCTAACTCGAAGAGTAAGGGATGCCTCTTCATATATAGGGTTTTGGGAGTCCATGAATCCCAATCCATGGACATCACACAATCAATGGGTGAGATTGATTTGTGTTTCTTTCAATGGCTAAGATGTTGTTGTAAAAACACAACAACAAATGATTTAATCTAAATTAATTTATATTGATAAATCAACATAATTAATTTCAAATTAAACCACTTTGATAAGAGATGAGATAATGACGAGACTAACCTCTTTCCCTAAAAAGGGGGTGACGACTACTCTTCTCCACATAGAGAGTAGTGGTAGTCCACTCCTCTTGAGTGGATTGAGTCAATCTCCTCTAATTATCATGAGATCTCATTATCTCATGATATCTCCATAACTCTTGTTGTAAATATTTTCACAAAAAATAATTCATAATTTTCTTGTGAAAAATTTCAATCAAGCCAATGAAATAACGTGAATCTCATTCACAACCTAAAATAAAAATGTAATTATATTTTCAATTAATCATTTAATGTGAATCTAATTCACATCAATAATTTATCAACAAATATAAATCACGAGAGTCTCACTCTAATATATTATAAATCACATTTATATATACATGGATAATTGGATAGTGCTATCCACATTATCCATATCCACAATAATTAAATCTTATTTAATTACATTGGATAATCATTCTCATACACTCAGATAATGTGAATCAAATTCACTTTATTCATGATAATTTAATCACATTTAGTTATCCATTCTCAATACTTAGATATAATTCAGCTTTGGAATTATTCTTGAACTCTTTAAAGAACAATGCACTTTCTCCGCAAATACTTGGAGATAAGGACCGGGTGATTGTATTGTTCCACGTATAGTGACTTGGATATTGAGATTACATCTCAAATCCAGATCCCATGGACCTCTCATAGATGCTTGATTTAATCAATGCCGCAAATCTAATCTTCTCATTACATCTGAATCTCATTCAGATTAATGTCCAACATTTGGACCAAGATCAGATTACTTCTCTACTGAGAGGAGTCACTAAAATCCAGACATGTTTCATCATTCCCTCATAATGGAAGCATCATTGTTATACAATCGTTTATGACCACATATCCCTCAGGTATTCCTAATACATGTACATCCTGCATACTGGAAGACATATGATCAACCTAAAGATATAGATCAATTTTATACTGTCATCTTCAGGGTTTCATCATCAAGTTTCTCATTCCTTATCATTGTGATTTGGTAGTATTGATCATATGCTTTCCAAAATCATATATCATACCTTCAAATTCTTGTCATGATTCCAAAGCACGATGACCATGCATGGAATTTGATCGATCCCAATACCTCATGAGTGAGCTCATGTCTTCCGATTCACAAGTGAACCTATATGATCCCTTTGAGAGATCACATTACTCACATGCCCTTGCATGCACACCAGTGTGCCGATGTATAGACCTTGGTTAGGTCATCAACCTATTAGTCTGCCAAATGTACACACTCAGACCTGTATAGTAACATATGACAGTATACGATATAGGACTTTGGTTATCTCGATAAGTCAACTCCTTGTCCTAACTAATTTGACACCTTCGAATCTCTATTCCTATGGAGAGGACATGCATCAAGAGGTCGGTCAGATATCAACCTAAATGAAAAAGGATTGTCATCTCTTACGCGGGATGGAGATCATTTCTTAATCATTTGACGGTGCTTGATGAATCCTCAATCTAATTCCTTAGATATTCATCCAAAAACCATCCACTATTATTCTATTATTGAATCAATAGCTATATGATTATTAAGATGGCCATGGTACATAATCCTAATTGTACAGAGGGGCCTTATATTGCATTCATTCATTTAATCTCAGAAAGTGAGTGAAAAAGAAAGAATTAATAACTTTTATTGTAGGAATAGTTCGCCTCGAGCTCACATGGCTTTCAATCTCCCACTGGCCCTTAGAACCATTCAGGAACATTCCTTAAACCCATACTCATTACATGCTGGTCAAAAACTTTCTGTGTTAGAGGTTTGGTAGGAGGATTAGCAATGTTGTCGGCAGAGGCCACCTTGGTGATGATGATGTCACCACGCTTTTGAATCTCTCGAATGATGTGGTATTTCCTTTCCACGTGCTTGATCTTTTGATTCCATCTAGGTTCATTTACTTGGGCAATGGCTCCCGTGTCATCGCAGAATAATGGGATGGGAGTATCAGAGGAAACTATGCCAAGATCCGGGATGAACTTACGCAACCACACCACCTCCTTTGCAACATCTGATGTGGTGATATATTCATCTTCTGTTGTTGAATCTATTGTAGTGTCCTGCTTCTTGCTTCTCCAGTCATAGCACTACCGTTCAACAGGAACACAAATCCTGATGCCGACTTTCGATCATCAATATCTGACTGGAAATCCGAATCTGTGTGTCCCAAGACTTGGATATCACCATCTCCATAGACCAAGATGTAGTCTTGTGTCCATCTTAGATACTTGAAAATATTCTTTACTACATTCCAGTGTTGTTCTCCATAGCAGGATTGGTAACGACTTACCACTCTCATTGCATGGCAGATATCTGGCCGAGTACACATCATGGCATACATTAAGCTTCATATAGCTGATGCATAGGGGCATCCAGCCATGACTTTCTATTCCTCAACACTTTGAGGAGCCATCCCTTTAGACAGGTGTATACCATATCTTAAGGGGAGGAAACCTTTCTTGGAACTATCCATATGGAAGCATTCAAGAATTTTCTTAATGTACCCATGTTGTGATAATCTCACTATCCTCTTCTCTCAGTTTCTGAACAGCTTCAGACCCAAGATGTAAGAGGCTTCTTCAAGATCTTTCATCTCGAAGGTATGGGATAGACAAATCTTAACACTGGTCATCATCCATGCATCATTAACAATGATAAAGATGTCATCTAAGTAAAGCACGATGAATACAATGGCGCTCCCACTAAGCTTCTTGCACACACAAGGTTCATCAGGATTCTGCACAAAATCATAACTTTTTATGATTTTGTCAAATCTGATGTTCCATCTACGAGAAGCTTGTTTGAGCCTATAGATGGATTTCTTCATCTTGCATACTTTACCTTCCTCGGTTATGAAGCCCTAAGGCTACTCCATATAGATATCCTCCTCGAGGTATCCATTAAGGAAAGCTGTCTTGACGTCCATATGCTAGATGTCATAGTCAAGAGATGCAACTATAGCTAGTGGTGTCATGATGGACATAAGCATAACCACTGGAGAGAACGTCTCATCGTAGTCGATGTCTTCTCTCTTTGTATAGACTTTGGCTACGAGCCGTGCCTTGAAAGTCTCTAATTTCCCATCAAGTCCCCTCTTTCTCTTGAAGATCCATTTACACCTAATAGATTTCACCCCTTCAGGTGGATCCTCTATGATTCATACACCATTCTTATGCATAGAGTCAATCTCTGACTTCATTGCTAGCATCCATCTATCCATGTCATGATCCGCGAGTGCTTCATCAAATGAAGCAGGATCATTGTCAGTTTCACCCGACACATGGAATCCATACCTTTCAGGTGGTGCAACCGCCCTCGAACTCTTTCGAAGAGGTATGGGTGTTTCATCTTTATTTATTTCTTCAGTTTCTGTTTTAGGAAGCTCAGAATCCTCAGGGAACTCAATTAGTTCCTCTACTTCATTTTTTCTTGACCTTTAAGGAAATCATTCTCCAGAAATTTCACATCTCTGTAGACGAGGTCTCAGGATCATAAAGCTGGTATCCAATACCATCTTTAACATACCCAATGAAGTAACACTCACGAGAGCGAGATTCTAGCTTGCTTGCATCTACATTCTTCACATGAACCAAGCAACCCAAAACCATCAAGTGATTAACACTAGGTTTGGTTCCATATTATAGTTCATGGGGAGTCTTAGGTACAGATTTTCTAGGAATCTTGTTTAGGATATATATTGCAGTCTCTACTGCATATCCCAAGAAATTAAGTGGTAAATGTGCTTTGCTCATCATTGAACGGACCATGTACATGATGGTCATGTTACGTCTTTCAGATACACCATTAAGTTGGGGAGTTTCAGGAGGAGTGAGATTGGAGACAATTCCATTCTCTTGAAGGTATTCCTTGAATTCAACAACGAGTTACTCGCCACCTCGGTCATTCCTATCAGTTTGGTTCTCAAACAAAGCCTTGAATTCTTTGAACTTTTCAAAGATTTCATATTTATGACGTAGTAGGAAGATAAACACGTATTGCGAATGATCATCAGTAAATGTCAAATAATATCGATATCCATTTCGGGCCGTGGTACTGAAGGGACCACATACATCAGTATGTATAAGGTCAAGAATACCTTCGCATCATGTAACCTTGTTAGGAAAAGGCATCCTAGTCATTTTACCTCGAATACAATATTCACAGGTAGGTAAATATTTAACCTGTAGAAAATCTAAAGATCCATCCTTTATCAATCTATTGATCCTATCAACATATAAATGTCCAAACCTATGATGCCAAATCATGTTTGAATGATTATCATCCTCCCTAGATCTTTTAGGGTTTTTATTAGTGGCAGTAACATTCATGACATGTTCATCAATGTACAATTCATAGAGTCCATCAGAAGTCAAAACTCCATCCGCAATATGTTTATCATGACAATTTATGACTAGTTTATTACAGAAAAGAAATGAATATCCACTTCTAACAAGTTTAGATACATATATTAAATTCATTCTGACTTCAGGAACATAAAGACACTCTTTGACATAAGGACTCTTCCACTAGATAATGATAGCACGGTGAATGCTGCAACACTTGCATCAGATCTCATCTGGATGACTATCTCCCCATCATCGAAACTTTTAGTTTCTTGAAAAAGATGCAACAAATTGCATATATGAACAGAAGTACCAGAATCAACAACCCAACTTCCTTCTCATCCAAAGAGAAAGCTGATTTCAATGATGAAAGTAGATTTCATACCTGCATCAGCTTTACCTTTGTCTAGCGACTTCAGGTAATCCGGACAATTTTGCTTCCAGTGCCCCGACTTCTTGTAGTGATAACAGACATCGGTTTTCTTCAATGTCATCAAAGTAGATGCATTAAAAGATGAGCCAACACGTTGACTCTTCTTCTTCTTTCTCTTCTAGGTTGGACCCTTCCGATAACCTTGCTTCCGATTGCGCTTTCCCTTGATCTATGCAACCATTGCACTGCCAAAGGGGTTATCATTCTTCATTACGTCCTTAGCGGAATTTAATACAGCTGATAGCTCAACGTTAGTATAATTTACTTTGCTTATGTGGTACGTGACCACAAAGTTATTGAAAGACTTAGGGAGTCAAAATAGAATGAAATCAGCTTGCATGTCTGAGTCGATGTCAGCTCTCAGGGTTTCCAATTCAAAAAAGTACCCAAACATTTTGAGTACATGTTCTCTGATAAGGTCCCTTCCTGCATCTTGCAGCGAATAAGTTCTTTCATCATATTATAACACTATGTGCAATTTACATCACCGAACATCTCTTTCAGATTTGTCATAATATCATGACAAGTGTTCATTTCCACATGTTGCTTTTATAGCACATTGGACTATGAACCCAGAATATAACATATTGCCAGATTATGATCTTCGTCATACTTTTGATTAAAGGAGATTTCTTCCGGAGTCTGAGGGTATATGTACTTGTCCTTGGAAAGCATATAAGAGATGCGCTCAGTGGATAGGACAAGATCCAAATTTCAGATCCAATCCAAATAATTTGGTCCGGTCAACTGATTAATCTCTAGAACCTTGTTAAGTGGGTTCATGGACTTCATTTTCTGAAATTAAGAATGCATTATATTAGAACATATAAATACTTATATATTCAATTACAAATCTCTGACTAAGGAGTTTTTAATCAAATTAGTCTTGTTTTGACAACTTTGAAAGTTCATTCTCTTAATCACTTTCAAAGCATATATATATATATATATGTATATATATATGTATATATATATATATGTATATATATATATATATATATATACCGCTATATCTCAAGCAAGGACTGGGATCTCCTCTTTATCTTTGTCACACCCCATAAATATGAGAAACCGTAACTCCAATAAATAGAAGCGGGAACACATTCATCCTTGCAAGTCGAACTTGTATTTCTCAATTCAGTCTTTAATACCCGGATCCACCACCCCTAAGGTGATATTGACCCATCGTTAATTGAACCAACCGTCAACAGGATTAGCACTCGCTATGCGCAATCCAAATATCACCACAATAATATGAGGAACCAATATTGAGGTCACTACGCATACAACCTTACTCTTTCAAGAAGAAAAGAGCCCGAGCCAGATACGCTTGTATGCAGGAGCTGTCACTTCGGACATACGTCTTCTACATACCATCTCTGATGACGGAACCATTTGCCTTGACGGGAGACCATGGATGTCACTTACGTGATCCTCCACCTCATATTCAAATTTAATAAATTATTATGAATCATATCTATGTAATTAATTCTTCCAAGGGAAATACACATCTATTCATAATAGAGTGTTTTAATTGGATATAATTAATTTAGTCATATTAAACCAATTATCAATCCAATTCAATCAACAAACTTGATTGTGACTTGAAAGGATGGCATTATCTCAAAGTACGTATTATTTGAATTTTAATAATTAGAAAAATACATCGTGATCTTTCTTGCATTATCCCATCCCTACCCGCTGTCATGGCCAGTACCGAAGGAAGTGGGATACACCATACGTGGTGCAACCTTCTATCCCAACGCTCCCCGAATAGATACCATATCCACCTCATGAAAGGATAATGCCAAATTGATCATTGTGTATTTGAGATGATAATCGATTTTTCAACGAAATCATACCATATAGTAATAATCAAAACCATTTTGATTATAAGGAAATTTGCTAAACAAATTCCCAAACCTATTCAAGTAGCATCGTATGTTGAAAAATTAATTTAACCAATTGTGGTCTAGATCAAATCTAATCAAGTTGGTTATCATCAATGTCATTCAAGGAAATAACCATCATCTTTAAATATTTCAAAAAAATATTTATCAATAATTATCTCAGGAAATCAACCATTAATTTCTCTTAGTTTAATTGAATGACAATCACAAGGTTCATGATCAAGTATGTAATTCCCAGCAGTGACCCCTACTTATTAAAATTAACATATCTCAATCAATTTAAATTTAAATTAAGCAAAATAAGTTTCTATAGTTTTCTAATTTGATTTAAAACAGAACCCAAGTGATAAACACACATTTTCAAGTATTTAAAAATAGTAATTAACTCCTTAATCACATCATGATTCGCCATCCTAAAAATAATAGTTATATGGTCAATAAAAAGATCATAACCACAGTTATCAGATTCCAACTCATGCAAACTCAAATCCTATAGTTTTCTTAATTAATGAGGACCATTATACAAGTTATAAATTGGTGTTTAAAAATTTTTAATAGGGTCAAAATTAATCACAAAATAGTGCTGCGAAAATTGAAACACGATAAAATTTTCACGAACCCTAACGAGCCCAAATCTTCCTAAGTTTATGGATCGTATCCAAAAAGCCTCCAACCTATATCTGATATCACTTTAAGGATATGGAGGAATCCTCAAGCATATCATGGAAGCGTGATGATTATATCATATATGATCAAGACAGACTAGTCGCACTAATTGCTTGGTGCAGCAGAATTTGACTTTTTTTTAAATGATAAAACCACATGATCCAAAAACACTTCTTGGATAGTTTCATCTAAACACATAATAGATATAGGAATATCTCTTTTAGCATGGTTGTGATCGAGTCTTTAAGGAAAGAGACCTCCTGTCTCAAGTCTGATCCGTTGGATGAGACGCTTGCGAGCGCGAGGATGAGTCGTGTGCTTCTCGCAATCCAAGTTGATGATCTAAGCAATGGATCTCCTGATCTCATCTCACGAGATCGAACACCTTCTTCATGAGCACCACACACCAATGAAGACGGAGATCCAAGAGTCATCGAAGTAGGAGCACAAAGGCAAGACGATGATGAAGGTGTACTACTCTATATGAGAGTGGACGACCACTCAAGGAGAGAAGGTAGAGGGTTGGAGAAAGAATATGTATGTGTGAGAGAGAGTCGTCATTGCGTAACCTAACTCGAAGATCAAGGGGTGCCTCTTCTTATATAGGTTTGGGAGTCCATGGATCCCAATTTATGGACATCACACAATCAATGGGTGAGATTGATTTGTGTTTCTTTCAATGGCTAAGATGTTGTTGTAAAAACACAATAAAAATGATTTAATTTAAATTAATTTGTATTGATAGATCGACATAATTAATTTCAAATTAAATCACTTTGATTAGAGATGAGATAATAAGGAGATTAACTTCTTTCCCTAAAAAGGGGGCGACGACTACTCTTCTCCACATGGAGAGTAGTGGTTGTCCACTCCTCTTGAGTGGATTTGAGTCAATCTCCTCTAATTATCATGAGATCTCAATATCTCATGATATCTCCATAACTCTTGCTGTAAATATTTTCACAAAAAATAATTCGTAATTATCTTGTGAAAAATTTCAATCAAGCCATTGATAAAATGTGAATCTCATTCACAACCCAAAACAAAAATGTAATTATATTTTCAATTAATCATTCAATGTGAATCCAATTCATGTTAATAATTAATCAACAAATAGAAATCATAAAAGTCTATCTCTAATATATTATAAATCATATTTATAATATACACGGATAAATGGATAATGCTATCCACATTATCTATATCCACAATAATTAAATCTTATTTAATTACATTGGATAATCCTTTCATGCATTCAGATAATGTGAATCAAATTCATACTATTCATGATAATTAAATCACATTTAGTTATCCATTTCTCAATGGTTAGACATAATTCAACTTTGAAATTATTCTTGAACTCTTTCAAGAATATAGTGCTTTATCCGCAGATACTTAGAGATAAGGACATGGTGATTGTATTGTTCCATATATAGTGACTTGGATATTGAGATTAATTTTAAATCCAGCTCTCACGGACCTCTCATAGATGCTTTATTTAATCAAGGCCGCAAATCTAATCTTCTCATTGCATCTGAATCTCATTGAGATCAATATCCAACACTTATACCAAGATTATATTACTTCTCTACTGAGAGGAATCACTAAAATCCAGACCTGTTTCATCACTCCCCTCAGAATGGAAGAGTCATTGTTATACAATCGTTTATGATCACATCACCCTCAGGTATTCCTAATACCTGTACATCATGCATACTGGAAGACCTATGATCAACCCAAAGATACAAATAAATTTTACACTGCCATCTTCGGGGTTTCATCATCAAGTTTCTCATTCTTGGTCATTGGGTCTCGAAAGAGCAAGGTTGTATGCGTAGTGACCCAATGTCGGTTCCTCGCATTATTAGGGTGATATTGGATTGTGCATAGAGAGTTCTAATCATGTTAACAGTTGGTTTAATTAACGATGGGTCAACACCACCTTAGGGGTGGTGGGCCCGTACGTTAAAGACTAAATTGAGGAAATGCAGTTTGGACTTGCAAGACGGAATGTGTTCCCACTTCTTTTTACCCGAGTTATAAATTCCCATATTATTGGGCTGTAACAAAGGTAGAAAAGGAGATCTCATATATTTCTAGAGATATAGTGGTAGGTATATCTCTTGCTTTGAAAGTGATTAAGGAAATGAATTTTCATAGTTAAAAAGATTGGATTATTTTAATTAAAAATCCTTAATCAAAGATTTTAATTATTTAATTTATAATTATTTATATGTTCTAATATATTGCATTCTTAATTTTAGACAATGAAAATTTTGAACTCACTCACCAAGCTCTTGGAGGTCAACCAGTTGATCAATCCAAATTATTCAAACTAGATCCATAATTTGATCATGTCCTCTCAGCAGACCGCATTTCTTATGTGCTCTCTAAGGACAAGTACGCAAACCATGCTATGTTCTAGAAGAATCATGTGGATTGGAATCCTGTCAAGATATAATACGTAATCTAAAAGAGATGTTTGATGATGCCAATCACATACAGTGCTATAATGTCATGACAGAACTTATTCGTTGCAAAATGTAGGAGGGATGAGAACATGTGATCAAAATGTTGGTTACCTCTCGTAGCTGGGGACTCTTGGGGCTAAGATGGATGCAGACATGTAGTTCGATTTCATTCTGTTGTCTCTCCCCAAGTCTTTCACCAATTATGTGGCATACCACATGAATAAAATAAGTTATCTAACAATGAACTCATAGCTTCATTAAAGTCTGTAGAAGACGTAATGAAGAAAGAGAATCCCTCTAGTAGTGCAATAGTTGCACATGTCAAAGGAAAGCACGGTCAGAAGAAAGGGTCTCAGAAGGGTCCTATCTAGAAGAAGAAGAAGAGTCAAGGTGTTGACTCATATTCTAGTGCTTCCACACTGACGGCATCGAAGAAAATTGATGTATGTCATCACTACAAGAAGTCGAGCACTGGAAGCATAACTACCCAAAGTACCTTAAATTTACAGATAAAGGTAAAGCCCCAACATGTATAAATTCTACTTTTATCATTAAAATCAATTTTCTCATAGGACGAGAAGGTAGTTGGTTCATTGTTCTAGTGCTTTTATTCATGCATTCAATTTTTTGCATCTATTTCAGGAAACTAAGAATCTTGATCAAGGAAAGATAGCTATCCAGATGGGATCTGATGCAATTGTTGCAGCAGTCGTCATCGGGACCTGCAGAGTATCTTTATCTAGTGGGAGAGTCCTAATACTTAAAGAATGTCTTTATGTTCAAGATGTTAGAAGGAACCTTATATATGTATCTAAGTTAGTTAGAAATGAATATTGTTTTTTTCCGTAATAAACTTGTCATAAGTTGTTATGATAAATATATTGTGGATGGTGTTCTAACATATGATGGACTTTATGAATTGTGCATTGATGAATCTATCATGAATACAACTACTAATAAAAACTATGAAAGAACCGGAAAGGATGGAAATCATTCAAAAAATATTTGATATCAAAGGCTTGGTCATTATCTGTTGATAGGATCAATATATTGATAAAGGATGGACCCTTAGATTTTCTACAGGTCAAAACTTTACTTACCTATGAACATTGTATTCAAGGTAAAATGACTAGGATGCCTTTTCGTAATAAGGTCACACGATGCGAAGGTATTCTTGACCTAATACATATCAATGTATGTGGTCCCTTCAGTACCACGACCCAAAATGGATATCGATGTTGTTTGACGTTTATTGATGACCATTCACGATATCGGTTTATCTTCCTATTGCGTCATAAATCTTAAACATTTGAAAAGTTCAAATAGTACATGACTTTGGTTGAGAACCAAACCGATAGGAGTATTAAATATATTCAATCTGACCGAGGTGGCAAGTACCTCTAAGATGAATTTAAGGAATACCTCAAAGAGAGAGGAAATCCAATCTCACTCCTCTTGGTGTTGGCACGAATTTTGCGAGGATCAGCTAATCAAAATCAATTAGCGTCGCTGAGATGATCGCTCACGAAACCTGAATTGGACAACAATTAACCCACAATAAAATATATCAATGAGTAGCAGAAATGTGGAGCTAAAATCTATTATAACTCTAAAACAAAGGTGCATAGTGTGCAAGTATGTGTAGAGGTCGAACTCAGGTAGCAAAAGTCGTGGCTCTCTGGTGCCATGCTGACACGCATGACGCCTTTACGATCCATCAATGCTCACAGAGGAGGGGTGTTGCTTGAAGGAGTCGTTGCGAAGGAGGCGAAAATTGCTCATGGAGGTGGGGGGCTTTTGAGAGGAGGGCGGGGATTGCTCGCTGGAGGAGGAAGAGAGTTGGGATCACTCATGAAAGAGGCGCACTGCTGCGGCGGAGGGTGACTCTACTCGTTGTGTTTTTGTTTGGGAGAGAAGGTGGGCATGATGGCATCGGTAGAGAGGGGGAGAATGATGAAAATTAAGGGGGTTAAATCTGACCATTAGCTTCTTCTAATCCATCCAAAGGCTACAACAGATAATCCGCTTATGAAGACTAGAACCATTCATCTTACCAAGTCATTTGAATGCTACCGGGAGAATGATCTTAATTAAATAGGGAAAAGATAGGGAGAGCGGTGATGTGGTAGTCGTCTTTTGTTAAAAGTAATAGAGGGATGAGAAGATATGGGAAGTTGTTGGCTGGGAATTATTTAGTGCCAAATATTGGATGTTATTAGATGTAGGATGTGGTCAATTCAATACGTTGGGAGAAGAAAATATGATTGCTGCTACTTCACTTTGGAACTATTTCGACAATCACATCATGATCATCACAATTTTACCACACGCGACTACATCTCTACATTTTACGACCACATGTGGTCATAAGAAAGGAATTTTATCCATGTTACTGCCACTATGTCGCTACTTTGCTACAACATTTGTGGTCACAAAATTGTATCCATGTTACGACCACAAGATGCACCTTCGTTCATCGCCTAGTCGTACCTTGAGCTCCAAGCACTCCAACCTTTGTCTACAGTAGGAGCTTAGCTCCATCCTTGATTCACAATACTAGAGAACCAAAAAGGAGGAGAAGGACGGGGCCGCATGTAGCCTCAAGTCTTCCATCACTCTCATTGCTCGATCAGTCTTGATCGAGCAGCTCGGAACAAGCCACATGCATTTCTTTGTACATGGGAACAAACCTCAATCCAAGCCTCATCCATCGCTCCACGTGACACCATGTATAGCCACTACAATAAAATTGAGCTATAGTGACATTTTTTCAAAAACCGTCATTAAATTAACAGTTGTTAAATACATGACGACGATATTATCCATTGCGAAATGATTTTTCGTACTCGAAATTAGAGACGCATGTCATATATGTCATTATATCATTAGCAACGGTCCGAATAGCAACGCTTATTCGTTCCTATTTTTCAAACTTTTAATTAATCGTCGCTAAATTTTTAACTAAAAATAGTGACAATTAGTTGATATTTTGAAAAATTGCAATGGATAAACGTCGCTATGCTGACCGTTGCTAATGATGTAACGATAGATATGATATTCGTTGCTACTTTCGAGTATGAAAACTCATTTGGCAACGAATAATATCATCATTATATATTTAACAACGACTAATTTAGTGATGGATTTTGAAAAAAGTGTCACTATAGCTCAATTTTGTTGTAGTGAGCCTAAGTGCAGTCTCGACCCGACCATTAGAGAACCTCGTATCACTTGGGTCACATGTAGGAACTTGTGTTTGGATACTGAGACCCATAGTACTGAGACCTCCCACACCAAGGAGATCACACCTGATGCTTGCTCCACCACCTCCATGAGAGCTCCCGTGCGGGACTCGCAAATAGAAGCTTCTCCTGATTTGAAACTGAACTATATCGAATATTTTGATCATTGTAGTTATATGAATCCTGAGCCTACATTGTCACAACCACCACCCAAAGAGACGACTAACATCTCACCAAATCATCCAAAAAGAACCTTCTTTCTTCTAGTCAATTTTCTACTGAGAAGATGAAGAGCAATGATCCCTCGAGGCGTTCCCACGAACCCCTCAAGGAACATCACTTTCATTGTCCTCTCCATGCTTCAGGTTCTAGAAAATCAATTATGTCGGTATCCTATGAGGATTCCTCTTTGGATTCCATTGATGTTATCATCATAAATGGGTACGACAAGGTTGTCATTCAACCATATTCGAGTAAGCAACCATGTGTGGATCATTGTTGGACATTCCATCCTCCTCACTATTATTCTTTTGGGGATGAATCCCACAACGACACAGGTCCATACTTTATCTTCCCTCTCTGTTCCTGCAAGAAGGTTCGTCGCAAACCTTCTCGATTCTTAGTATATTCTCACTCCATCTTGTATGGATTTCTTCCTTTTTTTTCCTCCCTCTCCCATGATTCGCATCATTCTCCCCAACTCCGCATCATTTTCATTTTTTTGCTATGCTTAGGATGACTAGATCCTAAGTATAGGGGGTGAGTGACATGAGTTGCTCTTTCTCTTCTTTTTATTTTATTTTTTCTTCTTTTTTTATATTCTCTCCCACTCTCATCGATCTCTCAGTCTTGATCACTGCTCCATACTTGGGTTGACCAAAGCTTAAGTATAGGTGATCAATGCTTGTTTTGTATTCTCCACCTCCGCTTCAACTCTTTTCCTCTTGCACTTGGCCGCCTCATTTTTATCTTCTTCTGTACTTTGTCCCTTAAAATTATAATATAGGAGGGTTTTATATTCCCATCTATAAAACCCAAAAAAAATTGAAAAAGACTAAAATTCTTAGAAAAATCATTAAAAATTCATAAAAACTCAAAAAATGTGTTTCCTTCTGTTGTAGTTAGTCCCTTGTTTTATAGTTTATCATAAAATTGCTGTTGGGATTTTACAGGCATTTTAAGTAATTTTAACTTGCCTTAAGATCTCAGCTGTACACTGTTTGTTGTTTTTACTTTTATTTTATTTTTAGAAAATTAATTAAAAATCAGAAAAATTCCATAAAATACAGAAAAATATTTTAAAATTTTAAAAACCCAAAAATATTTTTAGTATGAATTTTTTAGTATTTTGAGTCTTCAAATAATTGGTTAAGTATTGATTTTTTGTTCCTTCTAGCCTTATTCTTAATATTAAAAATTACGAAAAAAGTGAAAAATTAAAAACCATCATTTTTTATCTTTTTGAGATTCTCGACTACTTCATAGCGTTAGCATCACGTGCTCCTTGTGTTCGACCCTGATAGCTATACCAGGTAAAAATAAATAGCAAGACCGCTATTTGTGTTTAATTGATTGATTTTTAGTTTGGTGGTCTCTCTTTTTCTTGATAGAGCCCGATCCGAGTGGTTGAGGTCACAACGACCATTGATACCATTTTACCTTAGTCGCTCAGCCCACACTTCATTTAGTCCTAGCACTTACACATTCATACATGACTTATGATGTTCAAGAACACTTAGTTCAGTAGGTCCTATAATTCAGAGTTAACTGACCTAGTCATTAAGGTGTATGACTTAATTATTTACATTTCCTCAGTTTGAAAGATATATGTGCTATATTGCATATTTAGTCTCTACCTTAAGAATATGATCAGCACCTCACATGCATGACTGCAATTATGATGAGATGAGTTGAGGTTTCACTTAAGGGACTGGGTTGAGGGCTTTGAATATGGACCTGCTTTTATGATACTCGAGGATGGGATAAAATCGATGAAGACTTCGTGAAACCTCAGAGTAAGCAACCTTGAGTCGGGATGAAACAAGGTTCTTATACTAATCTCTTGATATTTACCCAAGTGCCAGAATGTGATGAAACATAAAAATGTTGATCATTGTGCGCTAACTTAGTAAAAGCAATGGTGCTAGTTGAAAATAAAGAAAAAGAAAAGAAAGTTGTTATTAAAAAGTTCTTGTACTAGAAAGTCAAATTCAAAGATCTTCGACCAGAGGCAAGCGCTCCCAACCTTTCAAGTGTCCACTTGAACCAAAGCTAATAGGCCATATGAGTCGAGCTAGCACCCAAAATCATTCTATATCGTATAGTGATACAAATCTAGGTGTTGAAGGTATGATAGATACTCAAAAGATACACATCCAGGTGCATTCCCAAGAAAACAAGTGCAGACGACTTAATGATCTCTTCACAGATGCATTGATCGACACCAAAAATATATATACATTGCGTAATAAGGCACTCGAGTGGACCACTATTTCAACGAGAGGGAGAGAAGAAAAGATACCAACCTATGCCCTTCATCATCTGGCCCCCATATTCACTTTTAAGATTGACAACTAAAGAGACGGTAAATTGGATGCAAGAAGTGATTTGTTCCCTGATGTTGAGGGTTGGGTTCTTAGGAGAGTCTCTTGGAGTAACACTTTAGGTGATGCTTAGATTCTATTCTTGTAATTGCATTCCATACTTAATGAATATCCTTAATATATATGTATATAGAGAGAGTCTCATGATTAGGGAAGTTTGATAGCTTTTCACTAGAACTTGATTAAGCATAGAATTTTATGATCACTAAAACCGAGAGTTCTCTAATGGATTAAGTCTTGTATTTCACATACACAGTGAAGGATTAATCCAACTTATTCATTCTTTATTTACTTGAGGACTAGTAAAGTTTAAGTATAGGGGGGTGATGAATATGTGGTTCATCATTTTAATATATTAATCTTAGCTTTATTCCAGGAATACCAAATAATTATCCCCAACTTTAAGAAATTAACAAAATATATCTCTTAGTAAAAATAGACTTATAATTCATATCTATATTCTAAATAATTGCATAAAATTATTAAAATTAAAAATCACAAAAAATAATAAAAGTGTTGGATATTGTTTGTAAATGATCCCCTGCAAACGATCAAACTTCCTTGATTTGTAATAAATCCATGCTTACTCCTTTTACTTAGTTTTTTTCTAACTTGTACATAAAAATCTATAAATATAAAAATATAAAAGAATTCCCACCTTAAATAAATATTTATAATTCTTGAACCAAAAAAGCCATAAAGATTAACTTCTCGGCTAAATTCCCGCTCCATATGAACTCTAAATTCATCAAACTCACTTTTAAAGGTCAAGGTATATAATTATTTATCCAATGAAAGTGATTTTATTAAAATCAGAGCTTATTTATAAAATATCAGTTTGGGACCTAGTTGTATACTATATATGTACTACTTGATCTGACATTTTATACTATATATGTACTACTTGATCTGACATTTTATGTACAAATTTAACTGTTTTGATTTCTTTTCTTCTATTCATTCTTTATTATATATTATAATAAAATACATAATTACAAAAAAATAAAATAATTTATTTTACCATTGAAAAATAATACAAAGTAGGGATGGACATTGGGTTGTGCCGGCCAGCCCAGCCCGAAGCCCGACCCAACCCAAGACCAAATGAACAGTGGGTCAGGCTTGGGCCGAACATTTAGGCCCAAATTTATGTTGAGATGGGCTCGGGCTTTGCTCGATCCACCCTGACCTAGCCCGAGGGCTCGGCCTGAATGCATGCCCAATTGTAGGCCTGAAAGGAGGCATGCACCCTCCTTATGCCTTAGACAGGTAGTGGTCTGTGGGATTCTGGTAAACAATGACTGTGTTCTCTGCCCTTTCCTTTCCCATATTATGAAACCCTCCTTCCCTTCCCACACGCGCCTAACCCTCTCCCTTTCCTAATCGTGCTTCCTTCTTGAGTGATAGTCCTAGCATGCCATTGCCTCCTCCTCGGCCAAAGGGGGTTGAGCCACTGCTCCTCCTTGACTCCTCCACCACCTACATAGAGCCATGCACCTAGTCCGCATTATGCTAACCGCCACTGTCAGCTAGCCTCCTCTGCTCCTCCTCTGCACCTTGCTAGGTGAGCAGTCGTCCCAAGGTTAGCCCACTGCTAGGGACCTAGGGTTGGAGCCACAGTCTTGCGGCCTTGCCGGCTTCTAGTTAATTTTCTATTCTACGATACGTTTTTCGAATAATTTTCTATCAATCTCTTATACCGCAATATTTATATGTAAAGCAAAAACAAATCAATGCTAAATTGTTTGCCACATCAAGTGACATCAGCTACATGGTTTTTCTCATCCAGAAAAATCCTTATGTGGTCCTGCCCAGGCTTGGAAACAGTAACATTTATCTATATTGTGAAATATCATTAATTTATTTAGTCATTTTAAGAGCACTAATATTTTTTCTTTGAAACATGATAAATTGTTGCCAGATGTGGCTACAGTTTGTGATGCATTGTGTAATTGTCCCAAAATCCGATTCGCCACTTCCCTTACTCCCTTATTGGTCTAATAGAAACTTGTGTTGGCACATTCATTTCACGACCTAATGAACTATCAATGCTGGGAACAGTAGGACCTCTAGTCCCAAATGTGGATGCATGTCTGGAATCTGTTCCTGAGATGGGGTATCATGCCATGGCTACCTTACCTAGGGGTGAGATCTATGTCAGAGGGAAGACCTTATTTTTTGGATATTACATAGGGAAGATCTCATAAAAAAGTCTTGATTTATGGATGGTTTTATACATGTATGTCATTTACATTTCTCTAAAAAAATATCAATGAATTTTTAAGATAGGTAAAAGTTGGAACTTGATTGTTTGAATTGTAAGGCTTTACGCATTTAGCAACTTTTACTTGTTTAAATCATGAGATTAGAGATGGACAGGCTTGGCCCAAGCCCAACCCAAAGAAATTGGACCGGGCTTGGGCTTAGGCCGAAGGACAAAAAATTGTGGGCAAATGCTTGAATTTTTAAGAAGGGCTTGGGCCTGAGCCCTTCAAGGCCCGACCCAGCTCGGCTCATGCCCATCTCTAATGCAAAGTGACTTTGTATATAGTGTGAATATTGATCTTTCCTCCTTTTTCTTTTGCTTTTTTCTTATTTATCAAAAATCTCAAAAAATATAACTGTATTTTATTTTATTTCGAATATTTTATTTTATTTTTCATTTGTAAATATCTTTTAATTTAAAATGCAAAAAATAAAAAAGTTGTAAATTTTTATTTTAATTATTTAAAATGCAATCTAAAAAATATTTCTTTTCATGCACATATTGTTAGATTTTAATTTCAAGAGTACATGAAAAATGGAGATCTCATCCAGATCTGCATTTTCATGTTGATATTTTGTAATTTTTTTATTTGTTATTATTTTCTCTTTATTTTATTTTATTTGCTTACTTTTTATTTTTTTCCATTTTATTTTCATTTTTTATTCTCCAACTTCCTTTCCAAGCCACCTTTTCCACCTCCTTTGTATTTTGTAATCTCCCCCTTCTTCCTTCTTAATCATCTTCTCCTCTCTATTTTTCATTATACACTTTTCAAGAGAGAATCTTTCAACCCCTCATCATGTCCTTGATAACAGCAGTGCCGTGGTGAGTTGAACGACGACGCGACTTTTTCCGTTCACGACGAGATCCAAGGAGGGAGAACCCCTTCCTGCTCAACAAGTCCCTCTAGAAGCATCTCCTAAGCTTGACCTCACACAAAGATCAATTGAGGCATCGGAGTTACTTCGAGCTCCATCCCTTCCCACAAACATAGGTACATGTTGAGATATTTACTATTTTTAGCAATATCTTTTGTACCATCCTTTTTTCTTTTCCTCTTTTCGTAATTTACCCAATGGGTTCTTCTCCTATATAAGGGAACCCTTGGGCCTCTCATAATGCATTCTAGTATGTTCTCCTAACATGGTATCGGAGCCACGGTCCTAGGCTGGAGTTACCGAGTCCATCCCTAACCATAACCCTTCCCTACTCGGCACCTACCCCCCCCCCTACGCACTCCGTGCCTCGCGCGCATGCCCCGCCCCTGCACCACGCCAGGCCCTTCCTTTGCGCCTCCGCCTGCGCTCCCGCACACCAGAGGCCCAATGCCTGTGCGCCCTGTGCACTCTGGGCACCCCGTGCACCCTGTGCACCTTGTGCGCCTCGCATGCCTCGCGCATCGTGTGCCCCATGCGACCCGTGTGCCTTGAGCCCCTGCACCGCCAGTGCCCCTTCTGTGCCCCGTCGGTGCCTCTCCTGCGCTCGGTGAACCTCCAGCGACGTCGGTGCTCCTCCTGCACCCTCAGCATGCACCATGCGCCTTCTAGCGCCCTCCAGCACTTCCTAGCGCCCATGTGCAACCAATTAGCATTCCTATGCACCTAGCACTTCCAGGACAACCTCCTGTGCATCCCACACCAGGCTACACATGCAGACCCCTGCGACTCTGATCTCTCCCTGCATGCAGACCACCCGTGCCAAGGCCTCCAGATCTGATTTCCCACCGAAGAGCGTGATTTTAGAACTATAAATCACATCTTTTGGCCCTAGCGAGCGACAATATTAAGAAGGATGGTTGTACGAGTCTACACGTACAACCAATCCTTCATAGGATTTTGTAGACTTATTTATATCGGTCTATTGTTCGGTCAAATTCTATTATTTGGCTATCTTATATCATATTGGACAACAAGGGTGACATATTCTCGTTGGAAGCCTTCAAGGGCTCGGCTCCCATCGCTAAGATGGATGGGACCAACTTTGAGTTGTGGTCCATGCAGTTTCTCACCCTCATGTAGTGCAATAACAAGAAGCACATCCTGACAGATCCAGAGCCAGCGGACAAGATCGGGGGTAGATGCTTCTTGAAAGCAAGATGATACGTACGCATGTGTTTGGCTTTGTGGGATTCTTACTACATAGATAGCCAATGATATTCTAACTCAGTCCACTGCCAAGGCAATGTGGGACACTTTGGCATCCACATATGCACAGGCAAAGAATGAGACAAAGATTCTTCAACTACAGTTTGATATCTACAACACCAAGCAGAATGGCCGCCCCTTGCATGTTTACTACTCTTCGCTGCGTGGAATGTTTGAAAACCTTCATAGCTACATGCCCATTACGGCGTCTATTGAGAAGCAGAAGATATATAGGAAATCCACGATGGTTGGAGTTTTCATGGCTGGACTTGATACATAATATGATGCTGCACGTACTCATCTTCTTACTGGAGCAACCATTCCCCCTATAAAGGAGGCATATAGCCGTCTCAGCCGGCTCATCATCTCTTCGACGGCCATGTCTTCGCACTCTTCAGCGATGGTCTCTTCTCGTGGTCGAGGTAGGGTGATCCAGTCCAGAGGACGCACATCTCGAGGAAGAGGCAGTGGACGCCAACGTGGTCCCTGCACCTACTGCCACAAGCTTGGACATGCAGAGGATACATGCTATCAGAAGCATGGATATCTTGTTTCTGGTCGAGCAACAGAGTAGATTGTGTCTTCAGAGACTTCAGCTCCCCAGGATTATCCTCTCCTAGATAATATTGTCTCTCGTATTCGAGATATCATGACTCCTAGTGTTGTCACCACCACGGATACCGCTGTAGCAGCCAGAGCCTCTTCGAGCTCCACAGATAATACCTATGCCTTTACTGGTAGTACGAATGCAGCCATGATAGAATGGATCATGGACTCTAGTGCTTCTCACCACTTGTGTGGAGACAGAATGCAACTGAAGTCATACAGGGCTATACTACCTGGCATATGGGTCGTCATTGCTAATGGTGACCATTTACCCCTTACAAGATAGGGGGAGGTGCAGTTGACACCGTCCATGTGCCTGAAGAATGTTTTATGTACACCTGATTTTTCAGATGGATTTACTTTCTATTAGTCAGAACACTAAGGATCTGCATTGTCATGCCATCTTTGACCGTTCATCTCTCATGTTTCAGGACATACTCACGGGCAGGGTGATTGGATGTGGTCGTAAGCAACGGGGACTCTACCGACTAGTCCAACCTCCTCATGCTAGTGTTTCTATTATACCTACTGGACCTATCTCTCCTTATATATGGCACCTTAGGTTTGGACATCTTCCTCTGCAAAATCTGGTTCATGTTCTCCCTCAGATTTCTACGAGATCCTTCTTTCAGTGTGAGGCATGTCAACTTGGGAAGCATCACCGTTCCTCTTTTCCTTCCCTTCAGAGACAGAGCAGTTCTCAGTTATTTGAGCTCCTTCATTTAGACATTTGGGGGCCTAGTCATGTTCCTGATCTCCAAGGACACCGTTTTTATATTATAGTTGTCAATGATTTGTCTAGACTTTCTTGGGTCTTCTTATTGAAGAATAAGTCTGAGGTTGGACCCGTTATCAAGTATTTTATTAATGAAATAAAGAATATTTTTCTACCAATATCAAGTATCTTCGATCTGATAATGCCTTGGAATTTTACACCTTACATCTTTCTGAGTTCCTTAGATCTCACGACATTATTCACCATACCTCATGTGTCTACACTTCCCAGCAAAATGGTGTTGCCGAGTGAAAACACCGTCACTTGATGTGACCAGAACATTATTGATACAAAGTTGTGCTCCTCATGCTTACTGGTGTGATGCTGTCCTTACTGCTTGTTATTTGGTAAACTGTATGCCTCGTTCGTGTTAGGAGAAAAGATTCCTTACTCGTTTGCATTTCCTGAGAAGGATCTCTTCTGTCTTACACTTTGTGTGTTTTGATCTGTTGCCTTTGTTCATGATTTCTCTCCAGGGCACGACAAGCTCTCTTAGAGCTGTCAAGTGTGTATTTGTCGGCTACTCTCATACCCAAAAAGGGTATCGCTGCTTTGATCCTCTAAGTCAGAAATAGTTTGTTAGTGATGACATTACTTTCTTTGAGTCAGTTATGTATTTTTCTCCTATAGGTGACAAACTTACTCTATCTAACTCTGATGATGACATAGACATGCCACCACCTCCTACAGTTAGTCCTTCACCACCACCTCCTCCTTCTCCACCACCTCCTCTACCTCCTCCGTTGGTTCAATTCTTGCCTCATGTTTTTCCTCGCAGATCTCGCTCTGTTCACCATGCTTACAAGCCTGCCCATCAACCAGCATGCCTCAGGTATGTAATGAGCATATTGTTTCTCCTACGGTACTATTGAATTGACTGTACAACAGGATTCTACGCAGGAGGAGCATGTACCCTCTCAAGAGGGAAATATACATGCTCAGGACTTAGCAGATGATCTTGACATGTCGATTGCTCTGCGAAAGCAGAAATGAGCATGCGCTACTTACCCTCTTGCAGCCCAGATTTCTTTGAGCAGATAGTCGGAAGATTTCAGGAGATTTACGTTAGCACTATCAGCCGTGCAGATACCACAAACGTATCAGGAGGTTCTCAAAGATAGTCAGTGGAAGTTAGCCATGGAGGAGGAGCTGGCTACGTTACAGTCACGTGGTACGTGGAGTCTTGTTTCTGCTCTTATTGATACATCAGTTGTAGGATGCAAATGGGTGTTCACTATGAAACACTGTGCGAATGGAAGTGTGAATCGCTATAAGGCGAGACTTGTGGCACGAGGGTTCACCCAGACATATGGGGTGGATTATCAGGATACTTTCTCCCCAGTTTCCAGACATTCTACTCTACGCATTCTCCTTGTTGTTCCTTTGACACGAGATTGGCCCCTTTATCAGCTTGATATGAAGAATGCATTCCTCTATGGAGATCTAGAGGAGGAGGTCTACATGCAGCAGCCACCTGGGTTTGCTGTTGAAGGGGAGCCTCAGAAGTTTGCATATTACACAAGGCTATCTATGGCCTCAAACATAGTCCAAGAGCATGGTTCCAAAAGCTTCAGACTTGATAGAGCTTCAGGGGTTTGTGAGATCAACTGCTGATCACTCCTTGTTCATACAGAAGACCCAGAGAGGTACTACAATCATTATTGTTTATGTTGATGACATTATTATTACAGGGGATGTCGAGCATGGTATTCAGGATGCCAATGACTTCCTAGGTCAACAGTTTGTGACCAAGGACCTTGGACATTTACGTTACTTCCTTGGAATAGAGTTTGCCAGGAGCCAACGGGGTCTTGTGATCCCAAAGGAAGTATGTTATAGATCTTCTTTCAGAGACATGCATGTCAGATTGCAGACATGCCACTACTCCTCTTGACCCAAGCATGAAGTTCTATGATGATGGTACTAAGAAGGTCAACAAAAGGAGGTACAGAGAGCTTGTTGGCAAGCTACTATACGTAACCATTACAAGGCCCGACATATCATTTGCCGTGAGCAAAGTGAGTCAGTTTATGGAGCAGCCCAGACATGCACATATGTATGTAGTCCATATGATTCTGAGATACTTGAAGACTTCACCTGGTACTAGACTTCCTTTCAGCAGAGGCACATCTCTCTCAGTGACAGCCACGGATTCGGCTGTATAGTGCTGTTTGCGAGGCCCTCTTCACTCTTCTGGAGTGGGGAGGGGGCACTTCACGAAGAGGACAGGTTGCGAGATGCATACTATGCTGGGTGTCCAAAGGATAGAAAGTCTACATCTGGCTTTGCTGTGTTCATAGGGAATTCTCTTATTTCATGGAATAGTAAGAAGCAGACTGTGGTTGCTAGATCAAGTGCTGAATCAGAATACAAGGTCATGGCACAAGCTAGTACATAGATGATGTGGGTTAGATCTGTTCTTACTGACTTGACTATAGAAGTGCCTCTTCCCATGCACCTCCAATGCGATAATCAAGCTGCTCTCTTCATTGCAAATAACCCAACCTTTCATGAGGGGACGAAGCACATAGAGGTGGATTGTCACTACACTTGTGACATGATACATAAGGGTATTATCACTACTAAGCATGTCAGCTCCGATGACCAGACAACAGATATACTTACAAAGGCTCTAGCGATAGGACCTTATCAGAAATGTTTTTCCAAGCTGAATCTTATTGATATCTACGCTCCAGCTTGAAGGGGAGTGTTGAGATATTTACTATTTTTAACATTATCTTTTGTAATTTCCTTTTTTCCTTTTTTCCGTAATTTACCCAATGAGTTCTCCTACAATATCTCATCCTTTGTCTCTCTTCTCTTTTCCCTTCTATTTCTCTAGCTTCTTCTTCCTTCCGTTCCCCCAAATTGAGCCATCGCTCTTCGTCTTCGCTGCCGCCTTCGTGTGGCACTGACGCAGTGAGCAGCCCCTCACGCACCCGTGCGCCGTCACCGCACCAAATGCCTCTCCGCGCCGCAAACAGACGATCATCATCGGTGACATACCCTACACACATAAGCAACAACAGTGAGTACAAGTTCCCTTGGAGCGCCTCCTTCCATCGAGAAAAGCGGGCCGTCCCAACGTCACACACCCAGTGCCTCTCCGCCCTTCCCCAGCCACCCACGCACGGAGGTGCATCTGCCTTTCTCCACCTCACGGCCGCCGACTCCCTAGGTCGCTGCACTCCCTCTGCCCGCTGCCAGCAGCAGTGCGCCTCTGCCTCCACTGTACGGAGGAGCTCCACCTCCGCCAGGCATGCCCGCGCGGCCGTGCGAACAGTCGCCAGCAACATCCAGTGGCCGTGCAGTACCTCCACACAGGACAGGCCGCTACTCTCCCTCCGCCTACGCGCAGCCGTGCGCGGCTGCGCCCCATCACCGCCAAGTGCCTCGGCTGCCAACACCTAGCGCGCCTGCGCGTGGCCGCACGTCGCCGCTGCACACCTGCGCGGGTTTCCATTCCTTAGAACCCATGAAAGTAGAGGAAGAAGAAGACCCTCTCATGTGACGGCACCTCTCCAATTTCTTTTGGGAAATTGCATGCCTCCCCCTTTATTTCAAGGTATTAAAGAGTACCTTTAGGAATATTTTTTGTGTTGAATTTCAATTTTTTATTGCTAATTAATTGAGCATCTTTTTAACCCGGGTTCGGGGGGGGGCTGTCGGCTTTTCGACATTTTTTTATTTTTATTTTTTAAAAAAATTACCATATATATTCACAAACACTTATCTTTCGTATATATCATTCGAATTTTGTCGAAAATAAAGACTTATATATCCTTCATCTAGAACATGTCGATTAAAATTAGAAAAATGGGTCAGGACCAACCAACACGGCTGTTCCAAGCGGCAGCTCAATTTTTCCTTTTAACAATATATGTTTATCAAATTGCAACTACAAAGCCAAAGCATTCTGGCTTTAGGGGGGACGGTATCCTTGTTAGCAAAACATATAAGATCTAAAGATAGGAGTTTGACACGTAGACCCTCCAAGGCATCTAAAAAAACCGGAGTCAATATCACATACCCCAGTGTCTCGTAAAATGTAGTATTGAAACACCCAAGATTGAACTCTAAAGGCCAAAAAAACATATGAAGATGTCTAAATAGCGGAGTGCAGTCCTAAGCCACCGAGCTTGATTGGTAGGACGCCACCCACCATTGAAGGTCGCCAAAGAAAGGACCTCCACAAACGACAATGTCCTTAATAGCTTCACGTAGTCCTCTATCAAAAAAAAGCAACAGCTTGCTCTATGCATGTGGGTTGACATGTCCTTAAGCCAAATATGAGCTTGACCGTAGTAAAAGATGTTCACTATGTGGGTCATCCAACTAGGGGAGTAATTTCATTAATTCAACAGTTTTGGTGGCTCTCCTCGTAGCCAAGTCTTCAACAAATCTTTTGTCCATGCTCACTGCACCTCCAAGCAGTTTCACTCCTAGCACGGGCCTTCCAATATCAGTAGGAAATAGTCCTTTACAGACCTTCTGTCCATCACATGAAAGCCAGAAAAGCTCAGTTTTCTTGATATTCAGAACAAGTCCCAACTCATGGTCTCTACGTTGTATAATGTCAAGCACCTTGGCCACCTTTAATGTGTCCCCGATGATAGTCCCATCATCAAAATACCAAGCATAGAAAAGGAGTTGAGTCTCTGGTTCATAATAAGTGGATGCAATGCAAGAGAAAATAGAAGTCGATCGATAGCATTTTGTCTAGAACTTAATTCTCTACGGTCTTAAATTTAGTTTGTATTTTCTGATATTTGGTCGATTTATGAAAATCATTGATTGAAAATTAGTGATATTTTACCTATTTAGCTTCTACAATTTTTGTAAACTCAACTATTGATCAGAAAATTACCAAAAATCCTATGTTGTAGAACTAAACTTACTAATCCTATGTTGTAGAACTAAACTTGCTGGATATTTGTATCAAAATTTTATTGCGACGCTCAAGTTGCTTTAAATAATTCATAAAGCGAAATTCGTAATTGATTTTTAAATTGATCAGCACGAAATATTTTTCCACAAACTCAATTTTCCTAAAATTGAACATTGAGAAATCCACCTAGGTTAATTTTGTTCTAAGTTGATTTGATTTTTGGATTTATTAGAAATCTATTACTTGAAAATCACTCTGTTTTTAAAAACTCCATAGAAAATCAAATAGTGTCAGAAAATTCTAAAAAAAATCACGTAAGTTCAGTTCACCATAATGTAGTTTCCGTCAAAATTCCATGATTTTTGCTTACTGTTTGATCCTAAAATTGTATAAAAACCTATAAAAAGTGTTGATTTTTCATTGTTGCTTACTGTTTGCTCTGTGAAGTTTGAAGGCGATGTCCATCTATTTCTTCATTGGTGGAGTTTCTGTATGCTCAGGCTGCCAGACTATATATTGAAGACAATCATATTTGGTCGACCATCGGAGTGCAGCAAGGTGATAGCAAATTGTCAAAGAAATTGAGGTTGAATTTGACATGACAGCTAGACAAAAGGTAATTTTTCGATACTTGCAATTTGACCATGCTCAAGATTTTCTTCTAACTATTCCTGTTGATGATCTTGGAATGCATATGTCACCTATTGAGTATCGTACTATTCTCAGATATCATCTTATGATTCATCTATTCCCACCAGATGACGCATGCCCAATATGGCACAAATCTTGCCTAGACTCCTTTGGGGAGCATGCGTTCATTATCGTGAACTCTCAGGTTTTAAATATAGACATGATCTTGTCAGAGATGTCCTCTATGATGTTCTCAAGAAGACTTGGGTTGCGACAAAGAAAGAAGCACCTATGAATTTTTTGTCTGATCCACACGAGGGGAGATCCACACTCAAACCAGCAGATGTTTTAATTTTTGCTTGGGCTAGAGGGAAACATGCATGTGTTGATTTAACTGGAGTGTCTCCGTTAGTTGGTCTGATAAAAAGTGATTTTACTGCGGGATACGCTGCACAGAAAGCTGCTTCAACCAAAGTTGCTAAACATGAGAAGGCTTGTATTGACAATCAAAATGTCTTCATCCCTTTCGGGTTTGATACCTTTGGGTTCTTGGCGTTTGAAGCTGTAAAGCTCCTTAAGAGGGTCTAGAAAATTATGCATAGTAATGTTATGATTCTCAGGTCTATGGATGTTGTGTTTCAAAGAATTGGATTTGCCATCCAAAAGGGATTGACGGCGCAGCTTGTTGCCCGTCTCCCAACAGTTTCTTTGTAATATGTCCTTATTTATATATTTTATAAATTTGAATTCCCTTCAATAAAAACATAAAAGAAAATACATTTCACGTGCATCATTGAGTTAGGTTTCACAGGAAAAATATCACTTGCTTAATTTGATTTGATTTTGAATTAAAAGTTAATTGGACTAAGTTGCGTATTTTGCTTAAGAACTTAATTAATTCGTACTTTGTATTTGCATCCTTTTGCATATAAAATACCAAAAAATCTCTCTTTGAAAATCGTACATTAAATTTGATAAATTGAATTTTAAGTTATTGGCTTTTCCTCTTTGAGTCGACCCTGAGAAGCATGTTGTTTATCATGTTGAATTTGATAAATCGAACTATATTTGGTTTAATTGGTTGATTTATTCATACATGTTGTTAATTTTTTATTAATCTTTGATTAGTCAAACATTTAGATTCATAAACCGTCGAGGAGATCGTATGTTGGGCAATCCGTAAATCATCACTGTTTGAGAAGAGTAGCCGTTGGTTTTACATAACATGGGCAGTTTGAAAAGCGTTGGTAATTTATAACTCTGCCAACTTTTGAATTTAAATTTATTCATGGCAGTAATAATCAAGGGATTTTTACCAGACAGACCCTATAATTTTTGCCAATGACCTCTACGACCTTTGAAACATCGATATTCCTCCCTCGACCCTGTAAACTTGCTAACCCTTACCATATAAAGCCTGTGGTTAACCCCCCATCTATTTAACCGTTAAAAGTAATCAGATTCCGTTACATTCTTTGATGTTATGCCTATTTTATATATCGAATTTACATTAGTTACCACTACCTTTTCCCACCACCCAGCACCAACCATCTCGTCGACCTCCATCGCCGTCGACGCTCCCCCCTCCTTTGGCACTCGAAGCCCCCCTCCCCCACTGTTCGGAGCCACTGGCCCCTGCAACCCTGCCGCTCGAAGCCCCGCCACAACCTTACCGCACCCCTGCTCGGAGCCCCCACACCCCTGCTTGGAGCGACCCGCACCCCCTGCTCGGAGGCCAAACACACCCCCCTCGCAACCCTGCCGCTCGACCCCCCTCCACCCACCTCTGCCCGCTCTCGCAACCCCGCCATTGGAAGCCAATGCCCCTCGCAACCCGCTCCCGCTGGAAGACCCCCCCCCCCCCCCCCCCCCCGCAACCCCGTTGGTGGATGCCAATGCCCTCGTCGAGGGAGAAGAGATCGTAGAGGTGGTGCAGCCGAGTGATTTTTTTTCTTCTCTTGATTAATTCTAGCCGTCCGATCGAGGATTGGTTAGATTAACTTGTTTTTAACCCAAGGAAGTTAACTCTACATGTGTCAATTTAAGGGTAAGATTCGTAGGGGAAAATAGAGCAAGTTTACGAGGTCGAGGGATGAATATTGATATTTCAAAGGTCGTAGAAGTCATTGACAAAGTTTATAGAATCTGCCGGGTAAAAATCCCAATAATCAACGACGGTTAACTGAAACCGCTAACGAAAGAGTATACCATGGCGATTCGCCAAACCACCATCAAATATTTTGTTAGAGGATCTATACAAGCGGATTACCACTACCGATATAAGTCCCTGAATGCCAATACGATGGTTCACTTAACTGCGAGAGAAAAATGTGATATTACAGTGATTGTTTACTATCCAGGGAGGTGGTGTTCAGATCTGTCGATGGGTTTCTCATATTCGCCGACCGTTCTCCGAACCGTCTACATCAAAAAGGGTCGGGATGTAGTTGACTTTTATACTGTAGGATGACAATCGTCGAGATAAGTTAATGATCGCTAACAATAGTTCTTTATCCGGGTCCGTGACACCATTGTGGATAAAGTATGAAATTGCGACAGTTGGTTAACAATGTTGGTCTACGTTACTAAATTGTTGGAATTAACTGTATTGGGATAGTTTGATGCAATTTGATGGTAAATATCAAGTTGTATTGATGTATCTCAATTCCTGGAATTCAATGTTTCAACCCTGTGGGGTGCTGTATAGTCCCATGTCGTTGAGAGATAAAACTGGGACTTGGTTTATATGTGGGAGTCCTGAGACTAGTCTGGAAACAGACTACAGAGGACTTTAGACCACAACACACGCACGCACGTGCGCGTCGCGCAAGCCGTGCCGGGCCGGGCTCGGGCTCGGGTATGGGCGCGCCGCGGCCGTGGCTGCGGCTGCGACTGCGGCATGGCGTGGTGTACCCGGCGCCCTTTCCTCTCTTGATCTCGGGTTTCGTCTACGGAGGTGGCTTTCGAGGACGCTCAAGCGCGATGCGCACCGTCGACGAACGTGGACCGTCAGACCCTGGGAGCGGCACATCAAGGCCTTGTGCGTCGGTAAAGTGGGAGGTGCTGTCTCTCTAAGGGGAGTCCTACAACGGGATGCTTCGGTTGTGATTTCTAACTCTACTTTTTCTTTGTCATATTGTTTGTCATGATGGTTTCCGGATTTTTCCCTTCCTTGTATACGCGTATATTTTTAATACGGATATTTCTCTTATCATTGTTAACCTGGATTCATACATATGAAAATCTGTTCTGGAAATCTGTGGTTAATCGGATTTTTGTATGATGATAATGTCGGATTTGTCAACAATCTTAGAGAGACAGAGTTATAACGTGATAAGAAAAATGTCGGATTTGAGGTTTCGGTCTCGTGTGGATTTCACTAGTATGTCAGAGAAATTCGGGGGTCAGAATTTCAAGCGTTGGCAACAACGCATGAAAATCTGGCTGACCACAATTGGCCTGATTTCAGTTTTGGAAACCGAGTGCCCTAAGTTATCTGAACAAAATCCGGATCCTGAGACAGTTAAGATGGCGGATGCGTGGAAAGAACATGACCGTCTATGTCATAGGTGCATTCTCACTGCACTATCGAACGTTCTGTTCGATGTCTATGGCGCATCCACCAAGACCGCCAAGGATCTGTGGGAGGAACTGGACAAGAAATACAACACGGAGGATCTGGGTATTAAAAAATACTCAGTATCCAAGTTCCTGAAATTTCAGATGATTGAGGGCAAATCGGTTTCGGAACAGGCTCATGAGTTTTTGTTATTGCTCCACGGGTTAGCCGAGGCAGAAATGAAACTTCCAGAGAAGTTTCAGGTTATGTCGATTCACTGAGAAATTTCTCAAGTCCTGGGAAGATTTTGGGATGTCCTTAAAGCACAGAAAGGGAAAATTTCTCTGGATGATTTGATGGTCTCGATAGCTATTGAAGAGGAGCATAGGAAACAAAAACCTGTGATGCCTGTAGACGTAAACCCTAAGGTCAATGTGATAACCTCAAAGGGAAACAATGGTAAAGGGAAAAATAAGAATCTGAAAGCCAAGGAAAAATCTAGAAAAAACCAAAGAACAAACATTGCTGGCAGTGTGGACAGGTTGGACATCGGAAGAAGGATTGCCCTTCTCTGAAGACGCAACAGAAGTCTACGGATGTCGTTCCTCAGACTCTTGTGCTGACTAAGGGAGGCAGGTCCGGTGAGGGGTATGTCTCAGTGAACCCTGAACTCTACTTTGTAAATGAGCCTAATGAGTGTCTTGTTGATACATGTGCAAATGTCGACATTTGTACTGACAGAATATTCTTTGTGTCTTATCAGGCTTCAGCCGGTGGTACAGTAATGATGGGGAACAGATCTGCAGCCAAGGTGCTTGGGTCCGGATAAGTCGAGCTGAGATTATCAACTGGACGAGTTTGGACTTTGCACAAGGTGTTGCACGTTCCTGATATTAAAAAGAATGTCTTGTCTGGTTCTTTATTAGTTAGAGAGGGTTTTCAGTTAGACTTTAAATGTAATAAAGTAGTTTTTCTGAGACACGGTGTTTTCTTTGGCAAAGGATATTTGACTGATCATGATCTTTTATTTAGAATAAGATGTGACATTGATAGTTCAGTTAATAATATTTCTGATTTTGATTCTTCTACTTATGTTGTTTCAAATATTGAATCTACTGATTTATGGCATGCTAGGCTAGGACATGTGAATCTCAATTCTATGAAAAGAATGATGAAACTTGACATGATTCCTAATCATACTACAGACAAACTCACCAAATGTGAAATGTGTGCTCAAGCTAAGTTACCTAGAAAGCCTTTTCATTCTGTGAATAGGGAAACTGAAATTCTAGACTTAGTTCATTCTGATATTTGTGAGTTTGGTGGTATGATGACTAGAGATAACAAAAGATATTTTATCACCTTCATAGATGATAGCAGTAGATACTGTTATGTTTATCTGCTTAAAACTAAGGATGAAGCCTTAGAAAAATTTCTTATTTTTAAGAATGAAGCAGAAACACAAGTCGGAAAAGTAATTAAACGTCTAAGGTCAGATAGGGGTGGTGAATACACATCTAAGATATTTGATGAACAATGCAAATTATTTGACATAGTTCATGAGGTCAATGCACCATATTCACCACAGTCCAATGGAATAGCAGAACGAAAGAATAGGACCCTAACTGATATGGTCAATGTATTTTTACAAAGTTCTGGGCTACCATCTTACATGTGGGGGGAAGCTTTGAATACAACCTGCTATATTCTGAATAGAGTTCCCTTAAGGCATAAAGATAAGAGTCCATTTGAACTTTGGAGAAATAGGAAGCCAAGCCTAAAATATCTTAAGGTGTGGGGATGTCTGGCTAAGGTCTTAGTCCCAGAACACAAGAGAAAGAAGCTTGGACCCAAAACAGTTGACGCGGTCTTCTTGGGGTATCTGGAAAATAGTTATGCCTATCGATTCTTAGTAATTCGGTCTGAGATCACAGGCATAGATACTAATACTATTGTTGAACTTCGTGATGCTACATTTTTCGAGGATATTTTTCAAATGAAAAAGGGATTCCTGAAAATCTGACTAGTGACGTAGCCTCAACATCTGGTTCTATTCCACAACAAATAGAAAAGATGTCAAATGTGGGAGCTACCTCTTCTGAACCCAATGAATTTTTGGAGGATGTTGAAACTAGACGAAGTAAGAGACCTAAGATTGTCAAGGATTTAGGTAGGGACTTTGTCTCCTACCAAATCGAGGGTGATCCTCCAACATACAAGGATGCCATGGCTTCTACTGAAGTAAGGCATTGGAAGGACGCCATTAAATCTGAAATGGATTCGATCATTTCAAATGGCACGTGGGAATTGGTCGATCTACCTCCTGGGTGTTCCACCATAGGAAGCAAATGGGTATTTAGAAGAAAACTTAGACCGGACGGATCCATAGAAAAATATAAGGCAAGACTTGTAGCTAAAGGTTTCAAACGGAAAGAGGGTATTGATTATTTTGATACCTATTCTCCTGTTACTAGAATGACTACGATTCTGATGCTCATTGCGTTGGCCTCCATACATGATCTCACAATTCATCAAATGGATGTGAAGACTGCCTTTTTATATGGTGATCTTGAGGAGGAGATCTATATGGACCAACCTGAGGGATTCGTAGCATCTGGTAATGAAAGAAAGGTCTGTAAGATTGTAAAATCTCTTTATGGATTAAAACAAGCTCCGAAACAATGGCATGACAAGTTTGATAAGACTATCCAGTCTTATGGCTTTATTGTTCATGAATCCGATAAATGTGTGTACTATATGATTAAAGGGGATATGTTTGTTGTCTTATGCCTATATGTAGATGATATTTTGATATTTGGATCAAATATAAGGATAGTGGAAGAAACCAAGAGTTTCTTGAGCAGTAAGTTTGGGATGAAGGACTTAGGAGTTGCTAATGTGATTTTGGGGCTCAAACTGATTAGATCTACTAATGGGATAGCTGTGTCTCAGTCACATTATACTGAGAAGGTTCTTGAAAAATTTGGCTATCAGAGCTGTAAATCTGTATGCACTCCTTATGATTCATCTAAACCCCTCTGCAAGAACAAAAGTGGAGTACCTATAGCACAGCTACGATATTCCCAGATTATAGGGAAGCTTGATGTATCTTGCGAACTATACTCGACCTGATATTTCATTCACGGTCGCAAAGTTGAGTAGGTATACGAGCTGTCCTGATCGTACTCATTGGGAGGCCTTGGATCGAGTGTTGAAGTACCTTAAGGGTACTGCACTTCTTGGGACTGCATTATGGTAAATATCCTTCTGTCTTAGAAGAATATAGTGATGCAAGTTGGATAGGTCAAATGGAGGACTCCGGGAGTAACGGTGTGACTGGGTATGTATTTACCCTTGGAGGCGTTGCAGTCTCCTGGAGGTCTGTGAAACAGATCATCTTGACTCGGTCTACTTTTGAGGCAGAGCTGTGTGCTTTGGACACAACAGATATAGAGGCTGAATGGCTTAGGGAGCTTCTCTCTGAGATGCCCATGGTGGGTAAGCCGATACCGGCAATTTCCTTACATTGTGATAGCATGACTACTATTGCAAAGGTAAAGAGTTCAAAGTACAATCAGAAAACAAGAAGACATATCCAAGTTAGACTTAAGTCTATTAGGGATTTGGTGTCTTCTGGAGTGATTGTTGTGGAATTTGTTGGTACCAAAGATAACACGGCAGATCCACTTACAAAGGGACTTGATAGATCTTTAGTCCAAAAATCCAGACTTGGGATGGGGCTGAAACCCACTGAGAGTTTACCCGCAGTAGCAACCCAACCTAAATGAGTGGAGATCCCACAAAATAGGTTCAATGGGAAAAACAAGCTGTAAGGGGAATTGGTTGGCACTCAATACACAATACTTTGCATGTCAGTCCTATCCCTGGAAAGTCGAGTGCCTGAAAGCTGCAGGAAAAGGTTGAGCATTATGCTCTTAATGGATTCAATCTTTTATAAGCAGGATGTGAGCAGTGCATCCTTGGAGAATGCCACCTATATGAGTATTTCTGTGGGCCGCAGATAAAGGATGAGGGTTTATTCTTAATATACTCATGAAACAGGGAAGGGTGCAAGGCCATTAATAGCACCAAAACCAGAAGATTGTCACCATAGACTTCACTCTGTTGTTACCCCTCGATACCATTACATCAAAGGATTAAAGTTCAAGACTTAGTTCACTTTATTCCTGTGATGGTGAAAGGGGATAACTCAGGTAAAGGTTCAAACCGGAAGGTACCTTTACTGAAAGCAGAGTGTGGAAACACGAGATTCTTGGCTCTTTGTGTTTCAATAGTGAATTCGTGGGGATTGTTGGAATTAACTGTATTGGGATAGTTTGATGCAATTTGATGGTCAATATCAAGTTGTATTGATGTATCTCAATTCCTGGAATTCAATGTTTCAACCCTGTGGGGTGCTGTTTAGTTCCACATCGTGGAGAGATAAAACTGGGACTTGGTTTATATGTGGGAAGTCCTGAGACTAGTCTGGAAATAGACTAGAGAGGACTTTAGACCACAACACAAGCACGCACGCGCGCGCCGCGCTGGACCGGGCTCGGGCGTGGACGTGGCCGCGGCCGCGACGTGGTAAAGACCGAGTCGGTTTTTGTAACCGCGCGTTTGAATTCCAAGGGGTACGCCCCATTATCCTCTCACGAAATGTAACCGCCCGGGCGCCTCTAAGTATCTCTTGAAGTGCGTGGGTGTAGGTTACGAACATTCAATCCTTCTACCCGGCGCCTCTTCTTTTCTCGACCCGACGCCCTTTCCTCTCTTGATCTCGGGTTTCGTCTATGGAGGTGGCTTTCGAGGACGCTCAAGCGCGGTGCGCACCGTCGACGAGCGTGGACCGTCGGACCCTGGGAGCGGCACGTCAAGGCTCTGTGCGCCGGTAAAGTGGGGACGCTGTCTCTCTAAGGGGAGTCCTACAACGGGACGCTTCGGTTGTGATTTCTAACTCTACTTTTTCTTTGTCGCATTGTTTGTCATGATGGTTTCCGGATTTTTCCCTTGCTTGTATACGCGTATATTTTTAATACGGATATTTCTTTTATCATTGTTAACCTGGATCCATACATATGAAAATCTGTTCTGGAAATCTGTGGTTAATCGGATTTTTGTATGTATGATAATGTCGGATTTGTCAACATAAATATGGTCGGTGGTTTCTGATTAACCACCCAAGACATGCCATCATTAATTGACATTTTTTAGTAGTAAAAGATAAGTCAAAGTTTCTCCTAACTACTGAGGATATGCGAGTTTAACTTGAGACTTAGATCTTATGATTAGGGATAAGCATTGGGCTGGGCTAGCCCAATCCAACCAGAAGCTCAACTCAAAAATCTGACTTGGCCCAAGCCCAAATGAACAATAGGCTGGGCTTGAGCAGAAAAAGCAGGCCTGATTTTTTTTGGACCGGGCTCGGACTTACCTTGACCCAGCCCGACCTAGCCCAAAGGCCCATCCTGAATCTAGGCCCGAAGGCCCGACCTAAAACAAGGCCCGTCCCCCCAGTCCCCTCCTCTCATTTCCCGAGGATATGGGGATCGCTATTGACAGCAAGCAGAAATCAAAATGATATCAATTATGCAGAGGTTGCAACAGAAAATATTTTTTCCTTGACCACAATAATATAGGATGCTATATTGTGCTGTTGAATATGTATGCTGATGCTGGAAGAAGAGATTATGTTGAAAGGATGAGATGTCGACTGAGGAAAGAAGAGTTGCAAAAGGTGCAAATTAAAACTGTAGTTGAGCTTAACAATAAGACTTACAGCTTCGTGAATGAATGTAGATAGGTCGTTCACATAGCCCAACATAGTGTATGATATAGTCAACTTTTTCTCAAGGCAGACGGGAATAGCATGCAAAGATTACAGCCTCACTTCTAGATTACAGGAGGCCATTTTAAAAGAAGCTGGTTCACCTATCAGGCATTCTGTAAGATTGGCAGCATGTTATTGTATAATGTCCACTAAAATTGGAACACCGATACTAGTGAAAAAGAATCCGAAGATCTACGTTTCTTGCCACAATGCCATTAAAGTAGTCTCGAAAATTAGCTGAAGAGAGATTATAGCTGGAGATGGGCCTTCTCGACCCAAGCCCTGCCCGAAGAAATTGGGCCGGGCCTGAGTTTGGGCCGAAGGACAACAAAAACCGTGGGTCAAGGCCCAGCCCAACCCAGGCCATGCCCATCCCTACTTATGATTCTCGAGGATGAGATTGTCTCATGAAACTTGAGTTTTAGCATATAGCTGGTCCGCAGAGAAGATTCCTTGTACTATCTTGACTTATCATATTTGCCACATGTGAGTATAAATCATATAAATTTATGTGGATCAATACGTGCCAACTTAGTAAAAGCTCATGAAATGAATTTTCGTACTTGAAGCTAGCAACAAATATCTGATCCGTAGCTGTATCATTAGTAGCGATCCATATAGGGACACTTATTCGTCGCTATTTTTTAAATTTTAATAAATTGTCGCTAATTTTAAGTTGGAATTTTGGAAAATAGCAACAGATAAGCATCACTATATGTATTGTTGCTAATGATAACATGATGGATATGATATTCATCGCTAATTTTAAGCATAAAAATAAAGTTGCAATGAAGAATGTCTTCGTTCTATATTTAACAACGGCTAACTTTACGACATTTGAAAAAATTGTTACTATAACCCAAATTTGTTGTTAGTGTCTATACAAACTAAATGTTACGAGTTTGGATATAGAAGGGTACAAAATACTAATAAAAGATGCACTACGATGTATTCTGAGAATAGTAAGTATAGATGACCCAGCTATCTTGACAAGCATGTCGATTCACATAAAAATATATTTTACTTATATTCTCGTGTGTGTTGCGTAAGAATGATCACTTTTTCACGGAAAGGAAGAAAAATTAAGAATATAATCTACTCATTTTATTCCTGCTCTTACATGCTTGTGTATTCATGATTTTGACAAAATTTAAGAGACAATGGATAGAGATGATAGATACCATGAAAACAAAGTTGTGGATTGGTTCTTAAACGAAACCTTCTATAGTTGGACTTGGGCAAAACACCAATTGTAATGGATCATTGTAATCAATGCTAAGATCAAACATGTTAGGTATACTTATATATAAAGAGAGTCTGAAAATCTAGTGATTCTGGAATTCCTTTTAATAAGTATCGATCAAAACTCGACTTTACCGAGTTCCCGAATCTACTGACCTATTTAGCAATTCCGCACTTCACTTAGAATATTAAAAATTTACTCAAAATATTGTTTCTTTTATTTATTCTACAAATAATATTTGCTAAGGGACTAGGACTAGCAAAATTGAAGTGTATAATAAGATTAATGAATATACAATTCATCTACATTGCACTCAAATTTAAGCATAAGTTCCTGAGCAAATACATATAAAATAATAAAACAACACAAAATACTTGTCAAATAGAAATATGTTAAATATACAATATTGGTGTACAAATAAGTTCAAAGAAGATAATTTAACAAAAGATATTAAAAAGACGCCCGTATCGTACCTACTTATTATGGGAGATCGAAGCTTCTGTTGCGTTCTCCACATGTGGTTTTTTTCTTATATTGATACCTCTTATCCTGCATGTCATGGGAGGCTCACCCCGCGAGATAGGACCGTCTACTATGCCATGGGGTACAGCAGATTCTGCTGTAGGCTCGGGAACCGCTCGATCTTGTGGGAACAGCTTGACCTCCAGTAGAGTCCGCCAATGGCACTGCCGACGATCCAATCTGCTCACCCTACTTCTTTGTGGCCCCCTTCTCCGCTCATTCGACCCTATCTCGGCAGAAGGAGGTTTCGTGTCTAAAGGCTACTCGCAAGTGCTTGTGTTGTCCATAATGTCTTATATGGAACCAACTGTTGACGAGGGATCGTTTGGCCAATCTCGATCAAGCCTTGTTCCAACAGTTTGTGCTTCTTTGTGGCGTGCAGCTAGAGACAATCAATCGATCACCAATTCTAGGGATGCCACTTCACTTCCTCTGTTTTGATGGAGGCGTGTAAATTCAGCCCTTCCTCCTGCCATCTCTTTCCGTCCACTATCAACCGGTGTACTCCAGGATTGGATCAAAGACATGCTCCATCGCTCAGGATGGTGCTATGGCTGTAATGCTGAGGCTTGCACTCACGACTGCGCTGTGGCACCTGGGAAGAGGGAGAAAGTCTCGGTGGACATAGAGAATCAAGAGATCCTCAAGAAAATTAAGTCTCCGAGCATATTGTTTCGGATAATAGCAGGGCGGCCCTGAGCATTGTTTTGAAGTGTAATTGTTTAGGGCCCATTAATTTTAGGGGTCCATGTTTGCATGTAATCTGATTTTTAGGTGAGGAATAAAATAGAATTTGTCGGTGAAACAACTTACTAAAAAATAAGCCCCTATAAATTTAGGATGAAAACAGATATGATATGGATTGGATATGCGTATTTCTATATCCATATTCATTTTATCTCTATCGAATACCGATACGGATATGATTCGGATATGCATTAAGGAAATCATATCCTTAAAAATATCGATACGTATTCGAATCCGAGTACGGATCAAATAAAGAGTGCACCCGAATGTGGATCGAATAAAGAGACAATCCGAATATGAATCAAATAAAGAGTGAATCCAAATATGGATCCAATAAACATGGAATCCGAATACGAATAGAATAAAGACCACATACGAATATGAATTGAATTTCTATCAAAGTTCAAAATAATTTTAAAAAAAATGACAATGAAATACAAATAAGTTGCATCATGACAAGAGGTAGCGTCAAAATAGTATGTGTTCTTGACCAGGAGCAAAAGGTAGGATAGGATTCCGTAACTTTTGTTAGTTCCTTTCTCAAACAAACGGAAGTTTATTAATACCATTATTATATTATATTATATTATATATAATGCTAATAAATACATGGTGTTGTAGAGTATGTTACATTAATTAATATATAAAATAATATTAAATGTTGTATCTGGATATCCGGATCTGAATCCAGATATTCAAGCCATTACCATATCTGCATACGTATTTGGAAAATTTTTACAACCCATATCCATATTTGATCCATATTCGATTAGTAGTTGAATACAGATATCTGTATCCAGTAATTTTTCGAATACGGTAAGCAGATAATCAGATATATTCGTATATGTTTTCACCCCTACTATAAATCCGAATTTTCGGTGAATAACTCAATGCTAAAGTCAAAAATTTAATAAAATTATATAATGGTTGATTGTTCTCCAAAAATAGAATGTTTCATTTTATACTTGATGGCAAACACATCAGGGACAATTTGCTTTTATTAAAAAAAAATTTAAGGACCTCCTTTTTTTTTCTTTTGCCTAGAGTTAATAGCACTCTACTTCTCTAACTTAAGTGGTAGAGTTAATTTTTTATTTAACACAAGTCGTGTAACCCGCATATTGTAATCCTTCCAACAGGCTCTTTTGTATAGGTTTGCTCTTCTGCAACACTAGCGTGTGGCGCCCTAGTCCATTTTGTGTATTTGAATAGAAAACGCCCTGCTTGCCTCGGAGAAAAAGAAAGAAGAGAAATTGCAAGCTGTAGACAGCACGACGTACCAATCAAAATCCCTGGCAGCACCGTAGCAACCACGTGCACCGCGAAGTCTCCTCAATTAATCTAACGAATGGAGATATCCTGCAACATGAGTCTGCTACCTGTCATAGAAGATAAGCTATTCGTGATGCCCTAGGCCTGTTGGGATCAAATAAAAAACTCCATCTTGCTCACGACTTTGTTCTCAATCCAATGTACTTGTTCAGCTCCCTATTTTAGCACATCGACGTCATTGGTATTCCGTAAGCTCCGATCTACAATGGCCGCCGATGAGCAGCAGCCCAAGAGCCTTCACTTCTTCCTACTGCCATTCCCGGCGCCAAGCCACACCAGGGCCATGCTCCACATGGCCGTCCTCTTTGCCCGCCATGGCGCAAAGTGCACCGTCGTCACCACCTCCTCCGGAGCGGCGCGCATCCTCTCCGCCAACATCATCGACCCATCCGAACCCCTCATCAGCGTAGCCCTCCTCTCCCTCCCTGACGAGTACCACGCGCTCACCGCCGGCCTCGACGATGTCGCCGACTTCCCCACACCCATTGTTCCCGACTCCTTCATCTCAGCACTCGAGACCCTCCGCAGCCCCTTCGAGCTCCTCCTCCGCTCCCGCCGACCCGACTGCGTAATCGCAGACTACTATATGCATTGGTCCGCGGACTCCGCTTCTCTCCTCGGCATCCCACGCCTTGCCTTCGGAGGCATCGGCATGTTCTTCCATACAGCATTGCAGTCTCTTGCTCAGTATCTTGCCAGCTCGCCTAAGGAAGAAGATAGGTTCATCCTCCCGGATCTCCCACACCGCATCGAAATGCACAGATCCTATATCCCTTCTTTCTTCTTAGATAGTCCGCGATACATTGAGAAAATTACCACTGCAAATGATAAATCCCATGGCATCGTCGTAAATAGCTTCTTCGAGCTGGAACCCGATTATGCCGTCCTGCCGAATGGCAAACGATGCTGGCTGGTAGGCCCCCTGTTCATGAAAAGCAAGCCCAACTATGCTTGGGATGATGATATACGGGCTTGGCTGGATACCAAAGCAAATGGATCGGTGGTGTACGTGTGCTTTGGGAGCCTCGGTCGGTTTACGCCTGCACAGACGCGGGAGATTGCGGCGGCATTGCGATCGTTGAAGCGGCCTTTCATTTGGGTGATAAGGGAGGAGCAGGAAGAGTCGCTACCGGAGAAGTTTAAGGAGGAAGTGGAAGGGATGGTGGTGGCCAGATGGGTGCCGCAGACGATGATCCTCAACCACAGGGCGGTTGGGGCATTCGTGAGTCACTGCGGGTGGAACTCGACAATAGAGGCGATAAGCGCGGGGGTGCCAATAGTGGCTTGGCCGCTGTTCGTCGACCAACCGTTCAATGCTGCTGAGGTGGTGGAGGTGATGGGAACTGGGGCGGCTGTGGAAGGGGTGAGATGCAGCATGAGAGAGGAGGAGAGGGGCCTGGTGGGCAGCGAGGTGATAGCGAGGGCGGTGGAGAGGGTGATGGAAGAGGGGGAGGCGGTGAAGAGAAAGGCGAGGGGCATGAAGGAGAAGGCGATGAGGGCTTCGGAGGAAGGTGGTTCCTCTTATCAAGAGGTGCGGAGGCTGTTCACGGAGATTTCGGAGCTTAAAGAGCAGCGGGAAGGTTCTTCAGATCCCAAAAACTGCAGCGTGGGAGTTTAAGATGCAATGCTATCATTGCAGATGCGATCAAATCATCTGGATTTACTTGTCATGTCTGCTTTTCTTTTTATTTCCATCATATTTTTCCGGATTTAACTGGCATGATATTGTGCTACTTTTACATTTTCAAAATATATATATTTTCCTTTCATTCCGATAATAGAGATCACAATCAGATGTTCAAATCAGGCTTTAAGAATGAATTAGTTGAGAGACTTGTATATGAACTTGCTTTAAACAGTGGTCAGGCCTCTCTTAGCACCTCATGCTCATCGCATTTGGTCGCGCTGACTCAAGAAGGTCATGTTCGTCCTACGTAATCATCCACTGCGACATTCACATTCATCAACCCATACAAGAACAAAGGTAACATATAGTAATGAATAAGTCTATAAAAATTATCTTTGATCTTTGAAATTCACAACACATGTCAAATTTATTATTAACAATTAATATAATATCAAGATGTTTATCAATTGTCACTATTTTAAAAATGATTAGAAGGTACCGGAGAAAGTTATCGGAAAATCATTTTTATATGAACAATTGCTAAATATATAATAATAAATATGGTATTGCAAAATTTCAAAATGTCATGGATTCCTCGTTTATATATATGTTGGATTTTATCTCGTATGTGGTCCATATAAAATATTTATGAGATGATAAATACTGGATTTTACCAAGTCAATGGATAAGACGTAACCGTATTATCTTGATCCACATTGATGATTAGTGGATTATCAGGAGTCAGTTACGATAGGGTTTGTTATCGTTTTGATCCCTCCAACTTTATCCCTATAAAAGAGACGTGATGGCTCATGAATCATTATTTTTGTCGATTAATTTATGTTGCGCTTAAATTTCCTACAATATGGTATTAGAGCCAGGTTCTAGTACTTGGCTTTGATGGAATTGATAAAATTTATTATTTTATGTCCACAAATCTTTGGATCATTTGATTCTGTAAGATTATTTTTGTCTCTTATTTTATATTCCGTGAATCTAGAGAACATTTGAGCTTAAGTTTTGCAATGAAAACTTAGTATTATGTTCCTTAAAGATTAAATGGATTGAGAATTTATAGTATAATAGAGATTTGATCCCAATCCTTAAGGTTGGATTGGAATAATGGGATATGGAAGTTTTAAAAGCTGTTAAATATTTTTTATCTCATTCTCTAAACCTTTGCTAAATATAGCATTCATATATTACTATTTTAAATGCTATGTTAGTTATCGAAAATTGATAACTTTCTTTTCCTAATGTCACATAATTGTTGTACACGTGATTATAGACTTGCAATAAGTAATTATTACAATGCATTTGCAGATCTAAAAAAATTAAATCAAGCGACACTTGGTGCATATCCGCTAGATAAGTGATTTTGTAAAGGCATCTCATGCACATTATTGTTGATGAATAAAGTTATAGTTTCAACTAATGGGTAGTCACCAAAGTGATCTAACCATGTATGGAGTTGAACTTATATTCTGATCCCCATGTTTTGATGCAGATTAAATTTAATGACATAATATTATCCTAATAATCAGAATAGTATAATCATGGACTAGGAGATCACCCAAAGGTGGATTATTGTCAGTAATTATGTACATTAATAGGTTAATTAATGAATCATGAATTTTACATCCAAAGATGGAAAACATGAATTAGACATGATTTATTCAATTATCTTTTAAAGTATATCTAATTGCATCACTTATGCATTTATTAATATGTTAATATTCTGCCCAAAGGTGATTATTAACATATTGTGAAAGAAATTTCAATATGCATTTCTCGTATATAGATTATTAATTTATTTCTCAAAGCATTATTGTGAGCATATGTATTATTATTTACAGTTTCAGCAGCTATGAACTTGTTTGCATTAGGCAACTCTATGGTCAGGTTCAACGGACTCAACTATGCAAATTGGTTAGGACAGATTCTCTTCCATTTGGGAGTGATGAATTTAGACCATGCATTAGTTGAAGATCAAAAACCACAAGCCATTACAGAAAACAACATTGATAATGAAAGGTTGTATTATGAGGCTTGGGAAAGATTGAATAGACTCTACTTGATCTTGATGAAAATCTCAATGGCAGAAAACGTCAAACCGTCAATGCCTAGGACAAACAATGCTAAGGAATTTATGAAGAAAAATAAGAAGTGCTCCCAGTCTGATATAGTTGATAAGTCCATTGTTGGGACTTTAATGAACGAGTTGACCACGAAAAATTCAACTGGTCCAATTCAATGATGGATCATATAACTGAAATGTCTAATCTCACAAGGAAACTGAAAACGATGGGGATGGAGGTCAACGAGACATTCTTAGTACAGTTTATCATAAACTCCTTTTCTATTGAATTTGGCAATTCCATGTAAACTACAACATATTAAAGGATAAGTGGAGTTTCATGTAATTAAAGGATATGCTCATTCAAGAAGAAGGGATATTAAAAAAGATAAAAGAACACATGTTGAACCTCATGGCTACTGAAAAAATTGTGGTAGGGGCTAGTAACAATAAATACCACACAAGCAAAATGAATAAAGGAAAAACCTCCATGAAAGCTAATGGGAGCAATTCCAAAGAAATCAAATGTTACTTTTGCAAGAAGATCAGGCATATGAAGAAAGATTGCCTTAAACATAAAGCATTTGAAAAGAAAAGTATGCATTGTGTTTTTGTTTTCTTCGAAGCAAATATTATAGATGTTCCTAATAATACTTGATGGTTAGATTTTGGTGCAACTACTCACGTATCTCACATATTACATGGATTCCTTACAATCCAGAACATAAAGGAAAGTGAGTAGTATTCGCTCATGGGAAATAGGATGAAGGCATGGATAGATGGAATTGGGACCTACAGATTGATCATGGATACTGGATGTCAAGTTGATCTGGAAGGATGTCTCTACGTTCCTAAATGTGCTAGAAATCTTGTTTCCGTTTGCAGACTGGATAGTTTAGGATTTTCTTTCAAGATTTCTGATGGATCATTCTATATGTTTAGAAAAAAGTACTTTTATGGTTCTGTTACTTGGGAGAATTATATTTATCTTTTTAATATTGATAATAAATTTATAAATTCATGATTTTATATTGAATGTAATGTGGGTGTGAAAAGGAATGCATCTGATGAATGCTCTGCTCTTTTATGGCATCAAAAGTTAGATCATATATCTAAGGAAAGAATGCTGAGACTTATTAAGAATGACATATTGCCCCAATTAGACTTCACTGATCTAGGATTGTGTATAGATTGCATTAAAGGAAAGCAATCCAAACACACATCAAAGAAACCAGCTACAAAGGCTACCCAGCTCTTAGAATTGATACATACTGATATTTGTGGTCTTTTTGATGTCTTATCATGGGGAGGGAAAGATATTTTATCACTTTCATATATGATTTCTCATGGTATGGATATGTTTATGTATTGCATTGAAGGACTCAAGCAATAAGTGTCCTTGAGATATTTATTAATGAGGTGGAAAGGAAATTGGATAGGAAAATAAAAGTTGTCAGATCTGATTGAGGTGGTGAATATTTCGGAAGGCTTGATGAGATGGGTCAACATCCTGGTCCATTTGCAAAATTCCTTGAAAGTAAGGATATTTGTGCACAATACACAATGCCTGAAACAACACAACAAAATGGTTTTGTAGAAAGGCGAAATCATACATTAATGGAAATAGTTAGGAGTATGATAAATAATAGTAATTTACCTCTTTCATTGTAGACATATGCAATAAGGACTTCAACATATTTACTCAATAGGGTTCCTAGTAAAGCAATTCAAAAGATACCTTTTTAATTATGGACATGTAGGAAACCTACTTTGAGACATCTACATATTTGGAGATGTCAAGCGAAAGTCAGAGTACACAATCCACATGAAAAGAAATTAGATCCAAGGATAATTAATGGATTTTTCATTGATTATCCTGAAAAGTCAAAGGGGTATAGATTTTATTGTACTAACCATAGTACAAGAATTGTTGAGAGTGGCAATGCTCGTTTCATTGAGAATGACAACATTAGTGGGAGCCAAATTTCACAAAATGTGGAAATAGAAGAAGATAGGATTAAAGTGTCGCTTACATATATGCTCGAATCTTGTAGAGTAGACATTCCACCTGTGGATTCATCTCCACATAATGATGTGGAACATCAAGAGTTGACATCCACATTAAGTGATGATGTCATTATTAATGAACAAGTTGTAAATGAGACAAGTGCATCACAATCACAAGAAATTGCATTAAGATGCTCTGAATGGCAAAGGAGTCCTGCAAATTTTGATGATTATATAATATATGCACTTGAGCATGAATGTGACTTAAACATTGATAAAGACCCAAGCTCATTCCATTAAGCTATAGAATGTAATGATTCTAAAAAGTGGTTGAATGATATGAAAGAAGAACTCGAGTCAATGGCCAATACAATGTCTCGGATCTCGAAGGTTCTAAAAGAGTTACTCGAAGGTTCTAAAAGAATCAGGTGTAAATGGGTATTCAAGATCAAACGTGGCTCTAAATGTAACATTGAACGATATAAAGTTAGACTTGTTGCAAAGAGCTTTACTCAAAAAGATGGCATCGATTATAATTGCTCCAATTTCAAAGAAAGACTCCTTAAGAATTATTTTGGCTTTGGTGGCTCATTATGATTTAGAACTTCACCAAATGGATGTAAAGACCGCTTTTCTGAATGGGGAGTTAGAGGAAGATGTCTATATGAACCAACCTGAAGGTTTTAAGATCACAAAAAGGAAAATCTTGTATGTAAATTAAATAAGTCAATATATAGACTAAAATAAGCTTCTTGTCAATGGTATATTAAGTTTAACAATGCCATTACATCGTATAGTTTTGTAGAAAATATTGTTGATAGGTGTATCTACATGAAAGTTAATGGGAGCAAGTTTATTATATTAGTCCTATATGTTGATGACATATTATTGGCTGCTAATGATTTAGGTTTGTTACATGAAACAAAGAAGTGTCTCTCCAAAAACTTTGAAATGAAAGATATGTGTGAGGCATCCTATGTGATTGGAATAGAAATATTCCGTGATAGACCACAAGGACTATTAGGATTGTCTCAAAAGGCATATATTGAGAAGGTCTTGGAAAGATTCAGGATGGACAAGTGCTCTGCAGAGGTTATTCCTATTCAAAAAGGAGATAGATTCAGCTTGGATTAATGTCCAAAGAATGAATTGAAAAGTAATGAAATGAAAGAAATTCTTTGTGCATTAGTGGTTGGGAGTATCATGTATGCTCAGACATGTACTCGACTTGATATTAGTTTTGCTCCTGGCATGTTGGGTCGGTATCAAAGTAATCTCGGTATGGACCACTAGAAGGCTGCAAAGAAAGTTCTCAAGTATTTACAAGGCACCAAAGATCATATGCTCGTGTACAGACGATCTGGTAATCTTGAGATTATTGGATATTCAGATTCAGATTTTGCGGGATGCATCGATACAAGAAAGTTAACCTTTGGTTACGTATTTCTACTCGCTGGAGGAGCTGTATAATGGAAAAGTGTGAAGCAGTCTGTCATTACTGCTTCCACTATGGAGGCTGGATTTGTAGCATGCTTTGAGGCAACAATTTAAGGATTGTGCCTGCGGAATTTTGTTTCAGGACTTGGAATAGTCGACAGCGTTGCCAAGCCGCTGAAACTTTATTGTGATAATGTCGCAACAGTCTTCTTCTCAAATAATGATAAGTACTCTAAGGGTACAAAGCACATGGAATTAAAGTATTTATCAGTAAAGGAAGAAGTTCATAAACAAAGAGTGTCAATAGAGAACAACAGTACTAATTTTATGATTGCGGATCCGTTAACTAAAGGGTTAACATCTAAATGTTTTTCTGAGCATGTTGCGAGAATGGGTGTTTTAAAGAAGTCCTTGTTGTGAAAGGCTAATTAGTATATTTTTTATGCTCAGTATGATTATGAAAATCTCATTTGTTTTATGTTTCAAAATCATTTCATTATTATATTATGCATGTATGCTTGCAAACAGATAACATAATCGTCGAAATGGAATTAAAGAAGGATGTGTTATTCTTCTAAATTACAGGTGATTGGATTGAATTGATATTGATAAATGGAAGGGATCATGTCAAGTTATATGATGTGTGACCACCATGATCATATTAGTTTAATTCAATTATATGATTCATTGACATTACATAAAACCCATAAAAAGGCGTACTTAAGGTTATTATCTCGTAATTAAAGTTTATATGGACAAAGTGGAAGAATGTTGGAATTTATCTCATATGTGCTCCATATAAAATATTTATGAGATGATAAATATTGCATTTTACCAAGTCAATGGATAAGACATAACCGCATTATCTTGATCCATGTTGATGGTTATTGGATTAACATGAGTCAGTTATGATAGGATTTGTATCCTTTTGAACCCTTCAACTCTACCCCTATAAAAGAGACGCGATGGCTCATTATGCAAGACATCGAATCAAGAGATTCAGAGAGCCACCATCAAAACTCTCCTCCATCTGAGAGTCTTCACGATTGGGGTCAAGGGAAGGAGAAAAAGGAGGAAGAAAAGATCATCGTCAGTTTCTTCATTATCTCTATTAAAAGTTGCTATTTGATTTGTGATAGAAGGACGTAACTCGTGAATCATTATTTTTGTCGATTAATTTATGTTGCGTTTAAATTTCCTACAATATATACTTGGCTACATTTTTTCTATATATATTGGGAAAACTTCAAATAAGACAGTCATTTCCTGAATGAATAGAAAGACAACCATCTTATCCATCTGTAATCAATCCAATTGTTATGATTAATGGCTCATTGTCTATATTTTTTTAGTGTTGAAAATCTATTATGTTCATTTTTACATACACATATATATAGGATGCAACAAATATCTCGACAATAATCTCTCCTCCCTCTTTCTCTCTATTGATGGTGGCACGTGAGGAGGAGGTTGCTGCTTGTCAGTGATGGCGTGCAATGACAATGGAGGAAGAATGTTGGATGGTGGATGCGATGTGATGCTCTACATTGGACGGTGATGGCATGCAATGACGATGGATGGAGAACCTTAGACGGTGGATGCAATGTGCTGCTCTATGATGAATCTATGATTCATCGCCTTTATTCTTTCATTTTGGTCAAAATCTTTAGTAAAATACATGTAATTAACCATTAATTTCCACTAATTAACATTCTAACCACTTATTTTGCCAAAATAGAAGAATAAAAAGAAAAAGAAAAATAAAAGAAAAGAAGGATGTATATAATATATACACAGATTGATCCTAACCCCGAAACCAAGTCAATATTGACGTGGTTGACAAAATAAATAAGTAGGGAGAGATAATGATCCTAACCTATAAAAATGATAGAAAATCGAAACCATAATTGTACATTAAACATATTTTTCACGTTATGAATATTTCACTTATTTTATTTATCAATTATATCATTACAAATCAAATTACTTTCTTAACAAAATTTGCTCATATATATATATATTTATTATTTTATAAAAGTATAAAAAAAATAATCCAACACAAATAAATAATTCTGATGAATCAAAAAAGCCGCAAACGCCGACTTCTGAGATTCTTAGCTATTTATAGAAAATTCCAAATAGACCAAACTATGTTTTAAACTTCGTTTTATATTTAATACTATTTATTAAAAATATAAAAAACATATTCGAATAAAATGGTTGAGTTTTGATGTTTGGACCCCGTTGTCTATGTAGAAACTTCCCGTAATCTTAATTAATTATCTGTCAATCTGATTAACTTAATATCTTTTCTTAAATTCTTCTAAAATGTATATAGAAATATAAAATATAACTTAAGTAAAAATGTTAATAAACTCGAAGCCACGAAGTCGCTACTTAAATTTTCTGGACCTCGTAACTCGACCGTACGGAGTCCAAATTGGGCAAACTCAGTCTTAAAATTAAAATTATTTAATTACCTACAAAATGATACTGATTTCACTAAAATCAGAGTTAATATATAAAATATAGGTTTCGAGATCGTATTAGTATAATTGTATAATGTACCGTAATTTATTGTTATTTAATATATGTTATTTATTATATTTTATATTATTTATTATATTTTAATTATTAAACTAAACTAAATTAAATTATTAATTAATTAATTTACTTACTTATTTAATATTTAATAATTACTTATCATTTAATAAATCATTAAGTTGTTTAATTATTTCATTAAGTACTTATATAATTAATTATTTAATCATTAATTACTTATTTAACTACTTAATTAACCTATAAGTTTTCCTCAAAATTAATATAATTATTAATTTAATGTTTAATTCTATTTCATTTATTATTCCTCTCTACCATTCCCTTCTCTCTTTTCCCTTCTTCTTCTCCGAACCCCTTCTCCACCCGATGCCGCCTTCTTCTCCCTTCTCCTTCGCCAACGATCTAACCGGCAGTTGTTTACCTTCACCCTTAGAACTATTGCTATTTACTAACAGGTCCAGTTTCTGATTGAGGCACGTGAACATCGTGAGCCTCTTGCGGAATTGGGACAAACACCCCCTAGCTTGTGCACATTTACGCTCACACGCTTTTATTTCCAGAAAACTATTTAAACATCCCTATACAGTATATACACTATACTATACATACTAAAAACTTAATAAATAAAATCTGAAATGTAAAAATATAATAAAAATACATATACGTATTGTATAATATATAAATACAATATAAAATCGGTTTTGAAAATTAAAAATATTTTTCTAGCGTTAAATAATTCATTAAAATTATAAAAATATAACAAATTAAAAAAATAAAAAATAAAAATACTATTAAGAATTCTAAAAAATTACCTATAGTATATTTTACTTTACATAATAAACAAAAAATAAAATAAAAATTTAATAATAAAACCAATAAAAAATACAAAATACAAAAAAACTTCAAAAAATTAGAACTCGTTCAAGAAAATTCATATAAAAACATACAATAGATCATTGGAAGGATAATTTCACCTACTTTGCAATAAAAATAAAATAAAAATAGTCTACTACTATTTTCTATTATATAAATCGAAAATAAAAATCCATTTTCAATAAAAGTATAATTTTCAATATTTAAAACTAAATAAAAAATAAAACATTATCTAAAAATTAGAGAAAATAACAAAAAACAATTTAAAATTCACAAAAATTAAATAAAAATCTATAAAAATCCCTAAAAATAAATAAAAATTAGGAAAAATCTTAAAATGTTAGTTTTTGTAGTTTAACCCCAGTTTCTAATAGTTTTCCTTCCTGAGTTCGATATTCCCATAGTTGAAACTATACCCATCTTTTTTAGGAGTATAAATAAAAATAATAAAAACATAACTAAAAATTATCTTTTTTGGTAAAATCCACCGATCATTACAACTACAGTTGTCTACTTTTAGACGACTTGATCAGTGCGTTTTTCGCTCTACAATGGACGATGACGGCGTGCTGCTTTGTGGACATACAAAGGTTGCTTCACACGATAATACAATGTTTCTTTGGACTTCAGATCAAGAGGAAAAAAGATGGTTATCCAAGGTTGTTTTCTTGCATGAAATGGAGGAGGCGTCGCGTGGAGGTGGTGATTGCGCGTATAGGAGGTAGATCGCGAGGAGAAGGATGAAGGAGAGTGCAGATAGAGGAGAGGTGCGGCAGAGGAGGTTGTGCATTGAGGAGGTGGGTGATAACCAAGGTTTGGAGAGGGTCTAGAAATCTCACAAGGAGAGAGATCCCGTCGATGCGTTGATCGCTTAATAAACCTTAATCAATCAATAGATAGCCCATAATAATTAATTAAGCAATAAATATAAAAAATGTGAAGTTAAAATTTATTATAACTCTACAAAAAATGTGTATAGAGTGCAAGTATGTGTAGATGTTGAATATAGGGAGCAAACAGTAGAAGCAGGCAAAATCAATGCTCAAATCTTTGTCTTTTATCTCTTGTCCATGTTATTGTTTTTGTGGGTTTCAATTTTATATTTTATATTTATAATTTTGTATTTTCTTTTTATTTTTTTCTCAATTTTTATATATATTTTCATTTAAATAAATAAGATATATATATGTATGCATATATGTGTATAAATACAACATAAGGTATATATATAGATATTATATATATATATCAATAAATATGTAAAAATAGTCAAAATATAGTAAATATAATATTATATGATTTTTATATATTTCTTGTTTGTGATTTTTCTGAAATGTTTGCTAATTTTTATGTATTTATGAAGTCAAAAATATCCCAAATAAGGGGTTTATTAATAATCCCGAATTGATATGAATATTAAAAATATCAAATAAATTCCAAAATTATCCAAATCAATTTTAATATAACAATATTTATATAAATAAAATTATAAAATAGAAAAACATATTTTTGGATTTTTAAATAATTTTTTTGATTTTTATAAAAAGATTTTGGGGTTTTTCAATTTTTGGCCTTTTATTTTTCAATTTTAGTGATTTTTAGATGATTAAAATATGATAAAATATAATATAAATATTTTTTTGGAATTTTTATACATGTTTTTATATTTTTTATAAGCAAAACAATACAAAAGTAGGCTCTATTTTATTTTTTAGTAAATTGATTAAATGTAAAAAAATGCAAATAAAAATAACAGCGTGAAAGTACATGGAATGAATCATTTATCCCTATTTTTTGTATTTTTAGGAGCACAATTGCTATATTTAATAAATAGATAAAGAGCATAGAAATATATGTCCTGACAAGGGAAAAATGCAAATAAAATAAACTTTAGGGTTCGACGGTGCAAGTTTGCCAACATAAAACAACCTTCATTTAATTTTTAAAGACTAATTTACAATTACAAAAATCGCCAGGGACTACATGCAATTTGCCCAGCTCACGTGGAAGCTGAGCAGGATAGGACCTAAATGTAATTAAAATAAATACAGGGTCCTTTCTACAAATAGTCCAATTATTTTACATGCTACACTTCATTTACAGAATTAATAAATAAATACAAAAAATGTAGGGTGAGGTTTACAATTTACCCCTTAAGTCGCGATCCAATGGTGCTCCTTCTTTTACTTGTCTATGTGGCAACATGAGGTGGTTCGATACCATTTTGCCGATCTGCGGTCTTGATTGCTGATGAATCTAAGATTCATCGCCCTTATTATTTTATTTTGGCCAAAATCCTTGGTAAAATAAATATAGATAATCATTAATTCCATCTATTTAATATTTTACCCACAAATATTAATATTATGTAATTAACACTTATTTTACCCAAAATAAAGAATAAAATTAAAAAGAAAAATAAAAGAAAAGAAGTGTTGGACATGCGAGCCCACGGCGAGCCATTATGCAATAAATGTTATTGCACATATCATCCCCTGATCTGAAATGAAGAATACATAATTTGCATAATAGGTCCCTATGTACAATTAGGGTTATGTACCATGGCCATCTTGATGATCATACAGCTATTGGTTCAATAAATGAATCATAGAGGCGGGTGCTTGGATGAATATCTAAAGGGTTAGATTGAGGACTCATCAAGCACCGTCAAATGATTGTTAAGAGATGATCTCCAGCATGAGTAGGAGAAGGTAATCCTTTCTCACATAGGCTGATATCTGACCGACCTCTTGATGCAGGTCCTCTGCATGGGAATAGTTATTCGGAGGTGTCAGATTAGTTAGGTCAATGGGTTGACTTAACGAGATCGAGATAACCTAAGTCCTATGTTGAATATTGTCACAGCATAGGCACGCATCCTCTGACCGGAGACAGATGTGTTACTATATGTCCGAGTGTGTACATTTGGCAGACCAATAGGTTGATGACCTAACCAAGGTCTATACACCGGCGCGCTGGTGTGCATATAAGGGCATATGAATAATACGATCTCTCAAAGGGATCATACAGGTTCACTTATGAACCGGAAGACATGAGATCACTCATGAGGTATTGGAACCGATCAAATTCCATGCATGGTCGTCGTGCTTTGGAAGCATGACATGAATTTGAAGGTATGATATATGCTTTGGGAAAGCATATGATCGATACCAATTCCTAACGACCAAGATTGAGAAACTTGGTGATCAAACCCTGATGAAGGCAGTGTAAAATTACAATAACCCTAATTGTACAGAGGGACCTTATAGTACATTCATTCATTTAATCTTAGAAAGGGAGTGAAACAATCAATAACTTTTATCAGTAAATCATATATTACAATAATATTTATTGTAAGAATGGTTCGCCTCGGGCTCACATGGCTAACAAGGTATAGGGGGTGATGAATATCTATTTATCACCTTTATTCTATCATTTTAGCCTTAAAAATCCTTGCTAACGCATGGAAATGTCATTATTTTATATAAATTAAAATTCATTATTTGTTCTATTTACTGTGTAAAAAATATTATTTTTAATGTCAAAATAATAGAATAAAGAAAAGAAAATAAAAAGAATAAATACCAAAGGTATTTTATGACCCTAAATCCTGAGACCTAGGCATATGGATGACTGGGACAACAAGGAATAAAGTGGGAGAGATAAGGGCCAATAAATTGATTAAATTCCATTCTTTAGTATTCCATTTTTAGGATCTATTTTATTTTCTATTATTTATACCTCAAATAATGAACCTTCGTACATGAAAGTTATAGATAATAATATATAAAAAAATACAAAATTTGAGTTTACACAAAAATAATATACAATGTACGTTTTATACTCTATATAAATGCCAAAATTCTAACTTCCCATACCCATGTCTCCAAAATGAAAACTCAAAATGTATCAAAATCATCTTTAATTGTATATAACTTTTAATAAGATATTTAGGGAATGTGGTTTCGTATTTTTTTGAAGTTAATGTGTGAAATTTAGGTTCTACCCTATTGTATAGTTTACCTATATAAAATATTCATTTTATATATTATTTATCATTTTTATATTTTTTTAATTTGTAAGTATTTTTAGAATATGTACACATATTTAAAATACAGTAAAACTATAAATAAAAAAATAAAATAAAATATGTGTATAAAATACATAGATGAAATACCTAGACGTATACCTATATAATTAATAGCTTGTATTTCATCCTATATATTAAATCAGAAAAATACAATAAAACTATATTTATGTATATAAAAATAAGTTATAATTTTATAAAATAAAATAAAAAATAATAAATCAAAACTAAAAAATAAAAATAAAAATAAAATACTTTATATATATATATATATTTGTGAATACATCTATAAATAGACTCTAAAAATTAACTTGTAATAAATAAGATCTTAAAAATAAATAAAACATATTAAAAGACTAGATTAAATAATAAATTTTTTCGGAATAAAAAAATTTATAAATTCATTTGTTATTTTATCTTTATTTTATAATAATGTTTATTTATGTTTTGTCTTCTTGCAACAAACGTGTACCGGCTAGCGCTCAACCTTGGGTGACCCAAGTCATATGCCCATTCTACATTCAAAGCTAGCTTTTTCCAGGGCAGAACCCTATCTTTGCTGATTTCTCCCATCATTTATTACGATATTTCGGATCAATTTCTTCTGCAAACTTGCGCCTCGATCAATGCTCTTTCGCGCCGAGATCAAATCTTGGTTGAGGCGCCTTTGAATCGCGTGCTTCGTCCCAAGGAAAAAGTCTATGTACTTTTACCCCATGGTGGACCTCATTGGATTTGATCCTTCTTCAGACCTTGAACAGTACTTCCGAGCATTGATTTGTGCTCCGGGTGGCAGCAGGGGTTGAATCCACTCCTTAGGTCTGCACATGGGTGTAGAATCGCAATGATCCATGCCTTCCATCAAGCCTCGTTACGGCTCTGTCTTCCGATCGATCCTAGTTGATAAGTTTTTTTCTTGTCATTTCCGTTCGTCAACATAGTTGTAGCTTTTGTCCGCCTTCTATTTCACTCGATCCCGTTTATTATCTCGCAAAATCACATTTCTTCGAACGCGGAGCTTCTACTCCCCCACGCCTTTCCGACCACCTTCATCTAATCCAGTGATGGAGAGAGGGGGGGGGGGCGGGTGGGGGCTTAGCCCCCCGGCTCTCAACTATCTTCTTATATATGTGTTTAATATATAGTATTGTATATGATCTAAATACATCATTTAATAATTAAAATTTACATGTTATGTTATAATAGCCCCTCCCATATATCAACAAAAAAATCAATATATATATATATATATATATAGAGAGAGAGAGAGAGAGAGAGAGAGAGTTTAATGGGACTGCCCCCGCGTCGTTTTCGGCGTTATTTTTATTTTGAAAAATTTCGCCATGTATATTCATCCCTATATCCCTACTATATGTCATTCGAATTTCATCAGAAATAGAGACTCCAACGGCCTCCATCGAGATGGTATCGATTTAAAAAATCCTATTACCGTCAAAAAATGACTATATGGATAGAGGCCGTAGGAGTCTCTGTTTCTGACGAAATTCGAATGACATATAGGAGGGATATAGGGATGAATATATATGGCGATATTTTTCAAAAAAAAAATAAAAAAACGCCGAAAACGGCATGGGGGCAGCCCCATTAAACTCATATATATATATATATATGTTAACGGGGCTGCCTCCGCACCATTTACGGTATTTTTTATTTTTTTTCAAAAAATATCGCCATGTATCTTCATCTCTATATCCCTCATATATGCCATTCGAATTTCGTCAGAAACAGAGACTCCCACGGCCTTCATCTAGACGGTCATTTTTAACGATAACAGGATTTTTTAAATCGACACCATCTCGATGAAGGCCGTAGGAGTCTCTGTTTCTGACAAAATTCGAATGGCATATAGGAGGAATATAGGGATGAATATACATGGTTTTATTTTTCAAAAAAAAACACACCGAAATAGGGGGTGGGGCAGCCATGTTGGCTGTCCCCAGGGGTCAGCCCATTAAATCCATATATATATATATATGATCTAACTAAAATAATTAACTGTTAATATTACATGATGCGCATAATCGGATACTGTATATCCGTATATGTCCATCATCATACCCGTTTAGAACCTGTCACGAATATATAAATTTTATTTTAGCATATATAGTATAGATAATAATTTTTCTTTTATATTTCTTTGCATATACGGATATGGATTTGGATACCTCTTTCATTTTTTATGATCTAAAAATGGATATGGTTACATATTTTTCTAGTATATACATATATGGATACAAATACATATTTGTATCCGCATGTTTGCAACCTTATTTTTATCTATGTCAATTTTAAAATAGTATGCAGATGCATGTACACATGTCAAAATATGTATAAAAAATATGATAAGGGATTGGTCCACATATCTATATAGTGTTACTTCTTTGAACATATTAAATCTAATGGTATTACTTAATATCACATTAATAAATATTTATTTCAGTGATATGAATAGTTTTGTAGGGATCTTTTGGTCAATATGATGTTTATAGATATTATTTATGTTCGATTATAACTTTATATGGGTGTTTTGTAAAAAAATACATACCCAATACTAGTTTTAATCAATTATGGAATTATTGGAAGCTCGCCTTATAGATTGAATTCGTTTCCACAAATCCAACCTCATAAATCGAAACTTCCGTTAATGTTCTACATATGCTCCAAATTTTGCTCAAATTTGATGATATTTCCTAATTTATCTTAGTGGTTAAAAGTTCAATCAATATTTAAGCAACTTAAGTCTCATTTAAAAGATAATCAAACTTTTATCATTGTTATAAAATAGCAAATGATCTTGTATTTGAGCGAAATTAGGAGGATATGCATAATATTATTCGAATATTCTATCTATAAGGTTGGATTTTAAGAAAAAAATTTGAAAAAAAAAGCTACAATACCTCTTTTATAACACACATTACAACAGAAGAACACTTCCACAAATATTAACAATTAAAATAACAAGATAAATAATATCTAAATAATTTGCCTCCACCCTCCACCCCCTAAATACTTTAGCCTCCCAAAGAAGAATTTTCTGGCTCCTGTTCTAATCCATCCTCGCCTGACGCTACCATCTCCTTGTCTTCACGCCGCTGGTCATCCCACACACCCTCACTCATCTTGATCCATCACGGATCAAGTCAGCAGTTCCTCCTCCTCCTCCGCTGCTCGTCGGAGGGACACCATCCACCTCTTCATTCGTTTATTCCACCCCCTGAAGCTTCCTGGATATTTCCTTTTTTTACCGTTAATGATCTCCTGCATGAAACAATGAAAAAAGGGGCTCATTCCAGAGCCCATCAAAGCCCAGGAGTCTACCCAAGTCGAGGTCCTCCGTCGGACATCATCGAGACCTCTCGCACCCTTTTGAGAACCTCCACCAGTGCAGGAGGACACCAGGACCCTTTTGAAGCCTTCAGAAGCCAAAGAGTAGTTGTTTTCCTCAAGATTTTGCGGATCAAAGCTCAGCTACCCCGAGTTCTTCACGTGTTCTTCGAGCACACCTGGCTGCTGTCCGATCGAGGGTCCACTCCAAATCACAGAGTTGTCGTTGGATGTAGAGCCGCAGAGCTGCGGATCTCCTTCGTGGGATATAATCCTGATCGTTCAAGGCTATCCGGCATCAGAGCACCAGAGCACGCCACATGTTTTAATGGATCGATCGCGCTTACGTTGGGTATTTTGCACACATAGCCCATTGTATTTTTTGTATTTAATACTTAATCAATAAACGTTCATCTACCTTTATTATATTTTTGTAATATTTGCAAACAAACCCTCATACGTTTCTTATTTGTAGTTGAGTCCAATCCACATCACCTCGTCTGCCGTCCCACATGAGGTGGCGTTTTTGCACTAATACTCATGTGGATTTTTGTATTTCATTTTAGTGTAAGAAATTTGAATTGTAGTTATATATATGGTATATTTTCATTTTAGTCCTCAACCTTTATTTTATTTATATATATACCCTTACCAGCACATTAAATTTTGTGTTGTTTTCTATTTATTTAAAATAGAATTTATGCTCAGAAAAATCAACGAGTTGAGATTAAGTGTCTGATGTGTTGTAATTTCATGCCATATTTTTTTAATTTTTATTCTAACTATTTAATTTATTTTACAAAAATAAAAAAAGCACCAATATTCCTCGTTTGTAGTATAAAATACCAACGCAATATAACAACATTTTGAAAATTTCTCAAAAAAATATATTTCTTGAAAGGAAATTCCATAAACCTCTGCCTCTCATTAAGAAAAAAGGAAACCAACTTAATTAAAACAATATTTAGCATACAAGTTGTCTCTCACCCTAAAAAAGTGCAACTAATTTACGTCTCTACGCGATTAGAGAAAGCCGGAAAGGGTTATCTATTAAAGTCGGAGAGGACTTTTCCTACGTGATCAAAATCTCTCCCAAACACAAAATGGAACGACATTAATTTATTGTTGAACAATATGGTAAAGCCAATGCGAACACACTCTCTCCCTCTATTTAAACGAGACACCACCGCGTATGGAAGGTAATTAAGCAGAGAAGCGCTTCCAATTCCTTGCTTTCCTTCTAGAGATCGTCCATGGCTGTAAGTCTCATCTCGTTCCGAATTTAAACGATGCAGTCCTTCAATCTCCAGGTTTCTATCTCTTCTCTCGAATCGATTCTCATACTTTGTTTATGACCGTGATGAAGAGGGTCAACCACGGCGCTGACTACCGCGAAGACGACGATTCAAAGCTCAGATTGGAGATCATACAGAAGGTCCCATGTATGTGTTGTGCGAACAATCACGCGTCTTCATGGTTGCCTTCTTCTTCGCTCTCTTGTTCACGGTCTATCCATTCGATATGGATCCCCTCGACGAAGAGTATCTTTGGCTTCGTAGTGGCGTTCCTCCTCGGCGCCATCGTCTGCTCACGTTGGAACGATTCGGTAAGCCTGCATCACTTCTTGGTTTGTGTTTAGTTCATATTCAATTGTTTTTGTTTTAGGAAGACTGGCTAAATACCTGGATTGAAGTACTTATTTTTCAATTAACTTTTTCACTAAATTATAATAATATGTTTTTTTAGCTTTATTTTTCCGATTTTTCCTTCTCCAATTATTTTTTTATTCCGAGAAAAATGGACTTTATTCTGAGATAAGTTCACAGATCCTTACTGTTTAAGGTTTATCTTTCTTAGTTCGGATAAAATTATCAACTTTTTGGATGCGTGCACTTTATCTCGAAATAAAAAAAGCCGAAATCAAAATATAATATTATCTCTGTTAATAATATTTATTTCTTAGTTATCACAAAACTAACCAACCAACCAAACAAACTCCGATCCTTATCCCTTATCTGGAGGGGCATTCGATCCCTTGATCGTTTAATGACGTGCAACTTTTTTGATTCATCGTCAATTTGTACTTATAACATCACCCATAACTTTTTTTACTTTTCCGAAGTGTATCCATAAAAAATGGAGAATGGAGGGTTTGGATGTAATAATATCTACAGAAGCATAAATGTAAATTTCCCAAGAAAGTGTATTTTGTAGGATGGGTAATTGCATCTTCTTACTCGAATTTCAAACTAATTGCAGTATAGTGAGGGGAATGGCCTGCGTCTACCATGGAGCATGAACACCAAATCCCTCTCCTCACCATTCGAAGATCGTACGAATTTCTCTCAAGAATCCCAACTCCATCACCGCACCAATTTCACCTGTCCCAACTCCGGGAGAAACCCGATCTGCACGGCGCATACGCGGGAGCGATACGTGCCTGTTTTGGAAACCGGTTCTCGACCGGCCTGCCCGGAATACTTCCGGTGGATCCATGAGGACCTCAGGCCGTGGAAGGACACCGGCATCACGCAGGAAATGGTGGAGGCCGGGCGGGAGTTCGCGCACTTCCGGCTAGTGGTGGTGGACGGGAGAGCCTACGTGCAGCAATACGCCAAGTCGTTCCAGACGAGGGACGTCTTCACGTTATGGGGGATACTCCAGCTGCTGAGGCTGCACGGCGGCCGGCTGCCGGATATGGATCTCATGTTCGACTGCAACGACACACCGCGAATCCCGGCAGCCGGCTACTGGCCGCGGAAGAAGGAGGCGTCGATGCCGCCGCCTGTGTTCCGGTACTGCGGGGTGAACAGCACCGTGCAGATCGTGTTCCCGGACTGGTCCTTCTGGGGTTGGTATAGCACCTCGACATCATCATCATTGTCCTTAATTCATGCATGCATGGTGTTAAAGTAAAGTAACACGTGATTTGGGTGACAGGCCGGAGGTGAACATAAAGCCATGGGAGGCGCTGCTGGTGGAGCTGAAGCAAGGGAGGAAGCGGAGGAAGTGGGTGGACCGGGAGCCTTACGCCTTCTGGAAGGGGAACCCATTCGTGTCCACCTCCAGGAAGGACCTTCTCAATTGTAATGCCTCCCATGGTCAAGACTGGAATGCCCGCATCTTTACTCAGGTATAAATATTTGTTATCAATCATCATCATCATCATCATTATTACAACTGCAGCTTAAGAAAAGCATCGGAAATACGGAATTCCATAATATAAGAGTGAATTCATTCTTGACTCGAGCAATTTATGAGTGCCCTCGCGTAATTTTTTGAAGCCCTTTTCGACGAAGCACCAAAAGTCTGAGTTGAATTTTTATTTATACAATTTATATGGAATATGTAAATGTTTCTATTGGGAGGAGCGGATAATCTTTGGAGTGATGTTATGGCTACTCTCTTGGATTTTAATAAAAGATTTTGATGGATTTTTTTTGGAAATCTTCCCAGTTGGAGATCCCCCGATCGTCGGTATCTTTTGGCTGATATATTTGTTTCCAGTTCGTCTCATGGTCGGTTTTTTCATTAGTATTCCACTGCCAAAGGAAATCCATCCTCTTTTTATCAATATATATGATGGTTTTATTGGATTTAGGGATTCTAGTATTTGGGTTGGGAGTGGAGTCATTGCTGAGTTAAAAAGTGATGATGGAGATGGATACAATCTAGGATTTCTATTGATAGAGCACGAGTAATCCCTGCTTGCGAAAGCGTAGGGTGGAATCTGAGATCCTCAAGGTGGAAACAAGTCTGTATCCCTCTTTCAAAGAGGGCTTCACCTCTTCTTCTCCTCCTCCTCCTCCTCCTCCTCCTCCTCCTCCTCCTCCTTCTATCTCATGCACTCTCGCACGATCGAAGCACTATAGGATGAGGAGGGAAGCACTAGAGACCTTTACTAGACACACACACAAATGATTGGAGTGGAGTTAGGATACACCAAGATGTTGACCCAGCTCTCTCTATAGTGTTTTCTCATGAATGTATATGTTCTCCTCTCTAGCAGAACAAAAGGAGGATGGGCCCCCAAGACAGGTGATGCCCTCTATAAGTGATGGAAATAGTTTTTGCACAAGCAGTCAGCGGCCTACTTTGACGCGAATGCAATAGCAGGTCACATATTGTACTTCCAAATATGCACGTACTATGGCCTGAACGACATTGTAGGTAACCTACTATGCTTCGAGAGGTCCACCTGATATGGCCTGAATGCCATAGCAGGAGACTTATTGTGCATCCTGAGACACACCTGCTGTGGTATCTACAACTACTTCATCTACCACAACACCACCTAATGTGGTGCACTTGCTACACATGTTGTAGCATCACCATAGGATGGAACCATAAAAGGTAGTCTTCTATCAACAATCTCCCCCTCCAGCCCATGGGGGATGTTGAAAACATCATGATCATTGGGAGGTGACATTGCTCAGCTCTCTACAGAGCTATAGCTTGTCATAAGTTACCATCCTTATCAACATCTTTGAAGGATTCTCATTTATATAAATCTTTTCCAAGATGAGTTCCTTCTTGTCAATGACATCTCTCAAGCAATGCTATCACATATCAATATGTTTAGTGCAAGCATGGTGTATCGTGCTCTTGCTCAAATCAATAGCCTTGTAGCTATTACAAAAGACTAATGTCTCAATATCATCATGTCCAAATTCACCTAGAAATCATTGTAGGCATAACATTTTCTTACCGGCCTACGCACATTGTACTTTTCCTCGATTGTCAGGAGTGCAATGCACTTCTGTAACTTGGATTACCATAATATCACTCCCCCTGTAAAAGGTGAACATGTACCAAAAATTAGACTTCCTCCGATGTACATTGCCTGACATGTCAGCATCTGTATAATAATGTAGCTTAGGATTTGTCTCATTAAACATCCATCATAAACTTGATGTGTCTCTTATGTACATGAAGATCCACTTCATTGCTTACTAGTGATCCTTCCATGGATTCAATGTGAATATGTTCGCAACACCCACACTGTATGCTATGTCATGTATCTTGGTCATCTCAGATTTTGTCTCAGAGGTGGAATGACATGTCTTCTTGCTTAATTTGAAATGAGTTAAAAGAGGTGTGCTAATGGTCTTTCAACTGTCATGTTGAACCGCTTCGGGATGCGTTCAACATACTTTTCATGTGACAACCACAACTTGTGCTTCTTCCAATCACAAAAAAACTGCATACCCAATATGTGTTATGCCTTGTCTAGATCTCTCATTTCAATTTTTTTGGAGAGTCCACTTTTTCGCTTTGGTAACAAATTGGAATTGTGACCAACTATAAGCATATCATCTACATAAAGCTAACATAATAATGAACCTACCATCATGGGAATGTCATAAGTGTATGCATGGATCTACAGTAACCCTCTTGAGGTGTTGGTTCGTTCTGAAGGCATCAAACTTCATATAGATCTCTTTTTAGCTTTCCCAAGGGGCTTTCTTTAAGGCTCTTCATCAACTTGCACATCACATGCTCTTTCTCCTTTACCTGATGTGCCTTTGGTTGCTTCATGTAGATTTCTTCTTTCAGATCACCGTGAAGAAATGGTGTCTTCATGTCCATCTGCTCTCTCTGAAGGTCTAGACTAGCAATCAATCCTAGTTACACTCTAATAGAGTTCATCTTCACAAGAAGAGAGAATATCCCATCATAGTCTACTCCCTTCTTCTAACTGAAGCCCTTCACCACAAATCTTGTTTTTTATTTCAAGCTCTTGCCACCATCATCTTTTTTAGCTTGTAGACATACTTTTTCAGCACCGTCTTGGCGTTTGTAAATTCCACAAGTTCATATCTATGATTTTTCTTAAGAGATGGCATCTCTTCATTCATTGCATGGTGCCAATGTTCTATCTGCTTATGCTCATATGCTTCCTCAAAGGTTCATGACTCCTCTTTATTTGTCAAAATCACATACTGAGAAGTAGGATAGAGAGATGATGGTTGGTGAAATCTCTCAGATCTCCAGACCTAAGGTCGAATGTCTTTTCGCGTGGACAAGGATGCTCCCCCTACTCAGAATCCTTTATGTCTGCATCTAGAGATTCTTCAACTAGCCTATGTTGTTCTACATGCACATCTTCTCCATCTGCACCATGCACTGGAGAAGGATCTAAAGCATCGTTACCGTCATCATCAACAAGAATATCTGTAGCATCAACAATTCCCATGGCATCCTTAGTTATCGTATACTTCCCATAGGATATCACAACTCTATATTTGATAATAGTCTTCATTTGTGGATCCCTAAGTCTATAATTATATTCATGACCTTTGTTGGAGTATGTAATAGATGTTCAATTCGATCTCTCCAAGATCCAATGTTTCAGTCTCACACCGACTATTTGTGGGACTCTAGGGTCCTATATAAGGAGCCCTACATACCTTGTACTAATTGAGAGGTTCAACATCGTATATCATGCCATTTGAGGCCTTCTTACATGGATTCCACATAAAATTTGAGTGTCCACTTGTATACTTTTATGGCTTTTGTTCTTGATTTTGTTTCGAAGTTTATATTTCAACATAATATCAGAGCATTTTGATATTCATTATGTTAATATTATCTCATTCACATTGGAGTTCTAGGGTTTTTTTCTTGAAACATGAATTTTATGAGGTGATACAACATCAACAACTGGGTTTCTAGATCTACCAATGGAAACCATAGAATGTTATTGAACTCCTCTATGCAGTATCAGATTCATCACACAAGCCTCCTAAACACAAGGGTAGTGGCACCACCCGAAGAATCCCCATGGTCACGTAAGATCCAGATCTCCATCTCATGGCACTCGATCTTCAGCCCATGGCACAAATGGGTTCTCCTCATCAATAGATATTGAAAATAAGTATGCGATGGCTAGGGACCCTAGTTTCAGCTAAGATCCTGTTCATACAAGCTTCGACAACAAGCACGAGAAGCAGCCGTAACTTGCCATCCCCTCCATGAAAAAAAGAAGAAAAGCGAGGGATGTGAAGCTTCCTCCTCCATGTGCCTTCATCATCATGCAACTCTAGGTTGACTATGCCACTCACCAACTCGAGGCCTCCCTATAGGTATTCTCATCTCCTCATGATGTGTAAAGCCCCAGCCATCTCCAAGTGATACTGCCCTTACCTCCTGTAACATCAGTAGTGGGGCTCATTCCCATTGATAGTTGTGGTAACGGCGAAGGGAACCCTAATTGCCCTTGTGACACAGAGAATTAGTCCCTTCCCTTAAATTGGAAAAATGAGAGAAAAAAGAGGCCATATGTTTTTGGGCCAAGGGAGGTGGTTGTATCTTTAACCCAATTGGGCTTTATTAAAAAAAGAGAGGGGGAAAGAGCTGGCCAGATTGGGATACTAAAAAGAAAAAATATCGGGCCTAATTTAAGGGAAAGGGAGTTGATTTGGAAAAAAAGAAGAAAGGATATGCTCAAGTGGGTTGTGAGTTTAAAAAATCTGATTTGGAAAAAAGGATGGCTAATAAAAAAGAAGAACGATTAAAAAAGAAGGTCGTATGAAAAAGGAAGTACAAAACTTTTTAGTATGTTCTGTTTTGGTTTCTCCCAACTTGATGATCCATTATCTTATTCTATCGAGTATGGGAGAAAGGGGGGAGTGAGAGAGAGAGAGAGAGCATCCTTTTCTTCTAGTTGAAATGTTTCCATAGGTTTAATATTTATGCCCATCATTTTCTACTCGTGGCTCGTCAAAAAAAGCAATGTCTACATTGAATGTCTTTCCCTGATCATTCGATCCCTATACAAGTGAACTAGCTCCAGGATTCCATAAAAATGGGAGCATACATCTTGGGTTCAAGTATAAGAGGGGCCCAACAAGATGTGTCTAACCCTTCAATACTTCAACATCTGCATAGGGGACGACCATTGCATTGGGTGTCTATATCCAATATTAGCATAGAATTCTATACCTATGATCATCTCAGACTTCTACTGCCCATCCACAACATGACAAACTGACAATCCTAACCACTACTACTATTAACCATCTTCATCGAGCTTTGAGTACCCAGTGTGATGTATTTTCCAAACTTCTACTCTTCACTAAACTTCTTCTACAACAACTTTACTTCAGGTATGAGTAGGTTGTTGCAATGACTCTTCTACAGGCATGACCTAATCATCTTAGATCCGTCCTCATGCATGATCTCTTACCAGCAGTGACTACTCAAAGCAGGAGTCTATCCCTGTCTCCCTCCGATATATCAAGTAAAGATGTGTTGAATTTTTTTCTTTTATTGCAAGATGTAGCTCTTAACTCTATCTTGAGGGGTAGTGTTGGAATATGTAATAGATGGGAAATTGGATCTCTCCATGATCCAATTACCCACACTCATGTTTTAGTCTCACATCGTCTATTTATGGGATTCTGATATGTCTGTAGGGCTATATAAGGAGCCTCACACCCCCTGTACTCATAGAGAGATTAAATATAAAGATATATCTCTCGTATGATTTCATCCAGCTCCTCACGAAGTAAGGTTCCATATAAAATCTGAGCATCCATTTTTATACTTTTACGTTTTTTGTTTTTGATTTTGCTTCCACATTTATTTTTCAATAATCACCATATCTAACAAAGATGCATGGGATTACTTTGTTATCAAGCTTCTTTTATTGTTCCTTTCTTATGTGTACTAAGCTTTGCACCCAAATACTCTCATATGAGTATATGTAGGATTGTTAATTGTCTAAATGCGCCCAAGAACCCGAAAACCCAAAAGAATTGATGGGGATTGATTGATAAGGTAGCATACGATTAGAACTGCCTCATCCCAAATGGTCTTTGGAGACTTTGTTGTCCTTAGCATGTAGTGTACTCCATCCACAAGGGTCATGTTCATCCTCTTAGCTGCACCATTGTGCTGAGGATTGAACAAGATCTGTCTTTCATGCATGCTTCCACATTCAATGCAATAGCTCTGGAATTCAATGAGAAGTGTACTCTCTTCCATTGTTAGTGCATGGACATTATCAATAATTTTCCATCCTATGCTTTACCTTGGCATGAATTCTTTTGAAGCAATGAAACACTAGATCCTTCTTGTTTAGCATATAAGCCAACATAGTCCTTGACACATCATCAATGAATATAAAAAGTACATGTTCTTGCCTAATGAAGCTACCTTCATGGGACCACAGACATTAGAATGTGCTAACTATAGATTCTGCTTTCACAGTTGATTTAGATTTAAATGGTGTTCTCTTTCTCTTCCCAAGCTCACAAAAATCATACGATGCTAGTGATATCTTTGTTGAGTGGGAGCAATTGCTTTCTACTAAGAAGTTGCAACCCATTCTAACTCATATTCCCTAATCGACAGTGCCATATATCAGAACTGTCAATCTCACTAGTATGCATACAACCATCCATGACCTTTACCTGTGTCTTGTAAAGTTTGCAACACAACTTTTCCCTAGCCATGTTAAGAGAACCCTTGAATATATTGAATTTGTTGTCATAAATTTTTATATGGTAGCCTTCCATGTACAGTTAGGACTAGACAAGAGGTTACGCCATAGGTCAGGAACACGTCTCACATCATGTAGAACCATCATGCATACGATATCAGTCTCATCTGTCTTGGTGCATGTGCTAACAATCTTGGAGTAACTATTGCTCTCCATCTTGACTCGCTAAAATAACCTTCAGTGTAGGAGGTGAAATACTCCTTGTATGGAGTCACATGGTATGAAGCAACATTGTCAACTGCCCACTCCAAGTCATTGTTATCTGTATGTAGGCATTATTCTTGCACGGTGAGAGACACATCGTCCTTGTTATCATCGGACACAACTACAACTATATTCTCATCTTCATTCTTTTGTTATCTTTCTTAGCTTCCACTTGTCCTCTTTGCAAGATCCAACAATCTTTCTTCCTGTTGCATGATTTCTTGCAATAATGGCACTTGTGTCTAGTCTTTAATTTGGGTTTCTTGCAACCCTAGTTCTCATATAAGAAGAAGTAAACTTGAGAAGAACCAACCGCATCTCCAGGTGACACCCTCTAGGGGACACCCTTGTTGTACCTCCTCTTGCATACAAGCACCTCGACCTCCAAGTGGCTCCCTATAGGCCTCTACAATTCCAACACGAGGCTTCATCATGGCAATGACAATAGTGACGGGTTCCCTTTGCAGAACCCTAGTCAGATTAAGAACAAGGGGGATATGATACCCCTTCTTAAATAGGGGCCCCCAGCCCCAATTCTCTCTATTATATAAAAACCATTCCATTATCTCTATCGGGCTTTGGCCACTACAGACCTTGTACCCTTTTTTGTTTTATTTTGGGCCCAACTAAGACATGATTCAAAAAATGATAAAAAAGGGGAGACGACCCGAAAAGAAAAATATTGGGACTAAAAAAAGGAGCAAAAAGTTCAACAAAAGGGCACAAAAAAAAAAGAGAATGTTGTAAGAATGGTAGATAAAAAATGAAAAAGAGAGATCTTACAAAAAAAAGAAAAGGAAAGATTCTTGTTCTACATTGTTTCTCCCAACTTGGTTATCTATGTCCATAATCGATAAGTATATGAGAAAGGGAGAGTGAGAGCAATGGACCCCTTAGACCTCTTATGTTTCAAGACATGATTCTTATCTTACAAAAAAAGAATACACTGTTTCTCCCAAAAGAAGAAAAGGAAAGATTCTTGTTCTACATTGTTTCTCCCAGCTTAGTTATCTATGTCCATAATCGACAAGTATATGAGAACGGGAGAGTGAGAGCAACACATATTCTTGTATCTAAGAAGTTTTATAGTTATTGTATCATGTCCATCATACTTTTCTCATAGATCCTTATAAAGAGACCAAATATCTAGGGTCCCTATATAAGAGAACCGACTCGTGGTCCCCACAAGTATGAGAGAGACCCTTCTTAGGGTCCACATATAGGAGAGGCCGCACTCTTGAGATCTGCATAAGGCTGATCACTTTGCTCATGATGTTTGGCACTGACTTCCAATGGAAATGTACTATTGATCAGAGTTCTATTGCTCATCAACAACAAGAAGACTAACAATCCAACGCATCCACTGCCTACCAACTATCATCACAGAGTATCGACTCCATGCACATGTCTCCTCCTAGTTTGACTCCTTCCGTATAGATCTCCTACCTGTTATGTCTACTCTGAACATGTCTCCTTCCATCTCCTTCAGGATGTATCGAGTGAAGATGTGTTACATACATTTTCTTTTGATTACAAGTTGCATCTTTATCAGCTCTAGCTTAAGGGGGAGTGTTAGAATATGTATTAAATGGACAATTGGAACATGTAGGATCCAATTACACTACTCCGCATGTTTAGTCCCACAACATGTGTTAGTTGGATTATAGTGTATTTGTGGGGTTATATAAAGTACATTTGATCTTTTCGATTATCGATTTTTCTTCTGCATTCTTATTTTCAACATAGGTTTCTATCCAATTTTATTGAGTGACTACCTACAGTAGTATAAAATCAAGTGAAGGATGGGTCAAGTGTATTGAGATCGATTGGATTTTAATTGAGACACCATGAATTGAACTTTTTTTAAAAAATGGAGTAGGTGAGAGGAGGAAGTTTCCTCCCTAAATAGAAACAAGTTGAAATACCCGGCTAATATGATGTGATTGTCCATGGAGGAGAGGGGTTGGATTTGATTTAAGAAGTCTTTGTTTTAGTTGGGATGTTGTGGGTAATAAATGCCCATGAATATGGAGGATGTACTCATGGCTAAATCAATGAGATGTAGAATGGTAAAGTAATCAAAGTCCTCAATGTTAGAGCAATGAAAAGTAGATGGACCTAACCCATGAGGATACCTTGGGTTAGGAAATGTGGGTTTTAGTGCCACATAAGGTGATTCAATAAGGGAAGCATGGTTGGGTTTATCATTCTAGCCCTAGATTCTTGCAGTGCTATTATGTTGTCTCTATTTTCTTGGTGAAGGTCTCTATGTCATTTTTATCCCAATGGACCCCCTAGACCTCTTATGTTTCAAGACACGATGTTTATCTTCATTTTAAAACGTTGATGTTTGTGATATAAGGGGGGTTAAGGGAAGAATTTTACCGTCGAGGTGGCCCTAAAGTTCCAAACTAAAATCATTTCAAAACTTGAGTTTTCAAAGCTTACTCTAAATATATTTTTAGAGAATTTTAGGAGATAATATATACTAGACTACTTTCCAGAATATCTTGAGTGGTAAGGTCTCCTAAAGGTGGTGATCCTATCTTCATTAAAGTTTTTAGGGTTGTTCCCTATTTGATAAGTCCTGTTCTATATCAGAGGAGGTTATCTTATTGCCTTCCTTTTTTCCTCCATAATTCTTAAAGCTCCAGGATGTTCTCCATTTATTATTGGTCTTACCTCGATCTCTTCTGGACATTGTGACCAATTATGATGCAATCACATTGGAACAACAACATGGTTGTCTCATATGAATTGATTTCTCTCTTAAAGGAGAATGTGTAGATGGTGGCCATCAGAGTTAGGTCAATACCAAGTAGGATGAGATGAATATCAGATATGTCAATGAAAAGCTATACTTAGAAGGTGTCTTCACAATCATAGAGAAATGTCAAGTGTTCCCAAAAAGTTCTTCACTATATTATTAAGGATATAAGGGAACCAATGATAGAGAGAAATCCCAAGCAACTCATGCCAGTATGCTCGTGATTTTTTTTGATACATTTGCACTAAAATGAGGGGACCAAAGGAAAAACTATATTGTCGAGCCTTCCGTTGATTAAATCGAGGCTTACACCAAAGCATTGAAATGTGATTTTCTTGATACTTTGATGATCAGTTGTCACTTTATACCTTTCAGAAGAGTCAGAAAGCGTCCAACTTTTTCTTTAAGTTTAATTATATAAGAGATTAAGGATATCCCCCATTATCTAATTTAGTGGTATTTTTTTTTAAAAAGAAAGAAATAGAATTTAGTTCGATAAGTTTAGATACATGTCAACAATTTAATCAGTTAGTATATATAACTGTTTCGAAAGTCAACTTTGTATGATGATAATGTAACGAATTATAATTAACATTATGTCATAAGATTTTAAGCATACGATTAACTAAGAGCATATTATAATATCACATCCTAACTTCTTCAATGAAGGAAAAATTGCTTTACAAGATACATACATGTGTTATTAATAAGAATTATATCAGGATACCAATTCAGCATCTTTTTGTTTATATATAATTTAAAAATATTTTTATAGCTTTTAATGATTCTTGCATGTGTGTATTTGTGTTTTTGTGAGTTCTTAAAGGGTGATATGCTTATATAATATCTCTTAAACCGTTCTATTTCCAAATGCAGTACACTTTAAATTTATCTATTTATACAATGATTTTAGTATGAAATGCAAATTAACATTATCTAGCTCAATGTATTAGTATGAACGCAGATTTTAATATAAAATCCGAGAGAAAAATCTTACTACTAGACATCCGAAAATTTGTTGTTGTAATATGAGGGTTAAATTTGTTGCAGGATTGGGGCATGGAATCCAAAAAAGGGTTCAAGCAGTCCAATTTGGCTAATCAATGCTCTTACAGGTACTACACTTCCTTAATGCCATATTGGATATTTTTTATTTCATTAACAAAATGGCATACGTATGATTTCATGATCGGAATATTCCTAAACAATTTTATACTATGTTTTTTATATTTAGTTTTTGGGTGTGGAAGACTAGAAAAGTATGAGACTTGATTATAAGTGGTGTGAATTTCCATTTAACAACACGAAGTTAAGCATATTGGATGGTTGTACACATGTTGTTAAAACATGTTTTCCTCGATTAACGACTCGAGCATAATTTTAGAGCAGGTTTGCTCTAACATTGAAAAGGCTATTTAAGTAGTACAGAAACTCATGTAAAGAGATAGGTGGAAAATATTACCTAGAATGCGTTAGCGATAATCCAACTAAGCTTGCCACGAAATCCACATATCTTTCTTACTCGAACATTGTGAGCTAAAAGATCATGTAATAAGGACAATGCGAATATGAGTGGGGGAGATTGTAACATCTTCTAAAAATATTTAGTCTCATACGGATTAGACATAAAGTATGAGGGTAGGTTATACAAGTTATAGGTTACTTCCTAACAACTTAGTTGGGAGCATTTTAGAATGTTTAAGATTTAACTGACCTCAAATCCATCAAATTGTCAAAGTCAGTTTTCATTTATAATGACTTCCATTTTGGATGGAAAGCTAAAGAACTAGTGTAGAAAACTCCTAAAATGATCTGCATCCTTCTTTCCTAAAGATATCAAAGTATGTCGATAGAAATATCAAAGATTTTTTCCCCTAGGATTCAAAGAAGGTGTTGAAAATAAAGGCTGCTTAAGTAGGAATAGCCTTGGCACCATGAGATCATCCTTAATCAAGTTGCATAGAATATTCTAATAGAAGTACACGAAGAAGCCTATAGAATAAGTGAGGCAAGGAATAAGGATTGTTTATCTCGCATTTCTGTTAATTTGAAAGGATATGATATGTAGTCATAGATGGTAGTTATTTGTTATTCTTCATTTGGTTGTAGAAGAAGAGAAAAAGGATTAAACTTAGTTCGGTTAGAATATGTTGTTCGAAGTTAAAAATATATTTGTACGTGTTGTTCATCGAATCTTCTGGATAGATAGGCATAATGGTGAATTCTTTTAGGAAATTTGGCAGATATTAGCTTTGCAATGTAATTAGACATGGTTGTCCTTTCTTCTTCTCCAATTTAAGGAAATTTATACGCCTTTGAGATATGGGTAAAATGAGGCTGCCTCTAGGAGAGCTAACTTAGCTCTCTCATCCTATTTTCTTCATATATTTTATTTTTTTTTTGAAAATTAGTTTCATGGATTTTCATTATTATATCCTCATATTATATCATTCAAATTTCGTGTGAAACAGAGACTTGTACGGCGTCCATCCAAACAGAGTCGATTTCAACAATTCTCTGACCGTTAAAAATGACTATCTATATGGAGGTCGTAGGAGTTTCTGTTACTCATGAAATTTGAACAACATAATATAGGAATATAGTGATGAATTTTCACGGATTTATTTTCAAAAAATTTAAAAATATAGAGAAAATATAGCATGGAGAGCCACGGGCAGCCCCCTTTTCCCCTTGAGATATTCATTGAGCAGTGCCTACAAAAGCTCAAGAAATACCCGAAAGGATATGGGTTGGTTTGCCTTCTTTAGGCAGACGGAAGGAATAGTACAAGTAAAAGTTAATCACTATCACTTGAAGAATACGGCTGGAGAGAATTCCTTTTTTTTAAGTATGAATTAACTTCATGGAACAAAAAAAGACGAAGATTTGTAGTGTGTAATAACAAACATCCAAATCTTTATGGAAAGTGAGATATTGGGTTCACGCATACAACACCCACCATATATCAAAACAACAGAAATTCACTTAAAAAAGAACAATGAATAAAAAAGAAAACGAAAGAATCTAGGGTTTTTATCACTTGTGTCCTTAACTTCTACAATATCAATTATGTCCCTCCTTTTTTTCTAATATTATTGTGCGCCCGACTTCTAAAAAAATTCACAGTTCTGACCTTTTATTAAGGTAAAGTAGGGGTATAATTAATATTACAAAAGAACAAAACTGTGGATTTTGTAAGAAGTCAAGGCCATAACTAATATTACAAAAAGGGAATGAGACAACTGATATTGTAGAAGTTAAAATGGCACAAGTGATATAAACTCAAAAATCCATATCTCTAATGGAGTTGTGATGCTACCACCATCGGAAGAAGATCCCCATATGGACAACGGTTACTAGTTCCCCATCAATGGAGTGTTCCCATGTAAGCAAAGGAAAGCTCCCATCTTTTTTAGAGGGACTAAAAAAAGGAGCACCATATCTTCCCTTCTAGTTGCATTCACTATACTTACAATTATTCAAGAGGATCATCTCTCTATTTTCTGTAGCAAAAGATAGAACAAATGGGAAAATATTCAATAAGATTTGATCCATGATTAATTATATATCACCAAGGAGTTTCCATTGATAGAGACTCACAAATGAGAGGATATGGAGGTCGGGTAGAGGAGGGGACATGGTTTGGGGTTAGGTGGTGGAGGCAGTGAGAGGCACCACTGTGGAAAGATGAGGTGAAGGGCTTGTTATTCTGTATCATGGAGTAGACGGGCATCGCCGGTGGAAGGGGGGAGGAGGTCAGCATCTTGGAGAGAGTTGACAAGAGAGCAAGGCGATGAAGAGATAGGGATGCCTTGTTTTGACTCTTTTTGACAGGTAATCCTTGGTGAGTCATTTTGTGTTGATTGTTATTGTGTTTCTATCCTATAGCACTCGAAATAATTTGTATTTAGCTTGCATTATTGGTCATGACCCTCTTTACTTACGAATATGTATATATATCATTGTCACTTTGGATGTCATATAGCTAATGGTCTAAAAAACTAGATCACGTGAAAATGGATAACTATTGATGTAAGGAATTAGATCGAGGACGTAAATAAACATCATTCAATGTTATCAAAAGAGGATCATCAGCTTGAGAATAGATGACAATCTTCGTAAGAGGCCGATTATCGGTTAACACTCTTGATGCAAGCCCTTTACAATGGAATAGAGATTTGGACTTGTCGTATTAATCAAGTTAAAGACTTAAGTTGTCGTACTAATCTACATCACGAATCAGACGAACTACATAATTTTTATTTCTACTGAAAAATAATATTATAGATTTTTTCATATTCTTGATCAACAAGCAAAAATAAGTCAAATCATTAAAATCGTAAGATCATTTTTGGATACATGATGGATTACCTTTGTGTCCTGATAAATCAAGCTTTGACTTCAATTGATGATATGATCTATCAACATCACACTCTGTTCGATAACCCCTGATCAATCAAATTCTAATCATGATTGATCAAACTTTGGCAATTGTTTATGATCTAATCGATCAATCTTTTTTCATGATCGATCAACTTTTTATTATGATCGATCAAATTTCAAATTGCAATTTAATGGTTATCTAACATTGAAAAATGATTCAACACATTGTTTACCTAATCGATCAACTTTCTTGTTGTGATCTACCAATTGTAAAATATGATCAATCAACTCTGATTTTCTTAATACTATAATGTTGGGATTTCCTATCTTGTCGTCACCAACATTACCTTGTGATCTTAACACTGTAAATATAACTCTGGGCTTCTTTATTGAGATACACAATCAAGACAAATATTCTCTACTTATAGAAGAAAAAAGGGTGATATTTTAACGTCCCGAGCTTATGTCCACGGTCCGTTATTGAGGAAAACTGACTCTGACAACTTGTTGGGTTCAGGCCCAAATGGACCCGTTGACAACCACCCAAAATGCTTAAGCCCAAGTTGTCAAGTAGTAATCCCCACCACTTATAAACCACACCCACACTTCGTGAGTTTTAGGTATGGCACTATGTTTGGGGTTGGGGTGTTACAACCTCCCCCACTTATATTCGCAACGTCCTCGTTGCGACATGGCCCATCACTTATTCCCAGTGACAGTGGCGGCTGCACGCTCCGGGTAGCTTTTTCCTCCAACCTCTTTGTAGGTGCGGCTCCACCTCTCGGGTAGCCCTTTCCACTAGCAGAGGGAAATTGGCTCTGATACCATTTGTAACATCCCGGGCTTAGGTCTCCGGTCCGTTATCGAGGAAAACTGACCCTGACAACTTGTTGGGTTCGGGCCCAAATGGACTCGTTGACAACCACCCAAAATGCTTAAGCCCAAGTTGTCAAGTAGTAATCACCGCCACTTATAAACCACACCCACACTTCGTGAGTTTTAGGTATGGCACTATGTTTGGGGTTGGGGTGTTACAGATATTATGTGAGATATTCAAACTCTATTTGTGACTACGCACTCTCGAGCTCATTTCGATCCAAATCTCTCTAGCTACTCAAACTCTTCGTGCTCAATACCGATCATCGTTGTTCTTGAGCAGATTTTGTGTTGAAAGTTGAGTAAGCTTGTGAATTCAAGTTTCGTTGTTGTTATGTTCATTGTAAACATATATCCGAGTTGTGGATTCCTTTCTCTGTGAGAGATAAATTCTTCCATTGGGAGTTATCTAAGGATGACAAGAGCTTTTACCTCCCTTAATTTAAAGTACCACTAGGATAGTGGAAGCAAGCCTTAGTGAGAGAGAAGTGAAATCCTGTAATTTAGTTTTAGGGTGTGGTTCACCCTCTTGGATTTCCACGCAAAAACCATTTGTGTACATTATGGTTTTCTATTCTTAGATTAAATCTTTATTGTCTGTGATCTATTAATTGAATATTGTCATTCATATTTTTTAATAATCCACCCAACCCCGAACTCTTAGATATGAGTATTGAGAATATTCATTAGTGCAAGCATAATAGATTGATTTATACCATTACGCTTCCATTTTGAGGTAATGGCGAACATGGCGGATCCTAGTGGTTCTACCATATATAGGTTGAATGAGATTCTTCTAGTGGATTAAATCTTATTTCAACAAATCAAATTAAGTTTCGAATGAGTTTGAAACTGATGTGAAAGACTTCAGATTAATTCACGCTGTCATTCAATATTTATCCCATCAATCAGATTGCTATAGCAATTATTATCTTTAATATTAAATTCAATCTAGTATTAAGTTAGCAAACACGGTTTATATGATCTCCTAATCAATATCTCTAAATAATAGTATTTGTTGCGTAAGTCACATAACTCATAATTCAATTGGGAGTTCCTTATCTACGAAAGGTGCGATATCAGATTTCAATAGCTAAGTTGTAAATTAGGATGTTTACTTATCCCAAAGTCATGAACCAACCATCCAAGATATCATTATTTGAAAAATCTGAATCAAAATAACATGATATACATATCTTTTTATTGCTTATTTAAGGGTCAGACATGCAGATTTGATTCCTACCTGACAAAGGATTATTAACTTGTTCATGTATTTTATATGAATTTTATTCATTTAATTTCATGGTCTGGTTGGAATTTGAAAAAATCAAAATCAATTAAAATCATAGATCACACCATGTCAATTAGGAATGGAGTTGGACCTTAATCAACTTGGAGACTGATGAGCCTATGTTTTATAAATCTTATAGCTCAAAATTAAGCTTAAACGACTTGTATACACAAGTAAAAACCATGTTCTTGTAAATTCGCTCTCAGAAATAAGAATCACTTTTTATCACATAAAACCAAAAAAAATGCAAATAAGTAAACTAAAAAGAAAAGAAAAGTAGCAACATATAAGATTTTTATGACATTAACATGAAGATGAAGACCCTAGGCGTTGTCCGATTTAATAAGAAGTAGGAAGAAAATGGAAGATCGGAAACAGACTCGATTTGCATTTAAGATACATTGTTAGTTATGTACAAAGATGTACACAAACAAATAAAAAAAACCGAACTATTTTTATATAACTTAGAAGGCTAAACTATGCACATAACAAAAAGGACAATAAATGGAAAATAGGATAAAAATACCAACACACGTATAACTAATATGGTCCAAATCCTAATTTTTATTACATCTGCATTTTAAAATATATATCTCAGACGTATGAACTCCAAATTTGTTGTAGTCACCTTTAAAGTTCAAGGTTAAAAATCCTAAATCTAAAAATATTTTGGGATGAGCTGGATAAATTTATGAAAAGTGGACTTTAGGACTTATTGTACAATTGTACACACATCTTCTCAATTTTATACAAAAAACACATTGAATCTTTTTTATTTGGTTTTTTTTATTATATTCTCTTTATATCATACATGTAAAAAATTACAAAACTAAAAAGATGCAAACAAAAGTTCTTAGTTTATAGATATATTTGACCTATGTTTTGGTTTCCCTATTTTCTACATATCATTCTTGATAGAAGATAAATTAAAAAATATTTGAGTACCTAAGATTATGTATAATTATTATAAATATAATATGGAGCTATATTTAAAAATGGAATAAAATAAAAACATGAAAAATAAAAAATCAAGTATAGATACCTATAAAGTGAACTGAATTCCCTATCTTCCAAACTAAGAAAAAGTAGTAAAAACTCTTCTAGAAGTTGTGAATCTTGAAATTTTGATCAAGTTTCCTATTTTAGTTTTTCTGATGTCATTTCTTCCACATGTTGCCACCATCATTATTGCAAATCATGACCACAACCAACCATGGATCAATAGCAAAATCTTCCACCTACCTCATGCATCGCTCACATTGATTTTTTGTCCAAATTTAAACACTTAAATCGAGTTCCAAACCTCGTTTCCAATCATCATTTCATTCAGTGCACCCCAGACCCTTCAAGAGCTACTATGAGAATTCTCTAGTGTCTACTAACACATGCAACAATCAAAGCCACATTTCAAGTTATTGGAAACATTAGGAAGACCCTGCTGTTAGGCTTGCAGCCTACTGTGGTCGTATATGGAGTTCCCTCTCCCTTGGTTAGAAGAAGAGCTACCATCTAGTACTCCAATCAAATGTCGAATCGGTTCCAACTCTTCTTTAATTTTGTAATTTCTCTCATGTAATTCAATTCCCCACATTCAATTGTGTGTTTCATTATCTCCCTCATTCTAATTTGGGATAACATCTAAATCTATCACTTTAACATCCTTCCCCTTGTTAGGGCATTTACATCTTCATTGGTCATCATCCTCCATCCCAACCTCATTGTGAAATTTGGAGCATCCTCCTCCATCCATTCCTATTAAATTCAAGTTCTATACCACGTGCTACTCCCTTATTTGATGACATTCACATAGAGCTTCATTCCTTTCCGATGAGCTTGGCATTTCTTTGCATGCACACAAGCTTAGCATCTTTTGAGCTCAGAAGACACTTGTAATGACACCATGATTTTGTTCCATTCCCTGTCTCATGGCAATGAAGCCTAGATTGTTGATCCCAAATTTACCCATCATGAATTTAATGAAAAACTTGAGGTACCACCACTTCTTGTTCAGTTGGTGCCTATTTTATGAGGACTAGAATGTTGCCTTAATTTTGGATGTTTTCATGTACATAGCACGGAGGCATAGAGCCAATTTGGCGGCATTTTTGAGAATTGGAGCTCACAATGGTGCTCCATTCTCCTCTTTCTCCAACGAGTAAGAGAGGTCCTCAATCCTCGAGGATGATCCATCAAAAAGAGAAGCTCGTGTCGAAGCTCCAGCATACTCTATAGTAATGTCGTTCCACAGGAGCGCAAAATCTACTTGGCAGAGCTACTACATTGTCTCCTAAGCTCTACCAGCTCATCCACCTATCACCATTGACATCTATTAGGGAAGAGAAAGACACAACAATCCACATGCTTATATCAAAACCGTAAGATGTTGAAGGGGTAAAGAAATATAGACTCCTAAGTTTTAGAAGTTCACATTAGGAGTATATCCAAGTGATAGTACATTTAAAACCTCAATTAAGATATTTTTTAGTTAACAACTTTGTATTTATTCCATTGCAATCCTTATATCTTGGTTAGCTTATTTCTTGCACATTTTAACATTTTTTTAAAAAAATATTTGGGAGGCTTGTATTAGTATCCTCAATTATGATATTTTTCTCATATTTTTTTGACATTGGTTATATTTTTTAGAAATATGTTTTGAAATTTAAGGTATTTTGATCCAAAAATTGTAAGGATATTATTTTGGTGAAATTGGGCTTAGAAAAAAATTCATATATTAGCCTCTTATGTTAGAAAACAAAACTTTATAATATATTAAGAGATTTTACAGTACATTATAAAAATACCTCTAGGTTTTGCTTCAAAAATTCACTAAAATTGCAAACTTACCATTTTTCCAAACTGTTTTTTGCCACCAAGTCCATTATCTATATACCATTGTCATAGTTTCTCTAAAAATATTGTTCGGTAAAATCAAAAGTTACCTTCCAACTTAGAAGAATCACTAAAAATCCATTTCATTTCTAAAATCTATAAAAAACAAGGAATGTTATCTGTCATGGGCATTTAAGTCGTCTAAAGATATTCTTTGAAAATGACTTATGTATTTTCAAAACAAAAAAATAAAATTCATAGAAAATCATTTAAAATACTTCACAATCCATAATTACCAAAACAACCACAAGTTTTCTTCCCTCTTTCTTTTGTTGTTTAAAAAATACTCTTACATTTTTCAGTAATCATTTTCTATTGTTTACCTATTTTTATTCACATTAGTATTTATATGTAGCAAATTTTCTTTCCTTTTCTTTATATAAAATCTCCTAAAAAACTAAAAGTTGCAAAAACTCTTTCAAAAAAACCATTCCAAATTAAAAATATTTTATCTCAATTCCATGTATTTGTAGCCTTAGAAAATATGTAAAACATATAAAACAACAATTCTTAAACTGAAAACTTAAAACACTTTTCAAAAATCAATTATAATAACTACTTAAAAATAAAAAATAAAAAATATTAAAAATCCAATTAGTACTACCTATGAAAAATAATAAAATACTAAAAAATAAAAAATAAAAATGCATTAAGTTTTTGTCTTTCACTATACACAACTACAACTACATTCATTTTGTCTACAGTCGAAAACAATCATTCTTAGCGAAATGGTAGCTACTTTGGTGTATCGTTGCAATGTTTTCCATCGACATACCCTGCTTCAAGCCTCCACTATACTGAAGTCATCATCACGTGTGTGAGACACCCCTTATTGAATCACCAGTAATTGATAACCGGTCGTGAGGTCTCACAAGGCAGACCTTACTTGATGAAGTGACCAATCATGAGAGCTGATAAATCGAAACAACAATTTACCCATATTCAATAGAATAATTAAACAATCGAATGCAAAGTATGGATCGAAATTTATTATAAAACCTGACTAATAAGTGTGTATAGTGTGCAAGTACAAGTAGAGTGTCGAACTCGGGGAGCAAATGAGTATAGCTATATTATTTATTTCCAAATAATGCATGTATGTATATATTAAGCTGCACAATATTTACTTATTATTTTTATGGGTTTTTAATTATTTATTGTTTTTTATATTTTTATATTTTTTCTTATATATTTTTTACATTCTTTTTATAACTTTTTTATTTTTAATTTCTTTTATTTTAATATAATATATATATATATGTATATAATTATATGTAATGATATGTATAATATAGGGTATATATAATGTATATAATAAATATTATAAAATCATAAAATACAAACAAAAACAATCCTTTCTATATTTTAATGGATCTAATATATAGAGTATTTATAATAATTATTAATAATATAAAATATATAAAATATATGTATATATAAGCATCATGTAGGGTATTTTAATTATACATATATATATTCAAATTTTTTAAAATAAAATATTTTTGTATTTCTTAAATATTCTTCGATTTAATATGATTTTTGGGGGATTTGTTTTCTATTTTTTTGTATTTTTATATTCAAAATCGTCAAAGTCAAGATTAGAATAAATAAGACAACTTTTTTTAGATTTAAAATATAACATAGGTCCAAAATTTCTCAAAACTAATTTTATTATGTAATAATAAGTACACAGATAAATATTGATATCTAGGTATATTCTGCAACATGATGCGGAAATTGATGGAGATGTTACTAATAGAGTAAATGCAGACTGGCTAAAGTGGAGAGGAGCCTCTACTATTCTTTGTGATAAGAAAATTCCTTTAAAGATTAAAGGAAAGTTTTACAAAGCAGCCGTGAGACCTGCTATGCTTTATGGATCTGAATGTTGTCATGTGAACCATAGACATGTGCAAAGAATGAATGTAGCAGAAATGAAAATGCTAAGGTGGATGTGTGGACATACACGTAAAGATCGGATTCAGAATGATGAAATCAGAAAGAAAGTTGGTGTAGCTCCGATCGAGGATAAGATGCGTAAAAATCGCTTAAGATATATGGTTTGGACATTTGCAAAGAAGATCAGCTGATGCACCAGTTAGGAGATGCGAGTGTTGGGATATTGAGCCGGCTAAGAGAGGGCGAGGACGACCCAAAAAGTGTTGGAAAGAGACAATATGAAGAGATCTTAGTTTTGTGGATATAAGCCCGGGAATGGCCCAAGATAGATCTGAATGGAGGCGAAGAATCCATGTAGCCGACCCTACTTAATTGTGGGAAAAGGCTTTGTTGTTGTTGTAAGTACACATATAAATACATGATAGAAATTTTTTTAAGGATTTTTGATATATTTTATCTTTTTTTATGGCTAGGAAGGGTTTGTGATTTTTTGGTTTTATTTTGATATTTTTTTGTTATTTTTGGTTTGTAGTGATAAAATATTATAATAAATAGTATCTATTTTTTTAGAATTTTAGAAAGATTATATATTTTTTGTTATATTTTTTAAGGCAAACAAGGAATACAAGTGCTCTTTTTGATTTTTAATAAATAGTAAATGCAAGAAAAATGCTAAATGAACAACATGGTGTGTATAAACATTTATTCAATCATTTAACTCTATTTTTGCATAAATTTTGGAGCATTGCAACTATTTATAAAAATAGAAATTTAGAAATAAAAATCAATAAGCTGACAGGGGTATATTTATAATATAAAATATATATGAGGAGATTTTTGCAAAATACCCAAAATATTTGAATTGGAATTTGATTTTTAAATACTAAACAATAATTACAAAAGTCAGAGAAGTACAAGCAGAAAATGGCCACTCACATGGGGAACCACATGAGGTGACCTGGTAGTGGACCCATTTGCAATTTCTAGAGCATATAAGGGCTTAGATGTAATTTTCCACAAAATATAAGTAGTTACTAATTTACATGTCTATTTAATAAATATAAAAATACGAAGGGGCTTATTTAATACCCCCCTACTTAACGGTTCATTGGGTGACTGGAGGCGATCCACAGATCCCACTTAAGACGCATCTGACGGTCCATGGCTCTTCATAGCGCTTCACGTTCAACGACTGAGATTAGATCTCGGTGGAGATCTAATGAGAATTCAAGGGATGGATCGGATGATGCATGGAGCTTCTAGCAATGAGTTCTTGATCGGATGGTGGGCAGGGGTCTGGAAGAACTGCGGAAGAACTCACCTCATGCGAGTTTTGATTTGATGTTTTTGGGTTCTCTGGCTACATGGGGACCTGTTGAGATGCTCCTCCCATTCCGACAATTCCTCCACATCCTCCTAGATATTCAAATCTATCTGGGACCCTCGGATGTTGCGACAAAGACATGAAGGTGCTCCTTGGGTCTGACTGACATCTAGATGAGGCCCTTTCGTGCTTCTTTGTGCACAAGAAGCAAAGGGGTAAGAAAACAAAGGCCTTAAGTAGCACAAAAATGGGAGAAAATGGATGAGTCGTGGAGCTCGTGTTGATGTTAGTGGAGATAGAGCTTGGGCCCTTGATTCATCAAAATCAACGGGGTCAGACGTGGAAGAAGAGATGGAATGCATCAGGGATGAAAATGGAATGATGATCAGGGCGGATCAGTGGCTGGATACAACTGATTTAGCATGGAGCTCACACTGCAGGTCAAATTAGGGATTTATAATTAAACCTAAATCTGATGATTAAATATGAAACAAAGACATGAATCGAAAGGCTACACTAAGTATTACCCAGAACGAATGGAAAATGACCTCAATTTGGTTGATGGCTAAAGAAGCAGGACCTACTGGAGAAGACCTCTTGCAATGGCTTTGGATTGCCTCCTCCTCGACTCCTCCTCGATGCAGCTCAACCAATACTCCTGCTACCACTAAGGGGATGCAACACACAAGAATTAAGTGGCTTAGAATCGAAGAAGAGGGATCAAGCACCAAAAATGGCAGAAGGGGGTTCTTTATAGGCTGAACGAGGAGGGAAGTTGCGAAGTGAATCTTGATCGATTCGATGAAGATTAGGTGAACCTGAAGATATGGCGAGAATCACGGAGATCAGAGCCTCAGAAGTTATTCAAGGCATGAGGTGTTTCGATCATTAGGTTCTCGGGAAAGAGGCGAGAAGTTGGGGACTCGAGGCGTCTGATAGGACGTACGAAGCAGAGGGAGTAGTTGACATGGGGTCAACACCCGAACAAATCTGGTTGGTCCACATGGACCAAAATAGATAATTCCAAGGCAAAGTTTCCTTATAAAATCAATAATAAATAATGAACGAATTAATTAATATTTTGTTAAAATATAAATCTTCATGTAATTTAATGTAGTATTTTATGCCTATTTTTATTTATTTTTTAAGGCTATTTATTATAAGTTAATATTTATATGTATCTATATTTTGGAATTTTTCTTTTTAATTTGTATTTTGTTATTATATATAGATATTTTATATGTTTAGTTTATTGAAAAACATAGTTAGGTATTATTGTGGTATTTTTCTGAATTTATTGGTATACTTTATTATTTATATATATCTTGTAGGTATATATAAGTATACTTTATCTATGTATTGGAATTTATTATTTATTTTGTTTTCTTTTTAATTGTTTTCTATTTTAGTTATGTACATATGTTTTGAATAGTATATACAATTTTATAAAAAAATAAAAGAAAGTAAAAATATAAAGAATAATATATTGAATATAATATACAAGTAAATTGCACAATAAGGGACCAAAACCTAACTTTTGCTTCTTAACTCCAAATTGAATGAAACCATTTCATTAAACAATTTATTTAGTTTTATGAAAAGTAAAGGTGAGTTTGGTCTTTTGTGAATCAGTATTGAGAAGATACAAGTTTGCAAAGTTTCTTTGTGGCTTTTTATGTTGTCTCCCAAGCGTATTGTACATTATTTTTCATTGAAATCAATTTTGTATTTTTTGTTTTTTGTACAATATTCATGTTGAGGGTTTTATTATTTGATGTGTGAAAATAATAAAATAAAATAGGTCCTAAAATGTAATTATTGATAAATTAAAAATTAAGATTTTAGTGTATTTTTGTACGATTTATCTGCCCTATCCACTCTACTTTATTCTTTGTCAACCAAGTCATCATGATGAATGAGTCTCTGGGTCTAGGGTCACTCATTGTCTTTGACACCAATTTTCTTTCTTTCCTTTATTCTTTTATTTTAGTATTAAATACAATATTTATACAATATTTTGTATATTATTTTATATTATTTGTAGAGTATTTATTTTCACAAATTAATGCCTTATACATGAATTTAGTTTGGGTTTAAGACCAAAATGCAAGAACAAAGATGACGAAATGTATATTCATCATCCCATATACTTGCCTTTTCTAGTCCTTAGAAAATACTTATGCCTATAAGTGCATAAAAAGAAAATGAAGAAAAGAAAAAGAAATAAATTGGATCGATTTTAACTTTTGAACTTGTCTTCATAAAATAAAAGTTTGGAACTTAGTCTAAACTTTGGATTTTTAGTTTGGTTGGAATCTTATTGAGAACCTGATTTGAAACTCAACAACCTCTGAGAATCACAAAACTCTGTCAATTCTCCTCAAAATCTAGGTCAGAACAATGCGATGTAATATAGAGTCCCTTATGATTACAAGTCTTTCTTGTATATGTAGCTCCTCTCGGCAGAAGTAGTAAAAGACATGCTTCTCCAACATGGTGACCCTAATTCCCCAATCTAGTAACTCTTTCCTTGAGAAGCGATGTATTCCCTTCTAATTTCAAGTTCAACTGTCTTAAGAAGAGGAGGTGGAGAAGAGAATGGATGGTAGCCAGTGTAGCTACCTATCCTGGGATGCTTGACAAATGTAGCCAAGTCATCCGACTACAAGCTCACATGGATCTTTGACTTTGAAGCTCAAGATTGCTTATTAACTATATATATACATACTCCGACGGGAGTTGATTTTTCCTTGATTTTTGCCTATCTATCTTTTTTTAGAGTTTTTAATTTTGCATTTTCATTTTTTTCAAATACTATATACAACAACATTTACATAAGGACTTTTCGTCGTAAGCTGGTAGACTATCTCTCTTTATAATCATTATTTCAACCCAGAACATTCTATCATTAGACCTCATGGCTATTAGATCGAGTTGGGGCACAATGACCATATAATTATTCCATTTGCTTGTGTCTCATGCCGGCGAATCCATCCCTCTACCACATCAACTGAGTTGAGCAAAGTGTAAGGTGCAGGTGTGCTAGTTAGGTCACTATCGACAAGAGTCATCATGCATGTGTTCCTAAATATTCTACATAGGTAGTCAAGACGACACTGAAACTAGTCTTGTGGTCTCAAAGAACCAAGTCTAGCAGACCTGAAGCGCATCAATTCTAGTTCGTAAAAGGTTCATGTGATTAAGTGGATTAAGTTCCTACCAAGCTCAAATCTTCGGATTTTATTTAGACTTATTCAATTGTCATTATCAATCTGAAAAGCACAAATGATATGCAACGCAATAAAATATTTTTTCAATCAATTTTCTAATATTGATTTTTTTATGGAATTTTAAAAAAGTTTTGAAAATTTTTATACAATTTCAAAAATATTTAGCTTTTGAATTTATGCAAAAGTTTAGGGATTTTTAAAAAACAAAAGGGTTAGTAAAAGAACCATATGTAGATATTTACACATGAGTGTTGCTTGTTATTTACAAGAATTAGGTAAAGAATTTACACTTGATATTTACCGGTTTTTATATAGAGTTTGTAAAGAATTTTTATTTGCTTCAAGTATGCACATTGTTCTCAAAATAATTTGAAGATATTTGGCAAACATTTTGGAAACTTTATTTTTGCAAATAATTTGACAAATAATTTTTGCAAACATTACGAACTTTGACAATAATTTCGCAAAGATTTTTCAAATAGTATATAGATTTTTCAAATAGTATATATAGATTTTTCAAACTATTTTACAACCATATTTCAAATCATTTGCAAATAGATTTTTAAAATATTTTATTAAAGTTAATAAAATATTTTTTTACAAATAAAATAATTTTACAATGGTTTCAAAATATTTTCCAAATTATTTTCAAAAGATTTTTCAAAGAACTTTCCAACCATTTTTCAAAAATTTTGCAAAACATTTTAACTAGATTATTGACCATAATTACAAAGAATTTTGATGTGTTTACATTTTTCTCCCACAAAGCTTCTTGCACACACGTGGTTCATTCAGATTCTGTACGAAATCGTAATTCTTTATGTTTTCATCAAATCGGATGTTCCAACTACGAGAAGCTTGTTTGAGTCCATAAATGGATTTCTTTAGCTTGCGCACTTTTTCTTCCCCAACTATGAAGCTAGAGGGATATTCCATGTAGATATCCTCTTCGAGGTATCCATTGAGAGAAGCAGTATTGACATCCATCTGCTAGATGTCATAGTCCAGGTATGCAGTTATGGCAAGCAATGCCTTGATGGATTTAAGCATGGCCATATGAGAGAATGACTCATCATAATCTATGCTTTCCCTCTGTGTGTAATCCTTTGCTATGAGCCGTGCTTTGAAGGTCTCTAACTTCCCATCACGTCCCCCCTTTCTCTTGAAGATCCATTTGCTCCTCGATGGGTTTGGCCCCTTTTGGTGGATCTTCAAGGGTCCATACACCATTCTTGTGCATGGAGTCTATTTCAGACTTCATTGCTAGCATCCAACTATCCGTGTCGTGATCACTCAAAGCTTCATCAAATGAATTTGGATCTTCATTAAACTCTTCTGATACATGGAATCCGTACCTTTCAAGTTGTCTTACAACCCTAGAACTCCTTCTACGAGGTACGGTTATGTCATTTTAAATTATTTCTTCAGTTTTTGGCGTAGGAACCTCATTGGTCTCACTATATTTGATTAGTTACTTAACTTCATTATTTTCTTGTCTTCTAAGGAATCATCTTTCAGAAATTTGACGTCTCTAGAAATAAATACCTTTTGAGTCTCAAGATCATAAAGTTGATATCCCTTATTGTTCTTTACATATCCAATGAAGTATCACTTTCTAGTGCAAGATTCCAGTTTGCTTCAATCCACGTTTTTAGCATAGACCAAACAACACTAAATCCTCAAGTGTCGTATACTTGACTTCGTGCCATACCAAAGCTCATTAGGGGTTTTGTGTACAAATTTAGATGGAATCCTATTCAGGACATAAGTTGCAGTCTCTACTACTCCTCAAAAACCAAGAGGTAAGTTTGCTCCACTCATCATTGATCTTGCCATGTTCAACATGATTCTATTGTGTCTCTCCGCAACTCCATTGAGTTGAGGAGTACCTAGAGGAGTAAGATTGGAAATAATTCCTCTTTCTTTAAGATATTCTTTGAATTCATCAGAGTGGTATTCGCCACCTCAGTCATATGAATAATATGATCTCTCAACGGGATCATCTAAGTCCACTACTGGATCAAGACACATGAGCTCACTCATGTGATATTAGGATCGATCAAATTTCATCATAGTCGCCTTGCTTTGGAAGCATGAAAAGAATTTGTAGGTATGATATATGCTTTTGGAAAGCATATGATCGATACTAACTCCCAATGTTCGAATTAGAATCTTAATGATAAAACCCTGAAGAAGACAATCTAAAAGAGATCTAAAACTTCAGGTTTATTCTAGGTCTTCCAATATGCAGGATGTACGGGTATTAGGAATACTCGATGGTGATGTGATCATAAACGATTGTATAACGATGTCACTTCTATTTCGAGGGGGTGATGAAATAGGTTTGAATTTTAGTGACTCCACTTAGTAGAGAAGTAATCTAATCTTAGTACAAATGTTGGATATTGATATGAATATGATTCAGATGCAATGAGAAGATTAGATTTACAGTTTTGATTTAGTCAACCATCTATGATAGGTCCTCGAGATATGCGTTTGAGATGTGATCTATATATCCAAGTCACTATATGTGGAATGTATAGTCACCATGTTCTTATCTCCAAGTATCCACGAAGAACGCACATTACTCTTGATAGAGTTAAATAATAATTCCATTGTTAAATACTATATCTCAGAATTGGGAGATTGATAATTAAACATGATCTAATTATCATGAATAATATGTATATGATTCATATTATTTAGATACATGAGAATGGATATCTAATATAGTTAAATATGATTTAATTATCGAGGATATGAATAATGTGGATAACGCTATCTAGATTAACCATATATATTATAAATATGATTTATAATATATCAGAGAGAGTTGATTGTAAATAGTATTTACGAATTAATTATTGATGTGAATTGGATTCACATTGGACAATTATTTGAAAATATAATTTACATTTTATTTTGGATGTGTGAATATAATTCACATTATTTAATGGTATGATTGCAATATTCACAAAATTAATTTGGAATTATTTTTGTGAATTAATTTACATCAAAAGTTTTTGCAAATAAATGAAGAACTATGTGAGATATTAAATCTCACATAATTGGAAGAGGTAGCTACCTTTCTAACATGGAGGGTGGATGGTCACCTTTGACTATTTCAAGGTGGTCATCCCCTCCATATATAGAAGGTGGCTAGCCACCTTCCTTATGCTTCATTGTAAATAGAATTAGTCAAACTAACTTATATTTTTGATAACAGAATATATTTAATTTGATTTAAAATTAATTGTTGTTGCATTTTATGTGATGAAATCACGGTCATTGAATAAAAACACAAATCAATCTCAATCATTGATTTTGTGTTGCAATGGATTGTGATCCAGGGACTTCCAAAATACTATAAAAGAAGAGGCAACCTTAGCTATTCTTTTACAACACAACTCCAAAAGATCTCTCTCTCTCTCTCATTCTCATCACATGCCCCATCTCTCTCTCTCAAATGTGGCTATCCAACCCCTTACACTAGAGAGAGTCTTCGTCATTGTTATGTCGCCGTGTCATCGCTTCGACCGATCTCCGTCTTTCTCGTTGCTCCTTGCAGGTGAAGAAGACTTCATATTTCGTGTAATGAAATCAGAAGATTCGTGTCTTGGATCTTCATCTTTTATTGTGAGAAGCATGCATCTCATCAACGCGCCCGCATGCATCTTCTCCACCGGATCGGATTTGAGATAGGCGGTCTCTTCCTTTAGAGACAACAATCATAACCACTGTTCAAGAGGTATTCCTATATCTTGTTTGTCGTTATGATGAAATGATTCAAGAAGTGTTCTCAAAGCATGTGGTTTCATCTCTTTAATTTTTTAAATCCCGCTGTCCCGAGCTACTAATATGACTAGTCAATCTTGATCGCATTGGATACGATCTTCATGCTTTCGTGGTGCGCTTAAGGCTTTTCACATTGCCTTCAAGAAATTTATGAGAGTTCTAATTGGAGGGAATATGCCCCTAGTATAAGAATTACGTAGTGAGGAAAAAATGAGGCCTTTATCCATATAATTTTTGTATTTAAAGTTGACAACCTTTGTTGGGATGAGAGACGAAAGAATGTAGAAAAGGCTATGGTGCGAGTAATTTCTTGTGAGATCTTTCACTACAAATCATTGCAAAAATTAATCGATCTAACCTTTTCCAAGCTGGAGATGTTCTACAATCAATCTAGATAAATTTTATGTTGAACATAATGAGATCCGCCTGGTTTGCGGATGAAGTAAAAAATATTGAAAAGACTTCATATAATTATACAAGTGAAGCACCTCAAATATAGTCATACATCTAAATCATAAAGAGTGAGGCTGAATAATAAACGTGGGGATACTGCTTAGCAACTTGTGCTAGATCAGTAGTGGTTGTAAATAGATTATATTGGACCCGAATGTAATATATACGAGGCATTCTTGCTCGATAACTGTCCAAGACATTACATCAAGAGAAATGATGCATGTTAGATTATGTAGTATCAAAGGTTTCCCAAGAAAATTATTTTTCGAAAATTGAGTGTGAATTCATTCATATTTCCTATTGATCGATGATGGATGGTTTGTCTTATAATGAAATTGGTTTATACACATTATAGAAATTCAAAGTGATCAAACAGTCAAGGAATATGTGGGAAAGGTAAGGACATGTTCCAATAGTTCGTGTTGGGAAACGAATTGATATATGTATATCACATTTAGCTCTGGTATCAGGTTTTCGAGATAAATTCATATGCACATGCACAATCGATCACTGCCATTCAAGGAAGAAAAGAGTAAGACAATAATATATGATGTTGGTCAGTCACCTCTCGTGATTGTCGGAGAAGAAAGTTCACTAAAAAATACAACTCTTCATGTTCCATACTTCTCTTCTTCTTTCCCTCTCTTGGTTACAAGCTGTTAAGCCATTATTTCACTGCAATTAAAGGTGTATAAAATGTTCAATTATCTATTTATTAGAGACCTACTATTTTCAACATCTGTTTCTATCATAGCATATCGTCAGACCTGTTGTAATTTCTCTTTTTCCTTTTGTGATTTCTATTCCAAAATCCAACATTATAGATTGAATGTTGGGTTATTGCTTTATATATCCTTCAAGTTTCACGTTAATCGGAGGCTATTTGTTATTTTATATTAATCATTGAAGATCCTGGCAATATTTAAGCAGCTTAAATTCCATTAAAAAGGATCCAGATCTTGAAATATTAAGATAAAATTAATGTGAAATTTGGAAGATATGTAGAGCATTAAGTCAAGATTCAATCTATAAGGTTGGATCGCAAAAGAAGAGAGAAAAAGAAATTACAACAGGTCTGTTGTAACTGGGATTACAGTAGACGATCTGTTCTCATATTTCTATTGGATAACTCGTAAGCGAGAGGATCGTCTGCTGTTAAATCTCTTGTTGTAATGCAGGGGATCCGTCGGATGAGAAATTGGATGCCCCCAGGTTCAATTTCCCATCCGACGGATCCCCTACGTTCCGGAAGGAGATTTTACTTCAGAGGATCCGGGTCCAACTCGTTAAGGCATCGGAGTGTATCCACAAATGGATGGTCCATATGCAACATATACTCCATGTAAATCAGCAAGATCTGGGCAGTGATCAAGTTAAGATTACTGTACGAGTGTGATATTAATATATGGATGGATAAACAGGTACAAGATATACATAGAGGGGGCAGCGTGGTCAGTGAGCGAGAAGTACATCCTGGCGTGCGATTCTCCGACCCTCCTGGTCGACCCCGTCTACCACGACTTCTTCTCCAGAGGCATCCTTCCCCTCCGCCACTACTGGCCCATCAACCGCCACCACAAGTGCTCCTCCATCAAGTTCGCCGTCGACTGGGCCAACAACCACACTCACAAGGTACGTCACTCGGCGCCCCCTCGACCCCCCTCCCCTGCATGCATGCAAACGTAAACTTGTACGTACTCGTGTGCTGCCTCAGGCTCGGCTGATAGGTAAGGAAGGCAGCAGCTTCGTGGATGAGAGTCTCCAGATGCGCTATGTTTACGACTACATGTTCCATGTACTCACCGAGTATTCCAAGCTCCTCACATACAAACCCACCGTGCCCCCGGGAGCTGCCGAGATCTGTGTAGAATCCATGGCATGTAAGGAAAAAGGCCTCGTGCGGGATTTCTTCGTGAATTCCATGGTCGATCCATCTTCCGACTCGACGGCCGTGCCATCTTGCACGCTCCCTCCGCCCATGGATCCTTATGAGATGGAGATGCTTTTGAAAGCCAAGGCCAACTCTGTAGAACAAGTGGAGGCTTGGGAGCGACGTGCACAAACTAAGATTCGCAAGGAATCGAACTAAAATGTTGCTTTGCTTGATCGCCTTCGCGGAGCATGGGCAGATGCATCCCTTGTAAAATCGCGGTGTCGTGAGTTGCAAGATAACTTATGCATGTACCAAACAGATTTGGTTCTTTCTTTTTTTCGTAATGAGTTATATATGATAAACTTAGTAAGCTTACTGGAAACCGTAATGATAATGAAGTTTGAGACTCTTTCTCAATCTTTACCCAATAAGCTTGAGTATTAAATCCTCTTACATACGCAAGTTGAGGGACGGCAATCATACATACGTGCGTACATATATACATATATACATAAATTACATGCATACATATATAACAATATGGTTACCTTAACATTAAGATAACCATCACACCAAAAGCAAACCGCCATTATCCTTTCAAATTAATCACGAGCCACAAAAGAGAAAAAAATACCATCAATCATATCAGGTAAGTTTCAATACGTCAGTTCCAACATTCCTTCACTGGTTCATGTTGTACCTTTCTTGTTTTTCATTTGTTAAATTAAATTTTATTAATATGAATGTTGGTGTTGTATAATTTTCAAACAGATATATCCTTCCAAATATTACAATATAAATAATTTACTCAGCCTAATAAAACTTCATGTGTTAATATTCAAATATTAGCGCAAGTCCTCACGTTATATCTGTTTATTAAGTGCATGTTACTGAAACATAACATACCACAAAGAAAATGGATTGTCAAAGCAAAACTCAAAGTGTACTCATCTCGACGTAATGATGGATTTTAAAGAACTGTCAATGCATAGGTCCATTTTATTGTAGTGCTATGTTCTTAATATTCTTTATTAAATTGACAAAGTCGGTTTTTTTCATAAAGTTGTTGACTTTTTCAATTTTAGTGAGTTTAAAGTCTAAAGATTTTAATAATTTGTGAGAGAAAATTTTGATGAGTAATACACGAGTAGATGTAAAAAAAAGTGGTAGAAAGTCGCCGTTTGCTCGCATTTTTAATTGGAAAATTTTGACATCCATACATTTAAATTCAAAAGAAGTTAAAGAAATGTGTGAAGTAATTAATGGTATTTATAAGAGTAATAAGCCAATCATTCTATATGTATTTTAATGGTATGTATAAACCATATTGTATGACAAAGATGACAAGAAGTACATATATGATTGCTTTTCAAAAGGACACAATCCTTCCTGAGTTCGAAAAGACCGAATATTTTTTTTATAAAAAAACACGATGACTTTGGTAGAATTTTTTTAGATAAATGGTCATCGATTCATTTCATCAAAAATAGATCTTGCAAGGGGTTAGAAAACCATCTTGTTCGCAGGAGCCCAAAAAACAGAATTTCACGAAAAAGACAAACAGAATATCAGGAAAAAAATTGCTAGCCACCCTTTGGTATGGTATTTAGTACAACTGGGGAGTTACCAAATGATGGGCCAAAATAGTTTGAGGAGTTTTTTTTGGTAAGATAGGGGGGACGGCCGCGGAGTTGGACGGTTGAGGCAGGTTCAACGACGAAGTGGTCTAGTCGTGCACTGCTTTCGTGTACAGGGCCTCGAGTTCATGGTGCTGGCATTTTGCTGCATGTATCACAGTATGAGGGGATTTTAATGGGTTAGAATCAACAGTGAAGTAAAACCTTTATTTATGAGGGTGCAGATGTTAAGGAGGTCATGATAAGTGAGGCCTCTTTGGGTAGAGTTGTGGACGAGAGGGCGGTACCCTGAAAGGGTATCGAACATCTCTCCTTTCAGATCAACCACTAAGATGATGCATGACTGGAGAAATTTGCCAAAGGGTGAAGAATGGTGGCAGTTATAACCGTTGGTTGAAAAAATTTTCTAAATCACCATTGAAGTTAGCAAGATTTAAAGTATTGAATAGGAAGAGTGAGACTTTATAGCCGAAGAGAAGGTGGCTCATGATCTCTTCCGCCGCAAGGCATAAGGGGCAGGTGGATACAAGGGGATATTTGGTATAAGGGCGGTCCATGGTTCTTAGTTTATTGTGGTTGAACATCCATAGGAAGATGGATACTCGAGGGTGAAAGGGACTTTTCCAAAAGTTTGAGGCGAGTTTCGGGCCAATTCCTCCACATGATAGTATATTGTACAAGTAGTTGATTAGTCTCAGCTTCGGTGTATTTTGCGGGATAGTGGTTGTATCAGGAGTATTTTGGATCAATCTCAATGAATGGATGGGGAACTATAATGTTTTTTTATTCGAGCCAGGAGCTTGGCTTACAAGGGCTTTCAACCAGTTTTGTTTAGAATTGATGGTGGATAGGGCTTTATTGATCGTATTTATTTCTAGCCAGTGACCATAGGTTGGGGTATTAGTATACTAGTGCGGGGATGCTGTTGAGTTTGTTGGTCCAAAGGAGGGATTTTTCCCATCATCCAACGTTTTGGATGCAAGATTTCATATCCCTTGAGACCATATTTTAATTGATCGCCGGTAAGGGCAGTCTGTCTTGTGGTTGGGTTATAGAGTGGCATGGGTTTTTTGTAGTGAATGCAGCCCCGGATGATTTTGGAGAATAGGTGGTGAGGCTTCTCCATTTTATGGAGCAAAGATTTCTCTAGACTTGCACAATTGAAAGTATCAAGGTTCGGGATTCTCCACCCATCATTAGTTTTTGGATGACATATGGACATACATCTTACCTGTTTATGACAGGTATTTGAGGACCTAGACAAAAGGATATTTTTTCGAATTTTGTCTATTTTCTATAGGATGTATTTAGGTACTTTGAGGGAGGCAATCATATAGTGGATTTGGAAGGTGAGAGATGAGTTCAAAAGGGTGATTCTGGATGGGTGAAGAGCCGCATTTTTGCCTCTCTAATATCATCGTTTTAACAGTAGCACATGAGGCAAAAACTAATCCTCGTCAAAGACCATCCTCTCGAATAGGTGGAGAATTTATTTTACTTGGTAAGTGTACCAAGGTTGAATAAGGGATACAAGACTCTTAAGTTGCTATTCAGACTCTTAATATTCGGATCAAGTAATTAATTAACAACTAAACAGTTCAAAAAATAAGGAAATATGATGCAATCGATGAAGTCAGATGATGCATGAACAGAAGGCATTTTTTATTTAGTTTTTATAATACAACGTGATACAAATGTAAAAATGTACAAATATACCCTATATAAAAAATCATTGAACAATAAAAAATTTGCAATTTCAGAAGCAATTGATGTGTCAAATTTAGCCAATTAACTCTCAAATAGCATTAAAAATCGACAAACAAAGGATACTAAATAACAAGAATTTACCATCCTTCTTTAAGTATCAAAGCATGAATCACATAATGCTAATGGATAGAAAATGAAACATGCTTCAAAATAAAATTGAAATCAACTTAAACGGAGATCATATGCTCAAGGTATTCGTAAAATAGTCCAGGGGCATAAGCATGAAGAAAACATGAAAATAATTACAAAATCATCACAAAAATATCCCTAGAAGGGATAAATGTAATTAAAAATAATCGTAAGATATTCCCTATAAATTTTCCATGCACGTGGGGCTATAGTGCAATTATTGAAACCCGGAGGGGCTGGTTTGCAAATAACCCCAAGCGTGCATGCATTGCATGCGCCTAGAAGGACCTGAACGCAAATTAGAGAAAATGGCAGGCACCGATGCAATTTACCCACCCCCACGTGACCAGAACACGTAAGGGCTAGGTTCGGATGGAGGCAAGGCTCAGTGCTTGGCTCGGAAGGCAAAGGCAGCACGTTGAGGGGTCGTGAGCTTCAGGTGTTGGCTCAGACCGCCCGAACCTCCATGCCTCAGAGTGGAGACGTGGTTGATTATGAGTCATTTGATGGGCACCGGAGGGGTGTCATTCAACAACACTTGTATGTTCTGGCGCTTCCACCTTTGTTGCTAGTTGGTGGCACAAACGGACCTCCAGCAGGAACGCCAGAGCTCCACTGTCGTCCTCCATGATTGTTGAAGATCAGGGAAGAACCCAGGAAGCTTGGTGACCAAGGTGGAGCACGGGGAAGGCACATGGCTTCCTGGAGGTGGCTGCCGATGAATCTACATCAGAGGCGGAGCTCGAGAACTTATCTCCTCCTGAAGTCTGGCCTTCGAAGGAGTGTACCTGCAAGTGTTAGTGGGAAATAGATAAAGTGTAAAGATCTTGTTCGAAGCGAGTAGGACGGGGTCCCGTGCGAACAAAGGATTGGGGGACCGGAGCTCCTTCTCAGGAGAACTGAAGAGGAGGTGGTGCGGGTGTGGTCAAGTTACGGAGAAGAGGAGGAGGTGAGCTTGGAGTGACGCTGAGGATGAGTGAAGTGAGGCGAATCTTATGAGGTGGTCAATGCTTGGTGAATGAATGCATGTACGCCTAATTACTTAGGAGAAACATGGCGGAAGAGAGGAGAGGGCTTACCTTAAGATTGAGGATGTACATGGCGAATGAGGCGGTCTATGCTCCAATCTTCGCTGGAGTCCGGCGTCCCTTCAGAG
>JAZKJV010005281.1:855000-943039 GCA_037367405.1 Ottelia alismoides
AAGAGGATGCTTCCCTCACGGCGGGGGACCATCACACGCGCGGCATGCTTCGCCCCATGGAAGGCACCAATCACATTCACGTCAATAACCCTTCGGAATTCCGCTAGCTTGGTATCAGCAAGGGGCAATGCTTTCGAGTCCACAACGCCCGCATTGTTGTACATTATGTCGAGCTTCCCGTATGTGGCAACTGCGGTGTCCACGGCACGGTGGACATCGTCCTCCGACACGACATCGCAGCGGACGAAGATGGCAGAGGATCCATTATCAGGATCGTTTAGTTCACGGGAAATCGCTCGGCCGCGATCCTCTTGGATGTCGGCGATGACGACGCTCGCACCGTGGCGAGAGAAGAGGCGTGCTGTTGCCTCGCCGATGCCGCTGGCAGCGCCGGTGATGAGAGCCACCTTGCCTTCCAGTCTAAGGTAAAGTAAGCAAGTGAGTTAGTAAGTAAGTAAGTATATAGAAGTTATGGTATATAGAAGTTATGGAAGGAGACAACAAACCTTTTGCCCAAAGTGATGGCGGCTTTGCTTGCCATGATATATGTAGTTTTCTTTTCTAATGGTAGCGAACAGGCAGATGGAGAGGAAGGTGGAAAGGATACCGTTTATATAGAAGGCATAGGCAGGTGTGATTCACGTGAATAGGAAGGGATTGATGCCTCTATTTCTCAAAGTCAATGTAGATAGCAAACTATGCTTGATCCATTTATATCATGTGAATGCGACCCTCTTCGTAGTGGCCAAAATATGACAGATACGTCGAATTATTGTGCATAGCTTGACTTTAGTTCGTGTTTTCGGATCAAATATTATTATCGATGCGTTGAATACTATCGTGGCATGACACATCAATATCCATAAGATTGAAATTGCTTGCATGTTGATAATATGAACTTATTTATTTATGTACATGATACTGACATGCAAACTAACCTATTATTGCTATCATGTTAAATCTGGCAAAATCTCGTGGCGTCCTTTCTTAATTTGCTGATTTTCGATCTAATATGCAGTGAATTATGAGCATGCCACTTTTTTTCCCTTTAATGGCATGTCCGGAGGGACATGTGGCATTACTAATTGTTGTCGTGGCAGGTTTGAGCGACCTATTGTATTATTAGTTCGCTTTAATGACAGATGTCAAGTGACCACCACTACAACATCACCATCATAACCAGCCACCATGACAACTACCTTCTCTTTCCTCCTCACCCGCCATTGTAAGTAGCCACCACCATCACCAAATGCCACATCCATTACAGCTCAGAATGCACCGCTGTGGAGATGCAATTGGAAAGGAATATATCAGCATCCATTCACTATTATATTTGTTTGTAAAGGAATATTTATTATATTTTTAGTTTTAACATATACAAATATAAATTAAAATATGAATTTTTATTCTTTCGCGAATAAGGATACGAATATGGATGTTGTTACATATATGTTTTACTGATATGAATACAGATATATGTATAATATTCAAGGAAGAAGATAATGCCTTAGTAATATTTATTATGAATGATAGGAAATAATAGTATGGAACTTTAAGTTCCATGCACATAAATTATTTTCTTTTATTTTCTAGAGCACAAAATCGCTTATCAAAATAGTAGTATGAAACAAGTGTTATTTCTTGATTTCATCTTATTCGGTTGATATTATTGGTTAGAGACCATTTTCATGGATAAGGAGATGCATGCTCCTCTTTCTAAGAGTACAAGGAACCTGAGCCATGCTGACAGGTGTCACTTATGTAGATTGTACGTGGATCTTTGCGATAAAACATACCCCTAATGTATCAACGGACGAAATAAAGACCAAACTAGTAGCCATGGATTTCACTTACTTAAGGCATGTATTATTTTGAGATCTTTTCTCCAATGATCAAATTGGGATCGATACACACGATCATTTCTATTGGTACCAATAAAAGCTAGCCAATCTTTCAACTAAATGTTAAGAACACTTTCTTTTATGATGATCTTGAGGAGGAAGCCTTCATGGCACAATAATTGGGTTGCATTATTGAAGGAGAATATGTGCATCATTAAAGGAATGTTATTTATGGCCTTATAGTCTATATGTGTGCTTTTTTAGTCTCACTTTCAACATTAGCATCTTGATTTTTGCAAGATTGTTCATGATTGTTGTGTCTTACAATCACAATTTCTTAGTATTTGGAGAAGTAGAGATATTTAGCATGATACAGATGAATATCCATTTCATCACCTTTATTCTTTCATTTTAACCGTAAATGCCTAGCTAAATACATGTATATAGCATTAATTTGTGAAAAACAACACTTAAAAATTGATCTAAAAATATAATATATATATATATATATATTTAATACTAAAATAAAGAATAAATGAAAGAAAAGGAAAGAATGAAGTGTCAAAGACATTGAGTGACCCTAGACCCCGAGACCAAGTCATCATGATGACTTTGGCGACAAGAAATAAAGTAGGGGGAGATAGGGTGGCTAACTGTACGGACAACACAACTCAAACCCTATTTCTATGTCTCAATAATATGTTTTTGGGATCTATTTTATTTTTCTATTTTCATACCTCAAATAATAAAAGCATATACATGAATATTGTACATAAAAATATAAAAATACAAATTTTATTTCATTAAAAAGATAACACACAGTGCATCGGGACACGGAACGAAAAGCCGTAAAGAAAAATTCCCAGACTTGTATCTCCTCCATATAGAGTCAAAATTGACCAAACTCACCTTAATTATTCATTGAATTAAATTATCTATTTAATAAAGATAGTTTCATTTAATTTAAAGTTGGGATGCAAAAGTTGACTTATAGGTCCCCATTGTACTATATACTTGTACATAATATTCAGTATATTCATTCCTTATCTTTTTACATTTATTGTATTTTTGAATATTTGTAAATATTATCAAAAATACATTTAAATAATAAAAATAAAATAAAAGCATGAAAATACATTAAATAAATAATTTTTAGATTATATAGGTAAATTATATCTATACTATACATATTTATTTATGTAAATAAATAAAATATGAAATATAAACTAAAAATATGTAAAAGTACAATTAAATAACTTATAAATATAAAAATTATATATAATAAAATATACAATATAAAATAAAAATAAAATATACTACACACATGTATATTTACCTATGTATATACATGTAAAGATAAGAATCTAACCCTTGATTCTACAAGAATCGAGGTTCTTTGAAGCTCTGTCCATCATCGTTCATCGGAGCTCATAGCCATCCTCATCCACATGCACATCCATCTTCAGATATGGTCGAGGATGTCTTCCTTGAGCTGGAGATTATTTTTGCGCGGGAGGAAGCAACTGGGGATCCCCCTGGAAATAACTCAAAACTCAACTCAGAACCCTAGGTTTCTTGGACCTACAGGCCCCTTCTGAGGGGGCCTAGACTTCATCAGACCCTCTTGCAGGCATGGCCTGCTTCTAGGAAGTCATGGAGACCATCGACAAAGTAAGAGGAGGCTAGAGCACACAGGAATCCACAATTGAAGTTCAGGGAAGAAGACCTTCTTCCCCGTTCTTCAAGACAGCCTCCCCGCCATCAGATCAAGACCCGAACTCAGATCTAATCTGGGCCCACTATTCCAGTCAAAGTGAAGCTCGTTGTCTATTGTTAGATCATCCACGTGGTGTGAGGAGAAGCGCTAGATCAGGTGACTTAAAGGGGTAATTCACATAGTATCGCCCATGCTTTTGTGTTTGCAAGTTCGACCTGTAAATATTAAGTGTAAATTTGTGTGTAACAATTGCATCAGAGCCATGGACTTAGTGAATATTGCATTGGGGTCCACACCAGCTCACCTCACTTGGTGACCCACATGAGGTGGGCAAATTGCAAGGGATCTCCTGGCTTTATTTATTTCATTTTAGTACCAAAATTTGAAAATTAAGTGTAATATTTTGGTATGTTTCCTTAAAGACCCTTGTGACATATTTTTATTACATAAATGCCCTTACTAGTAGTTTCATTATTTCTTTTACTTTCGATTTTTTAGTTAGCTCTTGTGCTCTATAAATCTTGGAAAAATATTGTAGATGCTTGAAACATTGCCAAATCAAACCTTATTTTATTTTAGGAATTTATTAAATTTTTTTATTTATTAAAAATAAATTAGGAGCTATTTATTCCCTATATAGCTATAAAATAAAAAATATAAAACCGATGCTAAAAAATCCAAAAAAAATTACCTGGTATATATTACTATATATTATAAGTTCGTACCAATAATCATACAAAATATAAAGCGAAAACATGAAAAAATTATAAATCCTAAAAATACCATGGAAATTAGTAAAATTTCTATAAAAATCGAAAAAAAAACTCATGTTCTATATTTTTATATTATATAGTATATATTAAAAATAGGTTTGGGATTTCTAAACTATTGATCTATTTTTAAAACCCAAAACTATTCAGCCTATCTTATTCCTTTTTTTGTATAATTAAATCAATTAAAAATACCGAAAAATTAGCAAAACATATTATAAAAATCACCAAATAGAGAAATACTAATTTCAGCTTGAGAATCCCAAATGTGTATATGTTACATTCTAGGTTCCCATTCTTTCCAAAGCTCAAATGGAGTGGATGGAACTGTTTTTATTGAGCTCTATGCATGGTTGTCTTTAGAGATTCACTCAAAAAAAGGTATGACAGTGAAGAGATGCTCATCATTCTTCAAAATATATCCATAACTGTGTGATTTTGTCTTTCGACGAAACCATTTTGATCCGGTTCGCCTGGCATTGAAAATGTTCAATGCCTTCATTTTTATGAAATCTCGAAAATGGTCCAATCTTTTGTTATCCTCCAACATACCTACCAGAACAGTCACCACTTCAATCCGATCTCACAATTTTAATTTTCTTTCCTTTTTATCTCTCTATCTTGATTTGATAATCCTTAAAAGTAGCTAAAACCTCTGATTATTGAAATAAAAGATAAACATACATGCAACATAAGAAATCATCAATAAAAGTAATAAATTATTTTTTACCACTAAAAACTCTAAAGGAATTAGACTAGTACTTCTCCTTGATCTATTAGAATGTTTGTTAGTTTTTTACCTTTAATACATCCCACACACACAATTGAATCGGTAAAATCAAGAGCATCAATTACCCCATCATTCACTAACTTTTTGGTTCTTTTTATGGAGATATGTCATAATCTTTTATACCATAACATTGATGATCAATCATGATTACGATTTCGCTTTTTAACCACAACAATGTAAACAAGGAGATTAGTTTCAAACTGCGGATCAAATAAATTTCATACAATTTTTTTACCAAATCACATGTGGCAATCAACTTATCATTCTTAAATATTTGGAAAATCTTGATATAAAAACCAAATTTCTAGGGAACATAGGTACATAAAAACCATTTGCCAATTCAAGAACATAACTCATTTCTAAAATGAGTTTTTGCGTTCCAATCGCTTCTACATTTGAAACAATGTGATTTCCCATAAATACACTTTGTTCATTTTTAATGGTCTGCTTATCCTCAAAAAGACATACATGGAGTTGGAAATATGGATTGAAATACTCAACTCAATCCACCAAGTATTAAAAAAATCAATGAAATTAGATTTGTGATATACATGACATCGATATATACCTTTCTTGATGAGATATTTTTTAAACTTGATGCGGTCCTTTTAACATGCCTAAGTTTCTTGCAAAAGAAGCACTTTGCTCTCTTAAATCATTCAACTTCTTTCCGGATGCGTCACCTCCATTTTCCATTTATTCCCTTTCTTACGAGTGAACAAATAAACACTCTTAACATTCTCTTTCTTGAGCCTATTTTTCTTTCGTACACACATCAGTAATAACTCATTTAAAGTCTAGTGTTCTTTATGTGTGTTAGTTTGCATAATAATTAAACTTAATCTGTTGGATTTCTCCAATCGTTCATACAAATCCTTGGTGCCTTGACTACTTTCCTCTGTAGGCTTCCATGGTTACTTAATGCAATGTATATAGTCCAGGTCCTCACATCAAAAGCAAGAGGAATCTTCTCTTTCCATTCATAAAAATTATTCTCATGTAGAATCGGAATATAATTCAAGACATTGAATTGAGTAGACATTAAAGTTGAATTATCTACAAAAATTTCGTAATAAGACTACCGATAAACAACTCAAGCATAAAATCAATTCAAAATATTAACTTATTTAACATTTTGTAAAATCAATGTACTATCATTACAAAGCTTGCTATGACAAAAGAATTGTAATATACATTTGATTTCCTTAATTAATGAAACAAATAGATTCCAAATGATCATCATATATTTTATACAAGTGGATATTTCGAATAATTGCTCAATTATTTATGTTCTCATTCCATTATTTTAGATGCAATTTTACATCACCAGTTCAAATCATTGAACCCCACCACTTAATGCAACTGTTGATATTGTTATCCTATATGTTGTGCCTACTCCTCCCATTTCGATTATCCAGTAATACAATAATTGCTCATTTTTCAAAGTAACAATATGTACAATACGAAGCTATCGGATGTTTCGACTATTCCTCTTATTTTGGTTGTACATCTCATGACATCAAAATGAGTTAATTAAATAATAAGCGGAAGTAGAAAAAATGGCATAACAATATGACAGTAGAGTGGATATGCTATCAAAAGATTAATTACACACCACAAATGCTTGAGAGTCTTTAGATATATGGGGTAAATAATATTTTGACACTCCCCATTCTTGAGACCATGTATGAATGATTGTTTATAGACACGGAAGCATAAAAGAAAAAAAATTGAGGAAGTCTAATATTATACAACAAGCAGAAGGATATGAAACCGGAACAGATCAATACAGAATCTTTATGGCGTAAATAGATCAATGATAGTTCTTGAGAATTAATTAAAAAAATTACAAGAATGTTGACCACAACTTGCAGTAATTACTGTAACAACACAGTTTTATTCTTAATAGCCATACTTAACTTGTATTTTTTGTGGAAGAAACTAGCGAGTAAAAACAACTTAGGATAAACGAACATGTTAAAGTTTAAAAAACTAACAAAATCAAGTCATGGTTACAGATCCAAGTTAATTAATTCAAGGGATATTTACCCAGCAGAACCTGAAATCTTTCGAAATTACCTCTACGACCTTTGAAACATCGATATTCCTCCCTAGACCCTGTAATCTTGCTAACCATTACCGCGCAGACCCTCTGGTTAACCTCCATCCATTTGTCCGTTAAAAATAACCGGATTCCGTTATTAAATGTTACAATATACCCATCTTGTTTGTCAAATTTACGGTTATTGCCATTCCACCTCTTCCTCCTCCCCCTCACGACCACCGCCACTCCCTTCCTCTTCCAAGGCTTCTACGACACCACTCTCACCCTCTCCAACTCCTCCCACATCACCCCCACAGGGGCCCTCTGCCTCACCACCACCACCGCCACCCCGCAGCTCGGCCACGCTTTCCTCCCCTCACCTCTCCCCCTCCGCCGCTCCCCCTCCTTCTCCACCTCCTTCGTCTTTTCCATCGTTCCCTCCTCCCCTACCCTCCGCAGCGACCACGGCATGGCCCTCGCCTTCCCTCCCCTCTTCCCTTCCCAACCAGTACCTCGGCCTCGTCAACCCATCCCTTCCCCCATCCCACCTCGTTGTTGTCGAGCTCGACACCGTAAAAAACTTCGAGTTCCTCGACCCCGACAGCAACCACGTCGGCATCGACGTCAACTCCCTTACATCTACCAACTCCACCTCTGCATCCTCCCTACGCCTCACCCTCAACAGCGGTGAACCCATGCAGCTGTGGGTCGACTACAACGCCACAACCAGCCTCTTCTCCGTCTCCTTAGCCCCTCTCCGAGCGCCCAAACCGCAGACCCCTCTGCTCTCCTCAACCCTCAACCTCTCCTCCATCCTCGCCGATGAGACCTACGTGGGCTTCGCCGCCGCAACCGGCGGCGCTAGCGGGTCGCACTACGTGCTCGCGTGGAGCTTCAGCATGGGCGGCGAAGCAGCTCAAGAGATTGATCCCGACGCTCTGCCGGAGGTGCCAAGAACCCAAATGGGTGCCCGCAAATCTACTCAAAATATCATTTTTCCTGTAGTGATCATCGTTGCGGGTCTTGTATTGATCTGTGTATATGGAGGCGCGTATTGGGTAAAAAGAAAGAAGAGGTTGGAGGAGCTCGTGGAGGAGGAGGAGGAGATCTCCTATGGACCGAACAGGATAAAGTACAGGGAGCTGTATAAAGGCGACCACCTTCACCGACGTATACGCATTCGGTGCCTTCTTACTGGAGGTCGCCTGCGGCAAGCGGCCGATGGCAGCCCAGAATGAGGCGGACACGACATCGTCGCCATTCCTCGTGGATTGGGTGGCAGAGCTATGTAGGGACGGAGTCTCGAACTTCCGACCTTGAAGCAGTAAAGTTAAAATTACGGGGAGGAGAAGGAAGGAGAGAAAGAGGGAGATGATATTAACTCAAGGTTAACTCAAGAATTGACTCCAGTAAAGTTAAAATTGACGGCAGGGTCTGTGGGGTAAGACGGAGCAAGATTACGGGGTCGTGGGAGGAATTATGATATTTCAAAGGTCGTAGAGGTAATTTCGAAAGATTTCAGGGTCTGATATAGAAAGAATTGACGAAGACTACAAAGACTGAACAAGCATGAAAGTCACTTTGCACGTGCAAAATAAACTAACCAATTCATTCTAATCTTAATAATTGACTTATTGATGTTATCTGTCTCTTTCTGTCGGTCAACACCTCATAGATTAACCATAAATTATTGATATTATCTGTCTCTTTCCGTCGGTCGACCCCTCATAGATTAACCATAATATTTTTGGTTTTTTTGTTTTTATTTAACGGTTGTTGGAAAAGGAATTTTGTATCATTATTTATTAGCAAAGCATGGTCGAATACATTTAATCCATAGGCATATGGAAAGGAAAATTTCAGGAAAAATTCCCAGGTTGCATAGCTAACGTGTAAAAAAATAACTTCTTTAGTATTATCCATATATAAAAAACGGCTGAAAGTTGATTGCATAATGAAATAATAATGATAATAAATCGCCACCATCATATTTATATATCCGTGCGGAGTCACTGTCTGGCCAAAGACGGTACCCAAGAAAAAAAAGTAACAAAATGATGGCAGAAAATTGCCCGAAAACAAATGATCTAAAATACTAATAGGAAATCATCGGAAATGACGATGAAATGATGAAGATGGAGTTTCTTTTTCTTTAACAACTTTCCCCAAAATACTTGTGTAATAGATCATTTTGCAGTTGAGGGAGAGCGGATCCTAATTCATATAGGTTAAGAAATATAAAGTGGAATCCAAGAAAAAGTTTAAACATGAAGAGTAAGGATTTTTACGTGGAATCACTACAACAAAATTGAGCTATAGTGACAGTTTTGAAAAAATCCGTCACTAAATTAGCCGTTGTTAAATATATAATGATGATATTATTCGTTGCGAAATGAGTTTTCGTGCTCAAAATTAGCAACGAATATCATATATGTCATTATATCATCAACAACGGTCCACATAGCAACGCTTATTCGTTGCTATTTTTCAAAATTTCAACTAATCGTCGCTATTTTTTTAGTTCAAAATTTAATGACGATTAGTTGAAATTTTGAAAAATAGCAACGAATAAGCGTCTCTATGTGGACCATTGCTGATGATATAACGATAGATATGATATTCGTTGCCAATTTTGAGTACGAAAATTCATTTCGCAACGAATAATATCGTCATTATATATTTAACAACGGCTAATTTAGTGACGGATTTTTTCAAAACCGTCACTATAGCTCAATTTTTTTGTAGTGAATCCTACTCCCCAAAGACCGAGATGAAACCACAGGAGAATTCTTCAAAGGGTCATATGTTGCATTCAACTTTATCAGTGGATATAGGAGGTTTGAGGCTCCTTATATAGCCTCCACAGAGCTTCCAAGTCTCATCAATGGTAGATGCGGGACTAAACACATGGATGGGGTAAATAGATCATGGAGGTATCCATTTACCCATCAACAATATAAGAGGCACATAACCAAATACTCCGACACTCCTCCTCAAGATGGAGCATGCAATGCTCAGCTTGTACAAACAGAAAGAACAAATTGAACTCACGTTGCAAGACACTATAAACAATATCAACTCAGCGCGCACAGTTGTCGGCTGGTATCGAGGATGTTTCTTCTCATGTACTGCAGGTGGTGAAAACGAACAGGCTGCAGTGTGAGTCAATCGAATCGCCTCATTAGAGAGCATGTGCTTTGCACTACGCCTGTCACAGTCACTGCAACTAAAATGAGTCTCCTCGTCGAAGTACTCTAGATCTCTCTCATCTGACACGGAGAATGGTATTCTACTCTAGAGTCCCTATGAAACCACATGAAAATCCTAGCCAACATGGCATAGAGAATGCTCCTCTGCCTGGAGTCCTTATGGCTGACATGAAAACCCTGACCAACAAAACAAGAATGATGGGGAGCACAACTGAAGATGTCAAATATGTGCACATCTGAAAATATCGCATACATATGTGTGTCTAAAACTGAAGACTCGGAATCAATTGTCATCGAGTCTGAACATCTGAAAATTTGGAGAGTCTAAACAAATGAACGGGCATATGGTCTGGAATCGGAAATATGTCTTTGAATCGGTACTGGAATCTGAATCGTCAGAGTGATGATGCCGGAGAACTCTACACATACTCCCCTTTCTCACATACTAGTCGGAATGCATGACATCGACTATGTTGGGAGAAGAGAAGACAATAAGGACAACAAAAACAAATATGTCAATTCATTATTTTCTCGGCTTTTCTCAATTCAATTTTTCCCCTTTTTTTCTTTTTTTAAACATTTTTATAAGTCGTGTCATCATTTTTTTACGCCTTTACAAATCATTTTTTTTTGAAAAAATTCCTTACGTATGGCTTTTCTTTGTACGTGCCTTTTTGAAAAACCTTCTTTTTTTCCACTCACGTTGGGCATCCCCCTCCTGTTTCCTCCATTCATATATTTTTTATATCATCGGACCACTTGGGCCTTTACGTCACTAAGCCCACTTGGACGCCTATACTTTGCGTTCCCAACATGGAAACTCTCAATCGTGAGCATGCCCCCCTTATTAGGGAACCTTTAACTCAAACAAAACCGCCACCCCTGACTTGGGGTTCTACAAAGGATGTCACCGTTTGGTTCTTCATAGCCGACCATATGGAGATGCCATGCTAGAGGAAGATGTGCAGTGCTGCTGGAGGCGAAGCACATGCATCGGAAGAGGGTGCCTTCGCCTGGAGGCTATTAGATCTGCTTGGAGTGGCAGGGCTCGAGAAGGGGGCGAGATGCGATCGAGTCACTATTGGAGCTTGCATGATGGACTGGAGTGTGACTCAACTGAAGTAGCCGCTGAAGGGCGTAGAAAGGGTGGTGCCTAGAGAACGAGGGCCCCTGCTAGGAGGCCAAGGGCAGCGCCTGGGATCCTGGCGGAGATAAGGAGGCTCCTTTGGAACTGTGCCGCCAGGAGGGAGCACGTGGAGATGCGCGGAATTGTGCTCCATGGAGATCTTGATCTAGAAGTCGTTGCCATCGGGCTGCGGAAGAATCCTGGAGAGGAGGCGGTCGTGGAGGCGGGAGGAGTCGCTTGGAGGTGCTATGCTTCTTTAGAAAGGTTTCGCAAGAGAGATGCATGCGCGAGGGAGGAGCCGTGCTTCTGGAGATCTAGAGAAGGAGGCTACCTGGATATGGGCCACTCGCGTGCAGGAAGTGAAGGAACAATACCACGAAGGAGCACCAGAAGACTGGAGCATCATCTGCATGGAGAAGATCTGAGACGCTCTTTTGCGGAGTTTGGATGCATGATTAGAGTTTCCATCGAAATCCTAGAAAACTAATTGTAGAATTTTTTGGTAAATCACAACTCTTGGATACATAATTAATCTTTACAGACAATATTTAAAATCTCAAACAAAAATAAGAATATGAAAACCTCGAGAATCGAACCCGCTATGATACCATGTTAGGAAATAGAAAGAGGGATCAGAGAAAAAGTTTAAACATGAAGAATGAGGATTTTACATGAAACTCTACTCCCAAAGGAGTGGGATGAAATCACGAGAGAAGGCCTCGAATGCTCATATGTTGCATTCAGCTTACTCAATGGATACAGGAGGTCTGTGACTCCTTATATAGCCTCCGCAGAGCCTCCAAGTCCCACCACTAGTAAATGTGGGACCGAACATATGGATGGGGTAAATGGATCCTAGAGGTATCCATTTACTCATCTACAATATAAGAGGCGCACAACCAAGTACTCCAACAACATATATATACAAATGATGGCTCTCTATTAAGGTAACTACCACTTAAGCTATGGGTTGCACAAGGAGGGATAAAGGCATAAAAGGAGGTTTTCTGTTCCGACTTCCGCATATAGGACATTTTTATCGAATTTTTTTCTTAAATGAATGTACTTCAAGGGTCTCCGAAGCCTTGGGTGTGTGGGCATATGCCTTACTAGGCGTATGCATACGTTCTCCTATGGTGAGGAGGGCGTGCTTAAAAAAGGAAATTGATGTAGGTGGGGAATTAGGAAAAAATCTTAAAAATTTATTATGGTGTGAACTATTTTATACCTAGTATTTTCTACTATATTGTTAAAATATTGGATATGTACTCTATAAAAATCATATTATGTGTATGTGTGACTATGTATGCAGTGTATATGTGTAAATATGTATCGAATCAAATTGAATTATTTTTTAACAAAATCTAATTAATTCAGAATCTCAGATTCAATTCATTTGAGAATCGAACTACTCATCAAATTCATATTTAATTCATGCATTTCTAATTGAAAATTTTTGAATTTTTATCGAAGGAATCTTAATCGAATTTGAATGTTTGTAACTCTATTAGCAACCATAAATGCAAGAAGCTAAGTCTGGCTAATTATTAGAGTGCACTGTTAAGTCTTGAGATTGTTACACAAGTGCAATGAAGTAACCTATTGTGACATATAACATTTATTTACTAATTTATGATGAGGACATAAATGTACAAATAAGGAAGTTGTGACATATATTTTTCAATTGCACACGTATCTTGAGATACTCATTCTCCTTATAAAGGATGAGAGGAAGAGAGGATAGATAGCTCTCATAGTAAAAAACATTGATCCATGCTTTCTCCTACCATTTGGTAGGTTTATATTAATGTAATTATTCCTAGAATATTCTTGTTGGACATGCGAGCCCACGACGAGCCATTATGCAATAAATGTTACTGCAAATATCATTCCCTGATCTGAAATGAAGAATAACTAATTTTTATAATAGGTCCTTTAGCACAATTTAGGATATGTATCATGACCATCTTAATGATCATATAGTTGTTGATTCAATTATTGAATCATAGAGGTTGGTGCTTGGATGAATATCTAAAGAGTTAGATTGAGGACTCATAAAGCATCGTCAATTGATTATTAAGAGAGGATCTCCGACCTGAGAAGGAGATGGAAATCCTTTCTCTAAATGTTGACATCTAATCGACCTCTTGATACAGGTCTTCTGCATAGGAATAAAGACTCGGAGGTGTTAGATAAGTTAAGTCAAAGAGTTGACTTAGTGAGATCGAGATAACCAAAGCCCTATGTTGTATGTTGTCACGATATAGGCACACATCCTCTAACCGGAGACAGATGTATTACTATATGTCTAAGTATGTATATTTGACAAACCAATAAGTTGAGGGTCTAACCAAGATCTATACACCGGCGTGTGGGTGTGCATGCAAGCACATATAAGTAATACGATCTCTCAAATATGAGATATTGGGAAGAATCAAATTCTGTGCACAGTCGTGTCGCTTTGGAAGCTTGGCTGAATTTGTAGGTGTGATATATACTTTTGGAAAGTATATGATCAAGACCTATGTATGATATATGCTTTTGGAAAGTATATGATCGATACTGACTCCCAATGATCGAATGAGAATCTTAATGATAAAACCATGAAGTACACAGTGTAAACTTGATCTAATACTTCGAGTTTATTCTGGGTCTTCAAGTATGTAGGATGTATATGTATTGGGAATACCTAAGGGTTATGTGATCATAAACGATTGTATAACAATGACGTTTCCATTCCTAGAGAGTGATGAATAGGTCTGGATTTTAGTGACTCCTCTAAGTAGAGAAGTAATCTGATCTTGGTCCAAATGTTGGACATTGATCTGAATGTGATTCAGATGCAATGAGAAGATTAGATTTGCGGTCTTAATTTAATCAAGCATCTATGAGAGGCCCGCAAGATTTGGATTTGAGAAGTGATCTCAATATCCAAGTCACTATACGTGGAACAATACAATCACCTTGTCCTCATCTCCAAGTATCCGTAAAGAAAGCGCATTATCCATTAAAGAGTTCAGGATAATTTCATTGTTGATATTATATATTCGAGTACTGAGAAACTTGATAATTAAATGTGATTTGATTATCATAAATAATATGAATATAATTCATATTATAAGAAGAGTTGTCTTAGATAACTAAATGTGATTTAATTATCAAAGATATGAATAATGTGAATATGATTCTTATTATTTGGACACATGAGAATAGAGATCTAAGACGGTTAAATGTGATTTAATTATCATAGATAAGAATATTGTGGATAATATTGTCCATATTAATCATATATATTATAAATATAATTTATAATATATAAAAGAGAACTATTTATAATTTATATTTGTTAATTAAATGTTGATGTTAATTAATTTCACGTAGGATAATTAATTGAAAATGTAATTCCCATTTTATTTTAGGTTGTGAATGTAATTCACAAATTTCCAATGACATGATTGCAATGTTCACAAAATAACTTGGATTCATTTTTATGAAATAGTTTGCAACAAAAGTTGTTGCAAATATTGGAGAAATCTATGAGATATTGTATTCTCATGTAATGGGAAAGTGGAGCCACCATTCCTTATGGAGAGGGTGGACGTCCACCATTCGTTTATGGGAATCGGTGGTCCCCCCTCTTCCATATGGAAGAGGATAGTTTCCTTCCTATTTCTTCAATGGATATTGATTTAATATAAATCAAATTAAATGTAATAAATATTTGATTTAATTAAATTAATTATTATTGTATTTTTAGCAATAATATCATAGCCATTGAAAGAAACACCAATCAATGTGAGTCATTGGATTTGTGTTGTCCATGGATTGAGATCCATGGATCTCAAAATATTATAAATAGACGAACACCCCTTTCTCTTCAAGAAACAATTTTAAAAACAACATATGCTCTCTCTCTCTCTCATTCTCTACACACCATCTCTCTCCCTCTCCCTTGTGGTCATCCACCAAGGAGCCCTAGAGAGAGTCGTTATCGCCACAACATTATCATTATGCTGTCATATTATTTGCTCGTGGATCTCCGTCTCCTTCCGTACGCCTTGTTCATGAAGAAGACATCAGATCTTGTGTGGCGATATTAAGAGATTCACCGCTTGGATCATCAACATGGATTTCGAGAAGCACATATTTCATTAATGTGCATGCAAACATCTCCTCTGACGGATCGGACTTGAGAGAGGAGGTCTCTTCATTTAGAGTCTCGATCGCAACTACGCTTCAAGAGCTAATCCTAATACTTGTTTGTGGTTTATATGAAATGATATGAGAAGTGTTATTGGATCATGTGGCTTCATCGCATGAAAAGTTTTTCAATTTCTGTTGCCTCGAGCGACTAGTGTGACTAGTCGCTCACGATCGCATACTATGCGATCCTCAAGCTTCTGTGATGCATTTAAAGATCTTATCATATCCTTTAAGTGGTATCAGAGCCTTAGATCGGAGGTTTTGGATGCGATCCATAATCCTAAGAAGACTTGGGTTCATTAGGTTTTGCGAAAGTTTTATCGCATTTCATTTTTGCATCTCTATATTTATTGAATATTTTCAGCCTTTTTAAACAGTTTAAATACGAAATTATCATTTGGATTATGTTCTCCATTAAATAAGAAAACTGTGGGATCTGAGTTTGCGTGATTTCGAATCCGTTTGCTCAAGTTATGATCATTCAGTGATCATGTATCCACTGTTTCGGGGACTGCGAATCATGACGTAATTAAAGAATTAATTATTGATTTAAAATTCCTAGAAATGTGTGCAAATCACTTTGATTCTGTTGTAAATCAAAGTAGCAAACTTTGGAAACTTTTTTTGCATAATTTGGATTAAAATTGTTTGAGATATGCTAATTTTAGTATGTGAGGGTAACTGCTGGAAAAATAACTTTCCTAATCAAGAACCTTGTGATTGTCATTTAATAAATAACTAAATTAAATAGTTTAATTTACTGGAATAATTATTGATGAATAGTTTATGAAATATTTGATTATGATTATTTCCTTAAATGACATTGTCTTAATCAATAATTGATTTGATATGATCTAGATCACAAATTGACTACTCAATCTACTTTCCAACAAACAAAGTTGCTTGAATAGGATTGTGAATTTATTCAATAAATTTCCTTATGATGTTAATCAAAATTATTTTGATTATTATTAATGGTATAACTTTGGTTGAAAAACTGATTATCATCTTGAGTACACAATGATCAAATTGGCATTATCCTTTTCCCGAGGTGGATATGGTATCTAGTCGGGGAGCATTGGGGTAGCAGGTTGCTCGTGTGCAGTCTGTCCCACTCTTGTCGGTACGGGCCGTGACAACGGATAGAGACATGATAATGCAAGAGAGATCATAGTGTATTTTTCTAATTATTAAAATTCGAATAATACGTAATTTGAGATAATACCACCCTTTCAAGTAACAATCATATTTTTTTGGATATTAATTTAATCATTAATTTCATATGATTACTTAATTGGAAACTGATTAAAATTAAAAACACTCTATTATGAATAGAGTTGTATTTCCATTGAAAGAATTAATCGTAATGAATATGATTCATAATGATTAATTAAAGATTTGAACATGATATGGAGGATCCCATAAGTGACATCCATTATCTTCTGTCAAGGCGAAGGATTCTGTCGCTAGGGATTGTATGTCGGAGATGCTTGTCCGAAGTGACGGCTCCTGTATACAAGCGTATCTGGATCGGGCTCTTCACGTCTCGAAAGATTAAGGACGTATGCATAGTGACTCCAATATCGGGTCCTCATATTACTAAACCCACTCAATATTATACTCAATAACAACCAGTAAAATATCATGGATTGGATCCATGATCAAGATATTGTACTTGCAATTGAACACATAATGAATGTGGTTGCAATATGCATCTTACCACAATTTTTGCATAATGTATAATCTGATAATCATTCAGTCCAAAGAAATGCATTGATCTCATATTTGGTATTGACTTGACTACATTCATGTTTGTATTGGCAACATACCCCAACATAGATACATAGCACATATACCTCGTATCCGTCCATAATTGTAGAAACAATTGTATGCTTATTGTAAAATAAGTACGGTAATATTTCCATCCACAACCTATCGTTGTCTTTTTGAGTTGTATGTTGGTGTATATATTTATAAATGTACAGAGGTATATACGTCTCGTTGAATGTTACAGCAAGCTTAAGCCCCTCTACCTTGCCTCGATCGTCATCGCACCAATTTGAGGCCACGAAGAAGAATAGCACAAGACCTTTTTTCCAAGCAGCCTCACATGACCTTGCGTTGGAGTACATATCCGAACTTTCATTTGTAATAATTTTGCAAAAGTAAAATATGATGATGATCAGAATTTCATTTCCTATCAAATGAACTTGAATTTTATATTTTTCTGATACAAGTTGAATTATTAAAATTAGAGTATTAAAACATAAGTGTAACTTTACCTATTTACACTCTAAAATCCGCAAGCAATTTTACCTCGTTCCAAAAATTCTCCAAAAATCCTCCAAAAATCAGAGATTGGGTGTTTGCTTTTGCTTTAACGTCTGCTCAAATTTCATGAAAAATGGAGTTGTTCTGTTACAGTAATAAATTGTGGAGTGATATGAGGATTTAATTTTTAATTTGGTACATACAACTCTTTTTGAAGAAATTTCAATTTTCGTGTATTGCATATTAGAATACCTATTTGATATAATTTTGATTTTGGATAGTTTATTAATTTGGATTTATTAAGAATTAATTGCTAAGATTCACTCCATTTCAGTATTAAATTCATAAAAAAAATATGTTGTCTCAAAAATTACAAGGTGCATTTCATTATATTTTATCTTTTATTAAATTTGTGTTAATTTTACACACTGTTTGTTCACAAAATTGTACAAAATTCCTAAAAAGTATTCACTTTTTCTTGTTACATCTTAACCTTTAAAATACATAAAAATATGTTTCATGTGCACCATTGAAGAACGTTTTTCACAAAAAATAGTGATTGGCTAAATTGGATGTATTTCACTTCAAAATTAATTTAGCTAAGATTCTTGATTTTCTTAAAGAATGTTGTTCATTAGCATTTTTGCACTTGCACCCTTTTCAAATAAAATCTAAAAATATTTCTCTCATGAAAATCGAAACTAAGAGATCTGAATTGAACATAAGTTGTTCCTTTTCCTCATTGAGTTAACCCTAGGGCTTGTCTCGGTTATATAAATAGAAAACCATACTTAGTTCACGCGATTGTGATTTATCTATTTGTGTGGTTGATTTTTTATTAATCGCAGATTGTCTAACTATAATAATTTGACATAATTAATATAGGGTGATTTGTGATTTATTAGTGATCACATCCAACCATCTCATGGTGCTCTAGCGTCATACTTGAAGGTATGGCCTTCTTTTTTTATTTGCAAAAAATATTATCCCTTATGATTCGGTGGTGACTCCAATCTCGGGAGATCACCCTACTTTTCATCAAAAAAAATATTATCCCTTCCTTTTGCTCCTCCTGTTGTAATCGTTGATTGTACTAAATGCCAAAGCCACACAAAGTTTCTACTGTTTTACTTGTTGTTGTTATTTTTTCAACCTCCTTTTTTTATGTGTATTGTCCTAATATCACTAACTTTTATTTTGTTGAGTAGAGTGTGATCTTCTACCTAAATAAATTAACCTAGTGTCCTAAAAGTTAACATTCGTTTCGGATGTGAACGCTAACCCGATAGCCCCATGCAATAGTTGTGGAAGAAGTCAAGGCACAATTAATATTCTAAAAATGGGAGGGGTATAACCGATATTGTAATATCTAAGAAGGGTACAAGTGTTAAAAAATCCCATAAAAATATTTTTTCCCTTTACTACTACACTCGCAAATTTGCTCCTTCAAAATTACCTTTGGAGCCCCCCACAACATGTGGCAGGCATGGGATATTGAAAACATGCTATGAATAATTACATTAATATAAACCTACCAAATGAAGGAGAAAACCTCTATCAAGATTTTTCACTATGAGAAGTATCTATTTTTTTTTAAGAAGAGTTTCGAAAAAATGATGCATTAGTCAAACATCTTTGGCGAAGTTGAGAAAGAGGAAGAAAGTTCATCACCGTTTCATCTTAGTATTTCAGATCTATCATAAATCTGCTGTTTTCGTCAATTTTCTGCTATCATTTTGTTATTTTTCTCTCGTTAGTCTTCGGCCAGACATTATCTGAGTACGGATATGTAAACATGATGGTGATGATTTTTTATTGTGATCAGCATTATGCAATCAACTTTTGATCGTTTTTTTTATATACATGTAATACTAAAGAAATTATTTTTTTTCACACGTTAGTTATTCAACCAGGGAATTTTATCCTGAAAATTTTCCTTTCAATAAGTGTATGGATTAAATGTATTCGACCATGTTTTGCTAATAAAGCATGATACAGCGTTCCTTTTCCATTCACCATTAAAAAAACAAAAGACAAAAATATTAGAGAATTTTACTCCATGAAATTTATAAATTTTGTAAATTACTTTCTCGACTTTTGAAATGTCGATATTCCTCCTTTGACCTCGCAATTCGCAAACTTGCTAACCCTACTAACGGAAAGAGACAGATAACGTCAACAATTTATGGTTAATCTATGAGGTGTTGACCGACGGAAAGAGACAGATAACATTAATAAGTCAATTATTAAGATTAGAATTAATTGGTTAGTATATCTTGCATGTGCAAGGTGACTTTCATGCTTGTTCAGTCTTTATAGTCTTTGTCAATTCTTTTTATATCATTGAATTAATTAACTTGGATCTGGAATCATGGCTTGGTTTTGTTAATTTTTTAGGAAAATTACAATTTGAGTTCTCATCTATCTATAGGTCAGATCTCAGAATGGGTCTCGATCTTTAAATTGTAACGATTCAGGTCCCATGACCATTTAGGAAATGGAAATTTTGGAGTTTGTGACGAATATGCCCATGTTGGGAAGAGAATGGGGTCGAGTTCCAACTTTTAAACAAGAGCATACTCGTCATTAGCCTCAAAAAGTTCCTTACATTAATGGCCATGTGACCTACAATTTAAAGATCGGGACCCATTCTGAGATCGGGCCTATAGATGGGAATCCAAATTGTAATTTACCCATTTTTTTAACTTTAACATGTTTGTTTGGATTATCCTAGTTGCTTTTACTCAAAAGTTTCTTCCACCAAAATACGGGTTAAGTGTTGTTATTAAGAATAAAACTATGTTGTTACAATATTTACTGCAAGTTATGGTCAAAATTTCTCTTAATTTTTTAATTAATTCTCAAGATCTATCATTGATATATTTAGGCCATAAAGATTCTGTATTGATCTGTTCCGATTTGATATCATTATGATTTTTGTATAATATTAGGCCTTCCTCAATTTATTCTTTCATGCTTATGTGTCTATAAACAAGCATTCATATATGGTTTTGAGAATGGGGTGTGATAAAATATTATTTACACCATATATCCAAAGACTCCCAAGGATTGTGGTGTGTAATCTTTTGATAGTATATACACTCGATTATCATATTCTTGTGACTTATTTTCTGATTCCTCTTATTATTTAATTAACTCATTTTGATATCATAGGTTGTACAACCAAAATGGGAGGAGTAGCCACATCATCCGATGATTTTGTAATGTACATATTGTTATTTTGAACAATGCGTAATTATAGGATAATCGAAATGGAAGGAGTAGCCACAACAGTGGAGTTCAATGATTTTAATTGCATTTATAATGATGAAATGAGAAAATAAATTATTCATCAAGTATTCAAAATACCCACATGTACGAAATATATGATGATCACTTGGAATCTATTTGTCTCACTGATTAAGAAAATCATATGTATTTTACAATTCTTTAGCCATGACTAACTTTGTAATGATAGTACATTGATTTCTCAAAATGTTACATAAGTTAATATTTTGAATTGATGTATACTTGAGTTGTTTATCGGTAGTCTTATTATAAAATTATTGTAGATAATTTATCTTTAATGTCTACTCAATTCAATGTCTTGGTTTCTATTCTGATTCTACATGAGAATAATTTTTATGAATGGAAAGAGAAGATTCTTCTTGATTTAGGATGTATGGACCTTGACTATTCACATTGCATTGAGGAACCATGGAAGCCTACAGAGGAAAGTAGTCGAGGCATCAAGGATTTGTATGAACAGTGAGAGAAATCCAATCGATTAAGTTTAATTATAATGCAAACTAACACACATAAGGAACACTAGAGTTTAAATGAGTTATTATTGTTGTGTGTACAAAAGGAAAATATGCTCAAGCAAGAGAAGGTTGAGAGTGTTGATTTGTTCACTCGTAAGAAAGGGAATAAATGAAAAATGGAGGTGAAGCATCCGGAAAAGAAGTGGAATGAATTTAAAAAAGCAAAGTGCTTCTTTTACAAGAAACTTAGGCATGTTAAAAAGGACAGCATCAAATATCTCGTCAAGAAAGGTATATATCGATGTCATGTATATTACAAATCTAATTTCATTGATGTCTTTTTTAGTACTTGGTGGATTGACTCGAGTATTTCAATCAATATTTCCAACTCCATGCATGGTTTCCTGAGGATAAGGAGACCACTAAAAATGAATAAAGCGTATTTATGTGAAATCACATGGTTTCAAATGTAGAAGCGATTTGAATGGAAAGACTCATTTTAGAAATGGGCTATGTTATTGAATTGGAAAATATATTATATGTACCTATGTTCCCTAGAAATTTGGATTTTATATCTAGAATTTTCCAAATATTTAAGAATGATAAGTGACTAGCACATGTGATTTAGTAGAAAATTTGTACAAAATTTATTTGATTTGCATTTTGAAAATAGTCTCCTTGTTTACATTTTTGTGAGTAAAAAACAAAAATGTAATCATCATTGATCATCAATGTTATGACATAAAAGATTATGACATATTTCCATAAAAAGAACCCAAAAGATAGTGAATGATGGAGTAATTAATGCTCTCGATTTTATTGATTCAATGTCTATGTGGGATGTATTAAAGGTAAAAAAACCAACAAACATTCTAAAGGATCAAGGAGAAGTACTAGTATTTTAAAATTTATTTATACTACATATGTGGTCCAATTCTTATAGAGTATTTACTAGTTAAAAATAATTTATTACTTTTATTGATGATTTCTTACGTTACATGTATCTTTATATTTTATTTCAAAAATTAGTGGTTTAAGATACTTTTAAGCATTACCAAATAAAGATAAAGAGATAAAAATAAAAGAAAATTAAAATTGCGAGATCAGATAGAGGTGGTGAGTGTTATGGTAGGTATGTCGGAGGAAAACAAAAGCTTGGACCATTTTCGAGATTTCATAAAGATGAAGGCATTGAACATTTTCAGTGCCAGGTGAACTGGATCAAAATGGTGTTTTCGAAAGAAAAAATCGCTCGGTTATGGATATGGTTCAAACAATGATGGTCATCTCTTCATTGTCATAAGTTTTTTTAGTGAATCTCTAAAGACAACCATGCATATATTAAATGGAGCTCAATAAAAACAGTTCCATCCACTCCATTCAAGCTTTGGACAAGATGGAAATCCAGAATGTAACATATACATATTTGGGTTGTCAGGCTGAAATTAGTTTGTAATCCACGTGAGAAAAAGTTGGTTATGAAGACCACTAGTGGATACTTTATTGGATATCCAAAATGATCTAAGGGTTGTGGATTCATCTGTCAAAATAGAAAACCGAGTAATGTAGAATCGATGAGCACAATATTTTTGGTAAATGACAAGAATAGTGGGAGTAAGTTACTCCCACTACATATTTTGATAAGTTACTCCACTTATCACAATAAATGGAGGAGCAAGTTACTCCACTACATATTTTGATAGAAGGGCAACATCCTGAAATCGTTGCCCCTCAACCTCAAGATATTCCTATAGTTGAACCAATGGAGAATCCTTCTCTACTTGAGAATCAAGTTGAAATAACACCAAATGTGTAACAAGGTATTGCAACAATCAAATCTGGTCATGTAGTAAAATCTACAATCTCTTCAGATTTTGTGACATACCTACAAGAATGTGACTATGACACAAGAATTCCAAGTACCCAATATCATTTTTCACAAACCATGATTAAAGTTAATCCCATTAAATGGTATAATTCCATTAGGGAGGAGATGGATTCTATGAGTGCAAACAAAGTTTGGGACTTCGTAAAGATAACCAAAGGAGTGAAATCTATCTATTGCAAATGGATCTTTACAACTAAAAAATATTTAAGCAACATTGAGAGATATAAGGCCAGGCTTGTAGCTAAAGGTTTCATAGACTATCACAACACTTTCACTCATATATATCGAAAGTGAATGAAATAAATAAAAAATATTTACTATGCATCACGGAAACGTGAACTATTAGCAAAAAATTTGCCAAAACAATGTTAGTTCAACGTATGAGATATAGAATGTAGCACAACGATTTGTGTATCTAGAAATCAATCGAAAGGAACAATTTCTATTATGATTTCTAATATTCATGATGAATATGAAAGGTAGATCAGGGTTACCTTTGAAGTGTGAGTTTCTACGAAAGAAACCTCTTGAATTACGTCTTATATGTAGACATGTCTCTCGTAGGCACATAGATGAGTCACATTGCTTCCCACGAACCTGAACAACGACCAGGGCAACAAGATGAGAATTGTAAGAGTTGAAGACTCTCAAGACTCTTTCTCTCTCAAGGTGGCACAAAATTTAGAAGAGCATTTTGCTCTTAGAATTATTGTGAAAAGAGAGGGCATATCCCTTATTTTATACTTGTTATACACATCCAACATGTATCATGGCAGCACTTGGATTTTAAATCAAAGGCTAAGAGCAAGTCCTGATTTAGTAAGGATCATATCCTTATTATCTCCAAACCATATTGATTAATTAAAATAAAATAGCAACCATTTTAGAGTTTTATTTTAATAAGAACTCAATAACATAGTGGAACATGCATACTTAGTATACATGCCCACCACCTTCTATAAATGGAAGTTGTTGTTGCAAATTTAATTAATTAATTCACTTGATAACCATATTATCAACATTGGAGAAACTATGAAATTAATCCTCCAAGTTTACGAATCGTATTCATGAGCCCAAAGTTAAATGTAAATCCAATTTACATCAACAAAAGCAATGTGAATCAAATTCACACAGTCTCAAGCCCTGGAAAAATTATGTAAATCATATTTACATAAATTTTTTATGAATCATATCCATATAAATATTAATTATTGTGAATCACTATTTATATTAATCAATAAGTTATACATGTGAATCATATTCACAACATTTCCCTTATCATTAATATGTAATAATCATAATTATTACAATATTGTTATTGAGAGGTATGAGTCATAATCCAATTAGGACTCATGAGATAAATATGCAAATACTTAGAGATAATATTACGGAGTTCACACTATCCATGTATAGTGACTGGAAATGTGGATAACTATCCAATTTAAGGGATTATACTATTTTTGTAAAAATATTATGACCTATAAATGATGAGCTTGAGTTGTAAGACTTTACACTCTCAGTGAGCTCAACGAAAAGCATCACATTGTCCATGAGCTGGACAAAGTATTGGTGAGCTGAATCTAGCTTGCTTCTCCATTTCTAATCATATTCCAAACAATTTAAAGCTAAGAAATGAGCGTAAGGAGCTTGTTTATTTCTATTTCCATGACCATTATCATTTTCAACATCTAGACATTCAAATTGGAATTGCAATTGGAAATTAGATTCAAATGAATTGTGATTTAATCATATTAAATCATAAATCATCTATCTAAATGGAGCCACTAAAATCCATCATGGTTCATTACTCCGACGGAATGGAAGTGTCGTGATAGGTGGTCCATTATAACATATGTAGCATAAGTATTCCCAATACCCATCCATCTTCATACTAGAAGACTTTGATAAGTCCGAAGTTCAAAGTCGGGTTTGATTATCTTCTTCAGAATGTATAAATAGATTTTTCATTTGATAAGTTTTGAGACAATATTAATTATATACTTTCCAAAAGCTTATATTAGTATCTCAAATTCGTGTCTTACTTCATAAATAAGACGACCATGCATGGAATTCATTTTGACCCTAAAATATCTCATGAGTGAGCTCTGTCTCCCGGTTCATTAACTATTAACATGTATAATTCCTTCAAGAGATCAGACATCTCATATGAATTCATATGCACACCAACGTGCGGATATATGGACCTTGGCTAGGTCACCAACTTATTAGTTTGTCAAATTTACATACTCAGGCATATAGATGTATATATGCTTCAGGTCAAAGGATGTGCACCTAATCGTGATAGTTACAATTCAGGTTTTAGTTTACCTCGACCTCATCAAGTCAACTTTTTAACTTGATTATTCCAATACTTCTGAATCTCCATTCTTATGCAGAGGACATGCATCAAGAAGTCAGTTGGAAATCAGTCTTTAGAGAAAGATTAATATGTCTTTCTCAGACTGGAGATCTTTATTGAATATCGCATGTTTGAACTTAGATGTGTCCTCTCAGATGCATGATATTCAATATGGCCAAGGTACATAACCTTAATTGTACAACGAGGGCATAATAACAAAGTACATTCATTCAATTTTCATTTCATTTCAGATGGACATGATAAAAAAATAATTTTTGTTGCATTAATGTATCACCGAGGGATTACAATCCAAAGGTCTCCCACTAACCCATAGAACCATCCATGTACAACTTTCAAGCCCATAATCATTACATGATGCTCGAAGACCTTTAGGGTCAACAGCTTGGTTAGCATATCAACAATGTTGTCGACAAAGGTAACCTTGGTGATCGTGATATCACCGCGCTTTTGGATCTCCAAGATATATTTCCTCTCCACGTGACCGAGGTTCCTTCGCTTGCGCTATGGTGCCCATGTTGTCATCGAGTAATGGAATGGGAGATTCCAATGAGAAAAATATGCCAGTTCTTGAATGAATTTGCGCAACCACACAACCTCTTTAGCAATATCTGATGTGGCTAATTATTTTTCTTCGGTTGCTGAATCAATTGTGGCATCCTGCTTTTTGCTTCTCCAGCTCATATAACTTTCATTCAACGTGAATACGAACTTTGATGTTGACTTCCTATCATCCACATCTGACTGGAAGTCTGAATCAGTGTACCCTAATATATAGAGATTGTTATTTCCATAAACCAAGATGTAGTCTTGAGTTATTCTTAGGTACTTTAAGATGCTTTTTATTGCTATCTAGTGTGTCTCTCTATAGCTTACCACTCCCACTGCATGATAGATGTCTGATCTAGTACACATCATGGCATACATCAAGCTTCCCACAACCGATGCATAAGGGAATCTGATAATGTTTTCCTTTTCCTCAATAGTTTGAGGAGCCCTCACTTTAGATAGATGAATACCATGTGTTAAGGGAAGGAGGTCTTTCTTAGAATTATCTACTAAATCTTTCCAAGATCTTCTTGATGTAACCTTGTTGTAATAATCCCAATATCTTCTTTTATCTATTTCTGAACAGTTACCGACCTAAGATGTAAGAGACTTCTTCGAGATCTCTCATCTCAAAGGTATTGGGCATCCAGACCTTAATATTGGTCATCATCCATGTATCATTCTTAATGATAAAGATGTCATCTACATAAAAAATAGTGAGCTCAGTAGCACTCCCACTGAGCTTCTGGTATACACATGGTTCATCTAGATTATGCATAAAATCATAACACTCCTTATGGTTACATAAAATCAGTTGTTCAAACTACGAGAAGCTTGTTTGATCCCAAAGATGGATTTCTTTAGCTTGCATACTTTTCCCTCCTCAGCTTGGAACCCTAGGGCTACTCCATAAAGATGTTATCTTTGTGGTATCCATTGAAAAAATTATTTCTTAACATCCATCTGCTAGATGTCATTCTCCAGGTATGCAGCTATGGTAAGCAATGCTTAGATGGATTTAAACATAGCCACGAGAAAGAATCTCATCGTAAGTGGTGCATTCTCTTTGTGTGTAAAACGTAGCTACTACTCATGCTTTGAAGGTCTCTATATTCCCATCAGGTCCGCTCTTCCCCTTGAAAATCCATCCACACCCAACGGGTTTGTCCCCTTTAGGTGGATCTTCAAGGGTCCATACAACATTCTTGTGCATGGAGTCTCAGACATCATTGCTTGCATCCAACTATCCATGTCCCGATCACACAAAGCTTCATTGAATGAAGTTGGATCATCACTAGACTCTTCTGATACATGGAATCTATACCTTTTAACTTGTCATACAGCCCTAGAATTCTTATATGAGGTACGATCGTGCCATTTTCAATTATCTCTTCATTTTCTAGATTAGGAACTCCATCGATCTTACTAGATTCTATTAGTTCATTAACTTAATTATTTTCTTGACTTATAAGGAATTCATCTTTTAGAGACTTGACATCTCTAGAAACAACTACCTTTTGAGTCTGAAGATCATAAAGTTGGTATCCAATACCATTCTTTACGTATCCAATGAAGTACCACTCTCTAGTGCGAGATTCTAGCTTGCTTGCATCCATGTTTTTAGAATGGACTAACCAAGCCCAAATTCTCAAGTGTCGTATACTTGGCATGGTACCATACCAAATCTCACGAGGAGTTTTAGGTATGAATCTTGATGGAATCTTGTTTAGGATATAAGCGGCAGTCTCTACTACATGTCCTCAGAAACTGAGTGGTAAGTTTGCTTTACTCATCATTGAATCATACCATGTCCAACATGGTTTTGTTGCATCTCTCTGCAACTCCGTTGAGTTGAGGAGTACCTGGAAGAGTGAGAGTGTAAATAATTCCTCTTTCTTTAAGGTATTCTTTGAATTCATCAAAGTTATTCTCCCTCTCGATCTTATCGAATCTTTTTTATATTCTTTCTTGTTTGGTTCTCAACCAAAGCTACGAATTATTTAAACTTTTCAAAGGTTTCATGTTTATGACCTGACAAAATGATCATCAATAAAGGTTGCATAATATTGATGTTTATTTCAAACCATAGTATGAAAGGGACTGCATACATCAGTATGTATCAGGTCGAATATACCTTCACAATGTTCACCTTTCTTAGAGAAGGTCGCCCTAGACATTTTTCCATGAATACATTGTTTGCAGGTTGGTAAATCACAAATATCTAGAAAATTGAAAGGTCCTTCCTTCACCAGTCTATTTATCCTAATAATAGACACTTGTCCAAGCCTTTGATGCCAGATCATAGTGAAATGATCTCCATCCTCCCTTGATCATTTAAGATTTTTACCATTGTTATTAATGTTAATGTTATCAGTGGTATTGACAATCATAATACAATCATGCATGCTTAATTCATATTGTCCACCTGCTATTAATAAACCACCTACCATAAATTTACCTTAACGACTTATGATAAGTTTATTACACAATAGGAACAAATATTCATGTCCAACAAATTTAGATACAGATAAAAGGTTCCTTCTAACATTATGAACATAGAGACATTGTCTAATAATTATGACTCTTACACTAGATGACGATAGTCAGCATGTCCCGATGGTGATTGATGTAATGGTTGCATCGAATCCCATCTAGATGACTATCTCTCCCATCACCAAGACATCTAGTTTCGTGTGACTGATGTAACAGTTGCATCAAATCCCATCTAGATGATTATCTCCTCGTCATTAAGACTTCTAGTTTCTTAAAACATATGCAACAAATTTCATACATGAATAGAAACACCTGAATCAACAATTCAACTATCTTTGCATCCTCCGAGCAAGCTAGTTTCAATGATGAAAGTAGATGAGTTATTCGTTGGGCAGTGATAACTCACTAAATGCGTATGATAAAAAGTACTCATTGTAATATAGACATTTTACGAACCATACAGAATTAGGTCAGAAATCTCTGCAAAGGGGACCTAGATTTAATTTATAAACCTGATAAGTCCATAGTCGAACACAAGGATACGATCAATTTATGATTTATCATTAAGTGTTAAATATTTATAAAAGTGATCTAAAATCTAATTGTATAAATAAAATGCAATATATACAATTAATGTAATTTTTAAAACTTTTTTTTGTAATTAATTTAAATGAAGATAACAGTACACAAATAATATACAAGATTCCACAACACAACAAAGCTCCTGAATTTATTGATTAAGCATTTAGTCAATGCTAGGCAATCCCAAAAACAAGTCAAATAGGTCTCAATTCATAAAATTAATCAAAGCTTGTCTTTTATATATTTAATAATAAGATGACTCCAAGTAATCAATTAATGATGAACTAATCCAGAATAAAAAGTTTAATCCATAGATTAATGATCCTATTCTATTAAGCAAGAAATTCGAGTATTCAATTACTTGAATAATGCACAACATACTAATTTCAATTCAAATAGGGATTCAAATACATCAATAAAATCCCCTAACAGTGAATACATGATAAGCGCTAAATGAATTATCCAAACATGCTAACACGTAGAGTTTTAAACCAGCTTTCCAACAAGACCAAAATCACTTCAATTGGATCTATAATTGAAAAGTTATTCAAGATACAATCCAGGGGCATATTTGAAATAAAACATAAAGTTTTTATCATGAATAGGTCTAAAATTGGTCTTAAATGCAAGAAAATAAAGTTGTAGGGATATTATGCAATTTTTAGAAAAGGAGGAAGGACACAAATACAAATAGATAAATATTTAGAACTTATCTTCAATTTCTCCAGAAGACATGTGCTTCGCACATACTCGCTAGGGACTGGATTATAATATTTATGACGTGTGAGGTTTTTACTGCAAAAATCCCAGGTCATGTGCATTCTTAAGGTGACTTCACTGAGGTCTAGAGAGAAGCTTGATGATGACGTGTAAACGTCTTGCTGGCTCGGCTCAGGTTCAATCGGATGAAGCTTAGGCTCGTTGTGGAGGCTCGGTAGCCATGTGAGCCCAAGGCGAACCATTCCTAAAATAGATATTATTGTAATATATTTGATTTATCAATAAATATTATTGATTCTTTCACTTCCTATCTGAGATTAAATGAATGAATGCACTGTAAGGTCCCTCTGTACAATTAGGGTTATGTACCATGGTTATCTTAATGATTATATAGTTGTTTATTCAATAATTGAATCATAGTGGTTGGTGATTGGATAAATATCTGAGGAGTTAGATCGATTACTTATCAAGCACCGTCAAATGATTGTTAAGAGATGATCTCCAGCCTGAGTAGGAGATGGCAATCCTTTCTCATTAGGTTGATATCTGACCAACTTTTTGATGCATCTCCTCTACATGGGAATAGAGAATCAGAGGTGTCAGATTAGTTAGGTCAAAGGGTTGACTTAATGAGATCGAGATAACCAACGTACTATATCGTATACTATCATGATATAGGAACACATCCTCTGACCGGAGACATACATGTTATATGTCTGAGTGTGTACATTTGGCAGACCAATAGGTCGTTGACCTAACCAAGGTCTATACACCGACGAGCTGGTGTGCATATGAGGGCATATAAGTAATACGATCTCTCAAAGGGATCATACAAGTTCACTTGTGAACAGGAAGACATGAGCTCACTCATGAGGTATTGGGACCGATCAAATTCCATGCATGGTCATCGTGCTTTAAAAGCATGACAAGAATTTTTAAGTATGTTATATGCTTTGGGAAAGCATGTGATAGAAACTGACTCCCAATGACCAAGATTGAGAAACTTAATGATGAAACCATAAAGATGACAGTGTAAAATTGATCTATATCTTTGGGTTTATCATAAGCCTTCCAGTATGCATGATGTACATGTATTAGGAATACCTGATGGTAATGTGATCATAAACAATTGTATAACCATGATGCTTCCACTCCGAGGGAATGATGAAGCAGGTCTGGATTTTAGTGACTCCTCTTAGAAGAGAAGTAGCCCGATCTTGGTCTAAGTGTTGGAAATTGATCTGAATGAGATTCAGATGCAATGAGAAGATTACGTTTACAGCCTTGATTTAATCAAGCATCTATGAGAGGTCTGTGGGATCTGGATTTGAGATGTGATCTTAATATCCAAGTCACTATACGTGGAATGTACAATCACCTTGTCCTTATCTCCAAGTATCTGCGGAAGAAGCACATTATTCTTGAAAAAGTTCTAGAATAATTCTATTGTTGAATTATATCTAAGAATTGAGAAATAGATAATTAAATTTGATTTATTTATCATGAGTAATGTAAATTTGATTCATATTATTTGAATGCATGAGAATGATTATCCAATATAATTAAGTATTATTTAATTATTATGGATATGAATGATGTGGATAGCACTATCCTAATTATTCATATATATTATAAATATGATTTATAATGGATTAGAGAGATCTTATTATTATTTATATTTGTTGATTAATTATTGATGTGAATTGGATTCACATTGGATAATTAATTGAAAATGTAAATTACATTTTATTTTGAATTGTGAATGTGATTCACAAATTTTCAATGGCAAGATTGTAATATTCACAAAATAAATATGAATTATTTTTATTGAATTATTTACAACAAGTGTTGTTGTAAATTTTGGAGATTTCTAAGGAATAATGCAATCTCATGAGATTACATGAGATTCCATCCTTCCATGATGGAAGGGTGGACGTCCACTCAATCCTATAAGGAAAGGGTGATCGTCCACTCTATTATATGGAAGAGTGTAATCTCTATTCCATTATCTCTATATTTGATTGATTTAATTTTTAGATTAATTCATATTTATTTATCAATATATATTTAATCTAAATCAAATTAATTATTGTTGTGTTTTTACAACAAAATCAATCTCATCCATTGATTTTGTGTAGTTCATAGATTGTGATCCATGGACTCCCAAAGTACTATATAAGAAGATGCACCTCTTGCTCTTCAAGTTACAACATCTATTGTGACATCAAGCTCTCTCTCTTTTCATTCTCACACCCTCTCTCTCTCTCTCTTTGTGTGGCTGTCCACCGAAACCCTAGATGGAAGACACCAGCATCGTTGCATCATTGTTGTGTTATCACCATGATTGCCCTTGGTTCACTGTCTTCTTTGGTGTACTTCACTCGAGAAGAAGACGTATGATCTCGTGTGACGAGATCAGGTGTTCTTTGCTTGGATCAACTATTTGGACTGCGAGAAGAACATGATTTATCCATGCACTTGCAAGCATCTCCTCCTCAGATCAGACATGAGACAGGAGGTATCTTTTCTTAGAGGCTTGACTGCAACCACGCTATAAGAGGTATTCCTTTATCTATTATGTTGTTTATATGAAATGATCCCAGAAGTGTTCTTGGATCATGTGATTTCATCGCATGAAATTTTTTTAATACCACTACACTGAGCAACTAGTTTGACTAGTCGCTCTCAATCGTATATGATACGATTCTCACGCTTCCGTGATGCGCTTAAGGATTCTTCCATATCCTTCATCAAGGACCTCTTGTAGAAATGTCCTTGCCACAATTTAGAGCCTACCATCTTGTTCAATCTTTATATAGCAGTTTATACCCAGAGGTGCAGGGTTTGGTTAGTGTTGCATGTGGAGGCAACTATACATCAGGAGGTGCAGACATTGTCTGGAAAATGTTCGAACAAATAGCCGAGACAAGTAGGGCACAAACCACTAGTCGAGCTCAGTTAGAAACCCCCAATACATTCCAATCTAGCAGAGGAATGAAGTCTACAGTGGATCATTTTGACATGGGCCTTGTAGCAGATAAACTAACAATAGTTGAAAGGATCGATACACATATGAATGGGTTGGACACCAACTTTTGCAAACTGCCTAAACAGATGGTGGAGCTTTCTGAGAAGGTATCCAAGATAAGGGTACCTGTCGTGACTGCATCTGTCGCTCCAATTTATTGTGTTTATCATATCCAGGTGCAACAGATGTCAGGGCTACCACAACCATGGATAGAGGACCAAACTTTAGCCCATTCTTGTCAACAACAACCACCATATGTGGAAACAATCATCGAGGAGCCTTTCCAAGTGTGGTAAGTAAATGGTATGTGGTACACGAATGATTCTGCTAGACAGGGGAATTCTAGGGATCGTTTCTCATACCAGTGTCTCCAAACTTTCTATAACACATCATTTACTCCTATATCTCTTCCAGCAGCACAGAGCTCTGGAATCGTTCCTTATCAGGCACCAAGGCAGTAGCAGCAATATGGGCGTCAACAAGCATACTAGTCAGGCCAGCAGGGCCTGAATATTCATCATCATACCCAGTCACAACAGCAGTCTTATGATCATCAAAACAAGTGTTCGCGTTCTTCCTTTTCTTCTTCACAACCGCAGCAATCATCTTCTGGTCCCATGGATTTTCAACATCAAATTTTAGAGGAGTTTCATTCCTACTGGAACGAAATGCGGGATTTAAGACTTGACCTCAACTGTTTATCATGCTTCCATGATGAGCGAGTGCTCTCACTACTTCCATTCCTGCCCAGGTTCAGGCTAACCTCAATAACAACATAGGTTATATTAGGTATACTACTCATGTTCTTTCAAATCTGAGCACGAGATCTTTCTGTTTGATTATGTTAATCATATGTTTCTCAGGAGCGGACGGACCATAGTCGTACCTGATAGGGCAAAGGAAATGGAAAGAATCGACTTTGAAGCTCAACCTAAGGAGACTTCAGAGGATGATGACACCATGCATCTTCAGAAGGGTGACCATAGAGCAGAGTCTTGAAAGAGGAAATCAAAGAGAAGAACAAGAATGAAGCAACACACATTAGATTCAGAATCTACAAAGGACCTTGTACCTTCGGATAAGGAGAATGCTCATTCAGCAGGCATTCCCAATCCTATAGTAGATAATTTCGTTGCTATTCCAATTGTGAAAGATTCATTTGTGAAAAACTATGTTTCTTTAAATAAAGAGCATGTTTATATTCATGACTCTGAGTCTTCACATCATTCTTTATCTATCCCTTTCCCATATGTTCTTACGGCAGGAAAGTGCATCATTAATAAGATTCAGAAAGATGATCTTGAAATGGCACGATTCTGTAGAGATAATATCATGGTTAAAGTGTCATTTGATGATTATGTGGCATGTCATCATGTATTCCAAAAATACTTCAAGGTGAGATGCACACCTAGCAGAGTTAGCAGGAAGAAAACGAACGGCTACGTCAAGACTCATGTTTTATCAGTTGCCACAACATTTTGTCTCAAGAACCAGAAATTACCATAGAAGAAGAGAAACTTAGGTGCACATTATGTTGTGAGTCATATAGATGACATAGCATTTGCACGCACTCTCTTAGATAATGGTTCTTCAATCATTTTATTACATTTTGTCTTATACGAGAAATTGAAGTTGGGAACTTTATGTAAATCTAGGGAATTACTTCATTTTACGGATAAATCAATGAAAAAGGCTAAGGATGAGGTCAAGAACGTCATTATCTCCATAAAGGGACAAGATTACAAAGTGGACTTTACTGTCCTTGATATGGATATCCCTTATCATTAGAGAGAGTCACATATTATCCTTGGGCAACCTTTCCTTAGGACCGTTGGAGATTCATTTGATTATCAGATAGGGATGTTGAAGTTTTGTTCTCCAGAAGGAGAAGTGGAATTACATATGAAGCAAATGAAATGACAGTGACCTGATTCAGAATCCATCACAGATTTTTCTTCTCTTTCAAAGGTACACTACGATGCGATTAACTCAGTTAGGATTTGGGCACAAAATCCAATAGTACAAAATGAATCTCTCATCTGGAGAAGGCAATGCACACAGAGCAATTATGGATACATTGTTAGTGTTCTTGAGTTATGCATCGCACTACTCTCTTAATGACTTAGAAGCCCCTTTGGACTTGTCAGTTCCTCCTCCTTTGGAACAATCAAGGGAATTAGATGATAAGTCAAACGGGGCTTTAGCTGAATTACTATCTTTATTTGGTGATTCGACTACTTATTCTTCAATTCTAGTGGACAACATTACAGATGATTCATCTCTACTACACAGCACAGATTCAGATTCAGTGGTAGTTCAGCCTAATGTATCTGACGATTCATCTTTGTCAGAGTTTAAACCACTTCCTCCTACACTCAAGTACTCTTTCCTTACGGGTCCAAAGAATAAGTTTCATGTCATCATTAGTTCTAGGTTGACTGTAAAATAGGAAGCTAGGTTGTTATAAGTATTAGAGAAGAACCATAAGGCTGTAGGATGGGCTATGTCGGATCTCGTAGGTATAAACCCCGCACTCTGTTCACACCACATTTTCGTTGATGGGCTATGTCGGATCTCGTAGGTATAAACCACACACTCTGTTCACACCACATTTTCGTTGAGGATAATGCCAAATCTTCCCCTAAATTTCAGAGGAGACTCAATCCAAATCTTCGAGAAGTTGTTAAGAAAGAAATAGAGAAATGGTGTAGAGTCGGTTTTATTTACCCAATCTATAACTCCAAATGGGTGGCTCCTTGACATGTTGTCCCGAAGAAATTGAGAATTCATATGGTCACTAATGAGGATGGAGTTGATATTGTGACACGAGAACCTATGTCGTGGCGTGTTTGTGTTGATTACAGGCGTATGAATATCGCGGCCAAGAAAGATCCTTTCCCTTACCTTTTATTGATAGATTTTTGGAGAGATTAGCAGGAAAGGAGTTCTTCTGTTTCCTTGACAGGTACTCTAGCTACAATCAAGTAGCCATCGCCTCTGAAGATCAAGAAAAAATCACTTTTACATGTCCTTTCAACACATGCGCATTCAGGCACATGCCTTTTGGGTTATGCAATGCCCCAGGTACATTTTAGAGATGCATGGTTGTTATGTTTGTTGAAATGGTTGGGGATTTCCTATAGGTCTTCATGGACGATTTCTTAGTCCATGGTGATTCATTTGATTCTTGTTTAGCATACTTGGATGGAGGGCTTCAAAGATATAGTGAGGTGAATATGGTACTCTCTTGGAAAAAAAGTCATTTCATGGTTAAGGAGGGTATTGTGTTGAGGCACGTTACCTCCAAGAAGGGAATGGAGGTAGATCTCGCCAAGGAGGATGTGATCAAGAAACTTGATCCACCAACCAACATCAAGTCAGCGATGTCATTTCTTGGTATGTTGGATTCTATAGAAGATTTATTCAGGATTTTTCTAAAATTGTCTGACCCCTGACCGAGCTCTTAGGAAAAAAACACCGAGTTCTTTGTAGATCACAAATATCTTGAGGCCTTTGAGCTCTTCAAGAAGAAGATCTGCGATTCATGATTCTGCATGTTCCTGACTGGTCTCTTCCCTGTAAGATCATGACTGATGCTTTGGATTTTGCTATAGGAATCGTATTGGGGCAACAACGACATCGGATTTCGTTTGTTATTCACTATGCAAGCATGGTATTGGATCCAGCTCAGAGAAACTATACAGTGACTGAAAAAGAAATGCTTGCAGTAGTTTGGGCTTTAGAGAAGTTTAGCTTTGTGATTTAGGCTCAAAAGTGACAATATATAGATCATTAAGCCATTAAGTATCTCATAGAAAAGGACGCAAATGCACGTCTGCTTAGGTGGATATTGTTACTTAGGAATTTGATTTGGAAATTAAGAATAAACCAGGAGTTAAGAATTTAGTGGATGATCATCTTTCGTGAATTGAAATAAAGGATTCCTCTTATATTGAGCCTATTCGAGAAACCTTTCCAGATGATTCTATTTGTGTTATCGACTAATTCGGATGGTATGCCAACATGGTAAACTTCCTTGTCTCGAAGCAAGTTCCCCATGGATGACTAGGAACAGTATAGACCGACTCAAGTCAAACTCGAGGAAATACCATTGGGAGGATCTGTTCCTTTTCTTTGAAAGACGGGTTGTATCTGGAGAAGGTGTATTACTCAGGAGAAATACCAGAGTGTCCTCATGTATTATCACTCATATGAAGCTAGAGGATACCATTAAGGAAAAAGAATCACTTACAAGGTGTTACAATCTGGTTTCTTTTAGCTGACCTTGTTTAGAGATGCTACAGATTTTGTACGGTCGTGTCCTATTTGCCAAAGGATGGGAGGGACTGTTAGTTTTAGAGATGAGATGCCCATGCAGATTGTTATCTTTTTGATGTTTTTGTTGCTTGGGGTACAGATTTCATGGGTCCCTTCCCTAATAGCCAAGGTTTTGAGTGTATCTTGTTAGCGATGGATTACTTGTCCAAATGGATGGAGACTATCCCAACCCGAGCCGCAAATGTTAGGACTTTTTGCAAGTTTATTAAGGATCATATTATTTCACAGTTCGGGTACCTAAGGTATTGATATCTGATGGAGGTAGCCATTTTGTGAATGAAATGATGAGACCTTTATCAAAGGACTATGGATTTGAGCATAGAATAACTAGTCCTTGCACCCTCAATCAAACGACATGGCAGAGTTTTCAAATAGGAGGTGAAGAGTATTCTTCAAAATTTAGTTCGTCCAGATAGGAAGAACTGGTCTCAGTTGTTGGACCAAGTTCTGTGGGCTTGCAGAACGGCTTACAAAACACCCTTTGGCATTTCACCATTCAGGATGATTATGGAAAGCCGTGGCATTTGCCCGCTGAGTTAATTCACAAGTCTGAATGGGCAATTAAGAAGATAAACTGGAGTTGTCACTTGTGAAAGTTATGTAGAGACCCCAACTAAAATGAACTAGTGGAAATCCACAACCAAGTATATGACAACAGCATGATCTAAAGGACAAAGTTAAGAAGTGACACGATGCGCATATTAGATATAAGAACTATGTCCTTGTACAAAAGGTATGGTATGAGCTAATATGGACATGAACATGAAATACTTGTCAAAATACACTTCGGCTGCAGCATGTCAATCGTCCCATCTTCAGAGTGAGGTTTCAAATATTCGCAAATACTTAATCACAATTCCTTAATAAACAAAAAAAACAATTACCATCCATATTATCATAAACATACAAAACTGGTGCAACTAATACTCCAATCACTTAAGGCAAGGAACCATATAGGAACTTCAACAATAACGGCTACAACTACAGCAAATTGTGTAAGGATTCAAAATGCTGTTCTTCGAATCTCTTGACAAGAAGACGGCCTCTTGCCTTAAGGATCAGAACACATTGGAAGCAAGCCAAAAGAGAGTTGAAAACAGACTTTCATTATAATGCTTTTTTTTCTGTACATTTTGAATCACATCGCGAATACATATACAAAAATTGGGGAACAGATAATGGGGCACACAACCTCACTAGCATACACAGATACAACAAAAATCCCTAAACCAGCTACTGTATATTTACAGTTGCTTCACCATTTTTCTTCCCTTCCCAGCCTTCACAGGAGCACTCCTTGTAGGGTGCCTTTGTCTCTTCCTTCCATCTGTGCAATTGCTATTCTCCGCACCACGTAATGCCTGACCTGCACGTTTTCTGCTTACAGGTAGCTGGATTGCTTTGACGGTGCCATTGCGGGGTGGAACAAAGAGGACAAGTGAATCAAAATGGATACGACCTTATGTACTGCGTCCATTTCTTGACTACAATTTTAGGTGTCTGGTTATAATCAAGCAACCTAATACCGCATCCAATGATCTAACAACTCATCATAAGATCATCATGGAAGCTCAGTTTTCGTTTCCCCTCCACTTAGCACAATAATCATGCAACCTAATACCGCATCCAATGATCTAACAACTCATCAAAAGATGAGTTATTCAAAGTGGCAGAAAATTGATGCAGTATGAAATGGGAATTGGGCAAAGTTAGGGTTTTTATTGAGTTTATCATCCAATTTGATTCCATCATTTTTTATGTTTTATTAAAATAAATTGCAATCCAATATCTAATTAGTTATTTATAGCGAGTAATTTTAGAATCACTTATAGTTTACTAGGGTTTGAGTTTTTTATTTTGTGATTCACACCAAATATTAAGTGGGCTAATAGGCTTAGTTTAAGAGAGAGATTTAGTGATGTTAAAATATTGGAGTCTCTTGCCATGTTATTCTCCTCTTTCATCATCTCTCATGTGCATATCCACAATATCTCATCTAAAAACCCCTACACTCATCAAGCACGTTCTTCATTACTCCTTTCATTCCCCTATTTTCTATGAATTGACGATCTTTGATTTGCATCACAGTGGCTCGATTTTCGACTATGTGGGTCCTTGCATTCGGTGTACACAATTATTGGTCTCTCCAACAACTCGATATGAAGAATGTGTTCCTCTATGGAGATCTTAAGGAGGTTGTCAATATACAGTAGCCAGCTTGGTTCAAGCTACAAAAGAAGGGTGAGAAGGTTTGCTAAAAGTAAAAGGCCATTTGTGGCCATGAGCATAGTCATAGAGCATACTTTTATAAGCTCACATGGATTCCAAAGAGTAAGGGATTTGCTAAATTGCCCTTAGATCACTCATCATTTATAAGGAGAACGGGTAGAAGCATTATTTATGTTATTATATGTTGACACTTAGTCATGACTAGTGGTGAAAAGAACGGAATTAGATAAGTAAAGCATATGCTTACAAATCACTTTATGTTCAGGTTTACATAAACAAGAGGTATTTCCTTGGGCTAGAAGTAGCATGTAGCCGCAAAAGACCGATTGTCACAGAGGAAACATGATGTTGATCTTTTGTAGGAGACTATTATATTAAGCATCCAATCCAGGACAGGTTCTAATGGATCTCGAGGCTCATTTATAGAAAGAGGACAAGCCTGTAGATGCGGGCAACATCGTCATATTATAGAAAATCTCCTTTGTCTCACTATCACTAGACCCGATATCTCCTTTGAAGAAGGAAACCTAGTCAGTTCATGAGCAGAAATAAATAAAGCCAATAGTAAATATCCATGATGATCTTCAGCTACATCAATGTCACTCCTGGAAAGGGTTATTCTTCACATTCGGGGCATAACTCGATATTACAGCATATTGCGACACAAAATATGTAGGTCACATCATAGGTAGATAGTTCCACTCGTTTTTGTACTTAAGTTTAGGGTAACATTGTTACGTGGAGGAGCAAGAATCAAAGAAAGTGACGTCTGCAGAAATGTAGTAACGATGACTTGCAAGGTCGTAGCACCTGTACCCCTTTTTGGTATGAGAATGTCCAAGGAAAACACACTTGATAGCACGAGGAGACAATTTATCTATGGCCTGAAAATTGTGTACGAAGGCAATGCAACCAAAAATTCTCAATGGAAGTGGAAAAGGTTCCTCGTCAGGATATACGAGTGAGAAAGGAGTTACCCCCTTGAGGACTGAGGACGAGACCCAGTAAGAACGGCATCCCCCCTAGTGAGTTTTGGGAACCTTCATGTGAGTAAGCAGGGTACGAGCAATGTCTAAAAGGTGACGAAGCTTCCTTTCCGCTACCCCGTTCAGTTGTGAGGTATATGGACAGGAGGTCTGGTGAAGGGTCTCCTGAGGGGCAAAGAAAGTCACCAAATCCTGCTGGGTGAACTCAAGAGCATTATCAGTCCTGATAGTCTGGACTCTGAATACATTTAGAGAAAGACGTTTTGATAAGCTGAAAGACTTGACAATGTTATTAATTTCGGACCGCTCCTTGATCAAATAGACCCAAGAAGACATGTTGTAATCATCTACAAAAACAGAAAAGTATCTATGACCAGCAATAGTACGAACAGGAGAAGATCCCCAGATATCACAATGGATCAAAGAGAAAGGTAATGATCGATGTGGCTCAGTCCTAAGCAGAAAAGAAGCACGACGGTGTTTGACGAAGTGGCATGCTTCACACTCAAAAGGTTTCAGAGATGACAATCCAGGAAACATATGAGAAAGTGCTTTGGCAGATGGGTGGCCAAGCCGTAAATGCCATAGTAATGGGTCAGCTGACACAGAGGTAGCACCTGCAAAGGTTGTATCAATAGGGATATCAAGATAGTAAAAACCGTTCTTCTCATATCCCCCACCAAAAATCAGCATCGTCCTGATGTCTTGAAAATAGCAATGGAACTCATCAAAAATCACTCAACAATTCAATTCAACACATAGCTTATGAACAAATAGGAGACTCAGAGGAAAATCCGGTGCATGGTAAACGCCAATGAGCTTGAGCTTGGAGGAGAACTCCACAGTTCCAACAGTCGTAATAGGAAAATGAGCATTGTTTACTACCCGAACGGATTTCACAGTGGAAGACGGTTGAGACGAGGTCAAAAAATTGCCTTCTCCAGTCAAGTGAGTAGGCACACCAGAGTCAATAATTCATGTAGGTGCTAGTACAGAAGTAGAGTTGGCTATAGTATCTGAGGTGGTAACTAGATGTGTGGTAGCAGTAATTGCCATGGGAGTAGATTTCTGCAGAACCATTAGCAAAAGTCGTGGAGTTATTTTAATCAGGCATGATAGTTGTTGTCAAGTTGCTTGGAGGCGTTGCTAGATAGAGGTAATGGTGTCGTGATTTCATATTGTATCGCGATTCGGAAGTTCTTGGTGATGGCATATTAGAGTAAATTAGGTGTTAAGCAGAACTTGGGCAATCTTCTAGTATCCAAGGATTTCAGAAATCGCATAAGTATTACAGATTACGGTGGTGTTAGAAGTAGTATGTTGTATGCGGAAGCTTCACATCCAAAAGATGCTTTCGGCGACGCAAGTTGCGAGATGCGTTGGAGATTGTGTGCTCAGGGAGGTGCTTCTTATCTCCAAGCGATGGAGCTTGACACGACACGGCATGGAGCCATGGAGCGTAGGGGCCTAGAAGACCCCCTTGACGGTGGCGCGGGAGCTTGGAGAAGGCCCTGGGCCACACGCAACGGGTTGAGTGCCTAGTTGTCGTGACGGCGTTGGTTTTAGGGCTTGAGGTGGCGGTCTAGGACCATTGCTCTGATACCATGTGAACGATGATGAAAGAATGAAAAGGACTTATATTATTCAAGGGGTCTAGGGTTTCTTATATAGCATGAAACCCTATAGAGCTCAAAGGAGAAAATACGTAAATGCTCCTAAGAATATACTTCTCGCATAGAATATTCCTAGCACATAGAATATTCTCCTGTAGAATATTCCTAGCACATAAAATATTCTCCAAATATATTCCTAGCACAGAATATTCTCCCATAGAGGTTGATTGGCATTTCATCAATGATCTCATCTAACAAGGACTTTTATGGACTTCCAACGTTCCTAGTGCATAGCAAACTACAAATATATTTTTGAGCCTCCTTTAGAGGACCATCCAAAAAATATATTAACAATAAACTAAATAAAAATTACACCCGCTAGGATTCAAGTAGGGCTCTGGCATGCCCAAGTACATTTTCAGAATAAAACCTCGACCCCTCAAAAATCACATTGTTAATTCCCAACCAGAAGCACCAAAATCATCGCATAAATCTTCGATCTCCCATACTCTAAGCCTAACCACCTCCTCAAGAGTCCCACAAGTTGTCCTTGTCACTCCAATCTAGACCTGTGATTGCCACCCTTCGCCAGACATCAACAGAACCGGGGCATTCAAAAATAAGTGATCCACATCTTCCGACGATTCACCACACCTACTGCAGCTCTCCGCAACCCCGAGGAAGAGCCTTTCTCTTCTCGCAGCTGTCAACCCCCGCTCCATTTTTAGAAGCCAGAGAAAAACCTTTATCCTAGATGGGATCTTTCAAGTCCAAATCATAGTGCAGTCCCTCGAGACCAAGGTCTCCACATTGGAAGGCTGGGCCGCCAAAGCCCCATAAGCCTTCTGCACCGAGAAGAGGCCATCACGCCCTACGAGTCCCGCCCCTCCATTGGACTTGCCCGGTTGGACAGCCAATCAGACAGATCCAAAAAATTTTCCGCTCTCTGGTCCGACAACTCAGCCACAAAGGAAGGCGACCACGACCCGTTCGCCCACATGTTTGCCACACTGATGTCCGTATCTGAAGCCAGTGCATATAATCTCGGATAAAGGTTGCAGAGAGCTCCACCATCCATCCAGTTGTCCCTCTAGAAGCGAAAGCTATGCCCATCACCAAGCAAAGGGCGCAAGTGACCTGACAAACCGGCAAGACCGAGCAAAACCCTCTCCAAAACATAGTTGAACTACAAATATATTTACCAAGTCATTTTCTAAAACCTCTTTTGAGTAATGTTGTAGCAATCTGAGTATGTTATATACATATGCCCTAGCTTAGGAGGGAGTATTAAAATATATGAGAGTTATAACCCCTTCGGTGCAATCTTGTATTTTCTATTCGTATATGTTCTCCCAAATCCTAGCCTCCTCTTATATATAGAGAGCTAAGGTTCAATATCCATGCATTTTATCATTCTCTCTCTCTCTAAATTTTTATGGATATGGTAAGATATTTACATATCCGTTCGATATCAATATCAATCTTTGAAAATGGATATGGATATGGTTCAACATCATATATGCACTTGTATATGTCTACTTACATCACTAGCAAAAATATCCCTCCATCCCCACCATCTACCCCACAAGAACGACACCAAGCGATTATCTATCATTTTAAAATATATATTGGTTGAAAACTATCAACTTACACATCGATATTTACACACGCAATCATGAAAATGGCAAATGGCTGATGAGAAAAGAGGTTCCTAAAGCGTAGGTTTAAAAGCACTCCCTCAACTAGTAATTCACATGTTTCTTTGGATAGGACCATCCTGGATATTACATCTTCATAGCACTCATCCCCAACTCTACAATATTTGCTCAACCGACAAGGCGATGGATAAAAATATCGACCACTTTTTCGTTGGTTCTTGCAGCATTATGGAGGTTTGGTAAAAGGTTGATATAAGGTCGTTAGACATGTCTAGCTATGATAGGTTCTGGAGATGCCTTGGTACAACATATCACTCTAAAGCCAACTAGACTATAATATTCACGATGTGGTGAGTTATTTGGCTTGCCAGGAATGCCAAAGAAAAGTTATTATATGGAAAATATATTAGCACATGCATTACATTTTTTAAATGTTGGATGGCAGACTTGTAATTAGTTAATACTGAATAAAATCAAATGTGTTTATGGGTGAACACCAACTAAAGGTGAGACCATTTTTCTTTCCAAAAAAATATGCAAATGCATCATCTACTAGTCTTGTTAGAATCTCCGCCACAAATCTTGAATCCCCCAAGATGCATCCAGTATGAAATCAAAATTCCTTCATGCAATCAGTTGTTTACATGACCTTCCAAAAACAACCTTATCTCGAGATGATGAAATTGAATTACCTCAGGAAACAAATTTCTTTTTCTCCTTAATCCTTAAAATTCATATCTTAGAAAAGGGATAATATATGCATCCCTCTATCTCATATATCTCATGATTGTACGTTTCTTGTACTTTTAAACTGATGGTTTTCACCAAGATAGAAAAACATGTGTTAATTGTGTATATGAAATTATATAGGAAAATGCGAGTAAAATACTCTTTTATATTTCAAGGTTTCCTGGACCTTTAAAGAATAGAGACAGTATATTTGAGTTACTTATAACTTTAGAAAGTTCATATATTTAAAATTTACAGATTCCGAAACATTTCCATAATGTTCTTGAATTTCATGGCAATATCGCCAACATGCCTTTTAACTTATTATAACAACATTGGCATTGAGACTTACCATGATCAGATATCATCTTCAACCATCAAAAAATTCAAACCTTACGAGTATACTTTAAAAAAATTACTATGCATATCAGGTGAAAAAATATACAATACAATAACCAATTAATTATAACTGTCATTTTTAATACAGTTTACATATTTAAAAATGTTATAGAATATCATTAGCATTTTTCATATAATAGTTATTCAAGTTGTACACAACATATATTTTATCAAATACTGTGTGCATACATACGTATATTGCTAATAACTTTGAGAAAATACTCCTGAACTCGTCATAGTAAGATGTCAAGCAGTCACATAAAAATAGTTCTTCTTAAGATCATATATATGGAAATAACTGCCTGAATTTGGTATAACAGAAAAAAATAGGGTCTTTATCATTAGTGTCCCTCTTAGCTTTCCGCAATTTCAATTATGCCCCTCCCTTTTTTGGGATATCAGTTGTGCCCCTGACTTCTTCATTTGTTAACACGTGTGCCCTTCCGTCAGATTGTTCATCAAAAAGTTGAACTAAACCATGGTTTATTCGAATGATGGTGTGATTAAGATGGGAATGATGGTCAAAAGCAAACCATCCCTCTCCTCTGCCCTAGACCCTCAAACCCGACCTCCTTCGCCAGCCACCTTGAGCACGTTAGCCCCGAGCATAGAAGCCATTGCCACCTCGGGTTGTAACAACCTTCACTCAAGCACCTTCTGAAATTCCGGGTCGAAGATGAAGCTATCAAAGGTGATGATGTTGATTTTCATCGTGTTGAAGATATAAAGCTACAGATCGAAGATGATTTCTGCGCTTGGATTCCCTTCACAGGTCCACCTCCGGCTGCAACGACCTTCATTCGAGCAGTTGGCAGGTGCAGCTTCACCTTCATATCTAAGGCACCTACCCTCCTCCTTGTGCTCAACCTGCAACAAAGAAGAAGACAATGACAGGGATCTTAGGAAGCTACAAACCATCTCCCCATCAGAGCAGGATCACGAACACCTTGGAGCTAGATCATCGACTTGAAGCAATGGTGCTATTGCCTCTCTTGAGACCTTCGCAGTGACGACCTGATGTCGTCAACCTATGCTCGAGCCTTATCGACAAAAAGGAGTTCATGGGAATACATTCCTCATGCACCACACCTCATCTGAAAAGACTAATCCCTCAAAATCCATGTGTCATCCAATCAAGTAAAATCCCTTCCAGTCCCTTCTTCTCTATTAGTGGGGGAGGCAGAGGAGGGGTTAGAGGAGGTCGAGTCGGATTAGGGAGATGAAGGGTTTGGGGTGTAGGAGGAGGGGGTTGGAGGAGCTTGGGGTCGAAGGAAAGGGTGCAAAGGAGGGGTCTGGAGGAGGTGGGAAGTAGAGCTGGAGGGCTTCAGGTGGAGGAGGAGGGGTTAGAGGAGGAGTTCTTGGGGCCAAGGAGATAGGATCAGAGGAGGTGGGGGCGATGGAGGAAGGGTTGGAAGGCTTGGGGCAAAGGAGGAGGGGACTAGAGTAGGAGGTGGTGATAGGTTTAGAGAGGAGGAAGAAAGACATATATGCCCTAACTATTCAAAGTAATTACTCTTTTGTCCAATAGTTAAGGTCCGTTTGGGATGTGGATGGACGTCAACTGACCCGAGGGGCACAAGTGATAATGGAGGGAAAAGTCTGGGGGCACAACTAATATTCCAAAAAAAGGGGGCATAACTGAAACTGCAGAAGCTAAAAGGTGCACAAATGGAAAAACCCAAACATAATAATGTGCATCTAATTATGTAAGTACAAAAAAAACAATTCTCTAGAGATAAAGTATTATCCAACAAATTATACTTTATAACATTATCATTCATGTAGATCATCATGTACATATGAATGGCGACAACTATATTCAGATATCATTAGATTCATCATAGGAAAAATGTCGAGCAGTGCCACGATAACTATGGATAAAACTATTTGCAACCTTCTTATCTGTTTTTGAAATAATTTATAAGTAATCATAATTATACATGGAGTTATGTCATTTAGCTCTGAACCATATAACAAGTCCAAAACTAAAAAGATAACTAAAGAATAAATCCCTGTAACATCCGGATCTGCACAAACCCGAACCCGACCCGATTAAAGTTTGTATAAATCAATAGTTACTAATCAACGTTAAATAACATAAATTGGTCAATTGATCGTGAATCAAAGGTTGTTCGGGCATAATCGACCAAAAATCGATCGCATCGTAATGCGTGCTCAAAAAAACCACGACGCAAATTCGAAAACCGCAAAATAAACTGAGACCACCTAAAAATCCGATTCGATGAATAAGATCAACGGAATGGACCGTTCGTCGATTGGAAGTCGTTTGATATTTTAAAATCGCAAAATTTAGCCATAAACTAAAACTGTATCTCGTAAATTTCGGAGAATCATCTTCGATCTGAAGTATATATATATTATACTCATTTTGATCGTCATTCAGAGACAGTCAAAACGAGCTATTGTACACCAAAATATGACACTTGAGGTGCGTATACGGTCAACTTCGGTTTTCTAAACACAAGAGAGCTATTGTTTATAAACAAAATGAAAAAAAATGAAAATGAATTTTTTTTCAGCAAAGCTCTGTTGTCCATCTACCCCTTCCACTTGGATTTTTTTAATCCACTTGTCAAGCAAGGGCTTATTTTTCTTGGTTATATAAACCCCAAGTTCTCTCCCTCCTATTCTCTTTAAATCTTTTCCAAACCCCAGTCGTAAGAAGCCATTTCCAGCCTTTCCTCTTCAATTATTGCCGCAGAAATTCTCCCAATAATGGCTGCACATTCTCAGCTCAAGCTACTGCAAGCAATCCTCCAGGCAGCAGCTCGGTTCTTCAATTTTGTTGCTTTTGTGCAGCTGTCCAGCGGCTAATTTAGCTGCTGATTGCATGCTAAATCAAGTTCCAATTATCCTCCAAACTTGGAAGATCAAAAAGGTAAAATCTTTCCATCCTCTTGCTGCAATCCATGTTTTTGTATATTTTTTTTTTCATGTTTGTTGCCATGCATGCACAAACTAAATCCCCTCTTGCCGCCCTCCATGGATTTTTTTACATTTTTCTCTCCTATTGGTTGAGTTTTTGATTCCATGGTTGGATCTCTGTTCTTGCTTGACAACTCTATGATGATTTTAATCATTTGCTTTTGCTTGTTCCTTAAATGGTTATAAATATGAGATGTTTAGCAGAGTTCTATTTACATATTGTCACATAAGGTATGTGTATGCTTTGCATCTGGGCTTCTATGAAAAAGAGGATCTCTCCCTCTAACATGATCCCTTTGCTTTTGTTCTCAACATACTTTTATAAATGTTCGAAACATGAGAAATGGATAGCAGAATACTACTTTGTTTACATACTGCTATAAGTTTGTGGGATCCATAAAATTCAGAATTTCAAAGAATTTACATTACATGATTTGCTGGAATATACTTGAAACATTGTGTAAAACATTCGTCAAGAGATAAAGAATATTGATTCTGAATTTCTTTTATTAATTAAACACATATTAGGATACTAAGATATATATATTATTAGATAACTATAACAGTATTGACAACAGTAGCTATATGTTAGTAATCTATAAAAAAACTATTTGTGGAATGTAAATTTTTTGTAGATCTCAGGTCCTGGTAACACCTTTAATCCCTGAAAAAATTGTACAATCATATCTCAGTTGCTGGGGGTTGGTTAATTAACCAAATGGTCAAATTGGACCTCAAGAAAGGGGAATGTTCTGGAAGGCCGAATGCATTTAGTTGGTTGTTGGAAGTGCGAACACGGAGTTGCTTTTGCAGCAGTTACTACTACACATTCCCCGAATACACACGACGAGAAATATAAAATAGAATACAGAGGCAATTGTCGTTGTTCCGATAGATTCTTTTCAATATAAATAGAAACATATATAGTTGAGATTTGATTTCCATAACATACTCTGAAGTCTGAACACAAGATATGTGTTTTATTGTTATAATTCTTACACTTACACTAGATGGTTACAAGACTTAAGTTATAGGCTATCTGATTAGCTGTTAATGTATAAAGTTATTATAAACCATGTGATCATTTTAAAAATAAAACATGTTATACTTGACTAAAAAAAATTATAGCTTATCCACGATCCATTATTAAGAAATATACATCTTATTGTTAGAGGTCCATAGAGTACAAACACCAGATTAACTGAAGATTTCATCTGTTGCGATCCTCATTGAACTAGGTTTTTGAATTCCATGTAGTTGATCTTCTTAGTATCAGAAGTGTAGGAGAATGCCAAGTCGAACTAAGCCATAGACATAATTCGGGTTAGCATTTAAAATATCCTAAGCCAAGACCAATGGATATTATAATTTTTCTAGCAAACCCTTCTTAGATCCATGTGAAATTGATCTCATATGCAAAGAATTTTACTACACTTAGACCCAATAGTTTGATTTCACATTGTGGAGAAGAGGAAGGAATGGGATATCTATTCCATAGGGTTAAGGTCTCTTATATAGAGAGAAAACCCTAGAGAGTACAAGAGTAAAATACATAAATACCCCCGAGGGGTTACGGAACCCGAAGAGTTAAAGGTTACGGAACCCGAAAGGTTACAAATATAATTGTAATATAATAATTCTAACACTCCCCCTCAAGTTGGAGCATATCTGTCGACTATGCCCAACTTGGATACTAAGTACATTAGGCGCTTCCTTGGAAGGGCCTTTGTGAGGATGTCTGCAAGTTGAAGTTCAGTGGAGATGTGTGGAGTGCTGATTCGTCCTTCTCGTACTGCATCACGAATAAAATGGTAATCAACTTCAATGTGTTTTGTCCTCTCATGGAAAACTGGATTGGTGGCGATGTATGTGGCAGACTTGTTGTCGCAGTATAAGGGCACAAGAGTGGCGACTGACATGCCAAGTTCTGTTAAGAAAGAAATAAGCCATGTGATTTCACATGTGGCCTGAGCCATTGCCCTGTATTCTGCTTCCGCACTAGATCTGGATACCACTATCTGCTTCTTGCTTCGCCAAGTGACAAGGTTATCCCCAACAAACATGACGTATCCTGTAGTGGATCGGCGGTCCTCAGGAGAGCTAGCATAGTCAGAATCTGTATAGGCAGAGATATTGGTGTGTCCATTCACCCCATAGAAAAGTCCACGTCCGGGAGATTCCTTCAAATATCGAAGGATCAAAAGAACATCCTGTCAGTGACTGTAAAGAGGCTTCTCCATATATTGACTGGCTCTGCTCACAGCATATGATATATATGGCCTCGTAGCAGTGAGATAGAGTAATTTTCCCACTAAGCTTCTGCATCGTGTTGCATCCTCAAATGCTGGATCAGTAGATGCTGAATATTTTCTCACTTCTGCAGGGATGCCAGATGGCTTGCATCCAAGAAGTCCTGCCTCAGACAGAATATCGAGGCAATACTTTCTCTGTGAAAGATGGAGCCCCTCTGTAGTGTGTATTACTTCTATGCCAAGAAAATGATGAAGTTGGCCGAGATCTTTCGTGATAAAGACCTTCTTGAGGAAGGCCTTGGTTTCCTGAATACCATCTACATCATCTCATGTGATAACCATATCATCAACATAGACAGCAAGGATAATCGTGCCAGTAGACTGTCGTCTAACAAAGACAGAGTAGTCAGATGTTGTCCTCTGAAAACCAAGTGTATTGATCTCCGTACTGAGCCTGTCAAACCATTCCCTTGGGCTCTGCTTCAGGCCATAAATGGCCTTGCATAGTCGACATACATGCTCCCCCTCGACTGCATACCCCGGTGGTTGCATCATGTAGACCTCCTCCTCAAGATCACCATAAAGAAAGGCATTCTTCACATCAAGTTGATAAATGGGCCAAGCCTTGTTGGCAGCAACAGAAAGAATGGTACGTATCGACCCCATTCTGGCAACAGGTGAGAAGGTCTCAAAATAATCAACTCCAAAGGTTTGTGTAAAATTTTTTGCAACAAGTCTGGCTTTCAACCTGTCAATAGAACCATCAGGAGACTGTTTGGTTGTGAAGACCCATCGACATGCTACAGGGCGAACTCCCGGGAGTTACGGCACAAGATCCCACGTACCCCAGGAGGTAAGTGCATCCATCTCCTCATCCATGGCCTGTCGCCAACCTTGATCTTGCATTGCACTGAAATGATCTCTTGGAACGGTAATAGCATTAAGAGCATCTGCAAATCTCTTGTCACAGCTAGATAAACCATCTGTAGAAGTAAAATGTGACACGAGGTAATATGTACATTTCCTTTTTTGCTTGCGTAGAGCTATAGGAAGTTCTCCAGGTACATCCGGGACAGCAATGGTGGGAGCACTTGAAGTGGTCATGTCATCCTGCATAAAAGGGACAGGCAAAGGTACAAACACTGGTATAGGAGGTATAGAGGTACGCTGGCAACTATAGACGATTGGTGGAGGGAGGTCCAGAGGAATGTCACATACATACTGTGTGAAATAACTTGTTTGCTCAAAGAAAGTGACATCAGCAGATACATAGTATCGACGTCCAACAGGATCATAGCAGCGATAGCCTTTCTGGGTACGAGAGTACCCAAGAAAGACGCATTTGATGGCACGAGAGGATAATTTGTCAGCTGCATGAAAGTTATGAACAAAGGCAATACAACCAAAAATTCGCAGAGGTATGGGAAAAGGAGACTCGGTAGGATAAAGTAAGGAAAATGGAGTTGCCCCTTTGAGAACTGATGAAGGAACACGGTTGATGAGATACACTGCAGTAAGGATAGCATCTCCCCAATATTGTTTAGGAACATTCATTTGACTAAGAAGAGATCTGTCAACATTTAGCAAGTGTCGGAGTTTCCTCTCAGCTATACCATTCTATTGTGAGGTATATGGACATGATGTTTGGTGAACAGTTCCCTGGGATGCAAAGAAAGAGGTCAAGTCATGTTGGGTTAACTCAAGAGCATTGTCGGTACGAATGATCTTAACAATGCTAGAAAAGTAAGTTTTAACATATTGAAAGAAATTTCTGACAATCTGATTAATCTCCGAACGCTCCTTTATTAGATAGACCCAAGAAGATCGACTATAATCATCAACGAAAACTATAAAGTAGCGATGACCACTTAATGTGTGGATCGGACAAGGTCCCCAAACATCACAGTGAACAAGATCAAAAGCAACAGTACTACGAGACTCAGTACGAACAGGAAACGAAGTTCTATGGTATTTCCCAAACTCACATGCGTCGCACTGAAAGGGCTTCAGAGCAGAGAGTTCAGGAAACATCATGGAGATGGCCTTGGGAGAGGGATGTCCAAAGCGTCGATGCCATAAGAGTGGATCTTTGGAGATAGATGCAGCACCAACAAAATTGGAGTCTAAGGGTATGTCAAGGTAATATAGGCCGTTCTTCTCATGACCCCCACCAAAAATCTGCCTCGTCCGAATGTCCTGAAAATAACAACAAGACTCATCAAATATCACGCGACAATGAAGCTCAACACAAAGCTTATGAACTGACAACAAGCTAAGAGAAAAATCAGGAGCGCAGTGAACCCCCGAAAGTCGGAGTTTGGAAGAGAATTCCATAGTTCTGACACTAGTAATCTGTGATTAAGTCCCATTAGCAACTCGAACTGACTTCACAGAGGTAGATGTATGGAAGAGGTGAGCAGACTACCTTCTCCAGTGAGATGAGTAGAGGCGCCGAAATCAATAATCCAAGCTGGAGTAGAAGTGATAGCAGAGTTGGCTATGGTACCTGAAGGAGTGGCCAGAGCAACAGTTGTAGTGTTACTAGTGGTGGTAGGCCCTGGAGTCTGAAGGATCTGCATTAGGCAGGAGTAATCTGCATCATTAAGATGAACAGTCTTGCCACTGGAGGCAGGCGATGCTTCTTCTACATCATAGGCATCCTCATAAGCATTATTGGCGTGATAAGAAGGTACGCTAAACTTCTGCCAGCATCGTTCGGCCGGGTGGTTCCACCTACCACAGTGAGTGCATGGGGCAATAGAGTCTCGCCCACGACCACGACCAAAGTCACGGCCTCGTCCAGATTCCCGTCCACGGCCATGACTTGGATCGCAACCGCGTCCTCATCGCAAGCCGTGTCTGCCTCCTCGTCCAGATGAGGCGATCTGTGCAAAGTTCTCTGTTGAAGGTAAGACAGGAGGTCGGGCAGCGGATGTCTCGAGCTCCTCAAGTCGGCCAAAGATGGCCTTCATTGTTGGCAGTGTGTCTGATATAAGAAATTGCTCCTTCGCTGCATGGTACCTAGAATGCAGGCCATCAAGGAAGCGGTATACCTGCCAGTCAGAATGCTCTTGTATCTGTTTGGTGCAACATGAGGGCTGGAATATTGCAAGCTCCTCATATAGACTGGATGATGCCTGTAGTACTCGATGAGGGTGGAATCACCCTGAGATGCCGACCAGATTCGCCTGTAAATATCTGCAAGGCGTGACTTCGTCTTCTTTTGGGAGTATGTTTGCTCGAGATCCTCCCACATTTCCTTGGCTGTATTTTTGTAAAGAAGATTTGAGGCAATATGAGCCTCAACACTGTTGGTCATCCAATTGATAACCAAATAGTTATTAGTTTGCTAGTTGTCGTACTCTTTGTCCTTTTCATCTAAAGGATCTTTAGTCAAAATGTAAAGTTTCCTCTAACCACCAATGAATACCATAAAAGATCGAGACCAGAGCACGTAATTTTCTGTGCCCTTGAGTTTGATAGTAGTGCCTTGTGCCATAATATTTGTGGCCAAGGACTTTGTCTCGGTAGAAGAAGACGTCATGGTGGTCCTAAAATAGAAAGACGATCCTGTGATCAACTAAGGATGCATATAAGAGCTAAAAAATACCCTAAAACTCACATTTGCCCTTGGCGAAGAGCTGAAAACCCCCAATGGACAGCATATCTGGATTCTTGGAAGCGATCCGTGATGAGTTTTGGATCTACAAAGAGTCCTACGGTACCCGTGGAGGGTAGTTGTGGGGCTGACGACCTTCGTAGGAGAACCTGAAAGCACCAGGTAGCGCTAGAGGGAGGGCTGCTGCACTAGAGGCGATTGGAGGGCCTTGCGCGGGGCCCTAATTCAAGGAAGAGGGCCTCGCACAGGCTTTTGCGAGGCTTGAAGGTGGCGGTGGGGATTTTAGATCAGAACCCCGATCTAGGACCGTTGCTCTGATACCATGTGGAGAAGAGGAAGGAATGGGATATCTATTCCATAGGGTTAGGGTCTCTTATATAGAGAGAAAACCCTAGAGAGTACAAGAGTAAAAATACATAAATACCCCCGAGGGGTTACGGAACCTGAAAGGTTACAAATATAATTGTAATATAATAATTCTAACACACATTACATATTAAACATACTTTGAATTAGCTACAATCTTATTCATCCAGTCAATATCATTGAATATCAGTGTTCAGCATTCTGAATTTAACTACATCAGAGATCGAGACAGGATGAGGAATCAAGTCAATGATGACAATTTAACAATGATTGATTATTAAGAGTGCCAGTCATGGTGACCTTTACACGTGACTGTGTGAGGGTGCCATGACCCTCAACTGGGCGGGAGATAGGAAGCCCAGTTAGGGCAAAGGTCGCTTAGTGCGCGGGCCTCGGATCCCAGTCTTCTCTCGATTTTTCGCGAGCGCTCGCAGTTTTTACGCCTCTCTGGGATACACAGGTTTTCTTTTAAAGGCCAGTTCCGTTGACCCTTGTTCTTTAGGGTACCTAGGCTGGAGGGCCCTTGGTTTTAGTTTTTCGAGCTCGTTAGCCCGTACCGGTCGGGCCAATTTTTCTTTTAGAGTGACTTTTCCGGAGAGTCTCTCTCACCCGTCTCAAGGGCGTAGTTTTGAAGTAGACATTTCCCTCTATTGGACCGCACTTCCAATTAGAAAGCGAGACGGAAGAGCCTTTTGTAGGCTACCTCACCGCTTGAGTTTTTGTTTACTTTCCGCCAACAGACTTGGCGATGCTACATAGAATCATCCATGTATGCATCTGAATCCTCTGTGGCTACATCTGAATCAGTTACAATTGAATTTGGAGTTACATTTGAGATTGGATTGATTCAGAAATGAGTTTGGCTAAAGTTGAGATGAATTACAGTTGAGTTGGTTGTAGTTGAGCTTAGTTTCCATTAAGCTAGTTATTATTCTGCCAGTATTTCTTGACGAAGAGAAAAGATCAATTTATGAAAATCATCCTTATCAGACTACGAGCTACTACCACAGTTGTTTGAATTAGCTAGTGGACGTGTTGGGAACTTAGTTAGGATGCATTTTACTCCACCACATGCCTACGGAGGCACCCCAACCCTAAGGCTTTCTTACTGCTTTAGATTCATAGTGTGAGGTCTTACCTAGACCAAAACCACAGACTATCCATTAAGCTTGAGAAATTTAAAAAGAAAAAGAATCAAAATACCAGACCCATCATATACACTTAATATGATCAATCTACATGATTCATAAACATCATTATAAACATTTAATAAAAACTATGACTAGGTAAGAGACTCCCATCCATATTATTAAAGATCTATCAAACATGAATTAAAAACAATGAGATGGCTTAAAAATAGATCATATAATCTATATATAAAAATTTTAGAGTTGGGTAATTGGGGTAGGATGGGTAAGTAAGAAGTTTCACCTTTATAAAACAACTTGAAAACCTATTTCAATGCAAGTAGTTCTAAATTTTAAATTGTCAAGTCCTACTTGCTTTCTTTTGGAGCTACTAAAATTTTTGTTATTTTTAATTAATTAGATTTACTCAACATTTGTTGATGTTCTTTTCTCCCTATTTCATGGATTGCAAGCAAAATACATGCACCGTTGTATTGGGAGAGTTGAACATCAGCTTCTGCAGTTACTATTATCAGGTACGCATGCTATAGTTTGTTCAAGATATTATATGCTTTTATTTCTCTTCTGATAAACTTGGGATAACAACAACGACAACAAAGCCTTTTCCCACAATTAAGTAGGGTCGGCTACATGGATTCTTCGCCTCCATTCAGATCTATCTTGGGCCAATCCCGGGCTTATATCCACAAAACTAAGATCCCTTCGTATGGTCTCTTTCCAACACTTCTTGGGCCGTTCTCGCCCTCTCTTAGCCGGCTCAACATCCCAACACTCGCATCTCTTAACTGGTGCATCAGCTGATCTTCTTTGCAAATGTCCAAACCATCTTAAGCAGTTTTCTCGCATCTTATCCTCGATCGAAGCTACGCCAACTTTCTTTCTGATTGCACCATTCCGAATCGGATCTTTACGTGTGTGTCCACACATCCACCTTAGCATTTTCATTTCTGCTACTCTCTTCTGATAAAATTGGGATACATGTATATAATGTAATTTTTGTTGTTACATGATAACTGCTATGGAAATTTATGCAATATAATTGTGACATACCGTAGTTCTGTGGCTTATTAGTTAATTTGTGAATGTCATTTTTACATGCGAAAAAAATTTCCCTTAATTTTCAGTACTTTAATGGGATCTTTAGCAAACAAGATACTACGGGTGATATGTAAACGGGTATTCCAGATCCGCGGGAGCGGACGCCACAATCCCCATCTTATAGGACTTCTGAACATAGTCAAAAGTCAAAATGGGCCCTCTTAGTAGATTTCTCGATTTAAAACAGAAGGGTTTCAGCTCAATCCTCTAACGTGAGCTAATGAATTGTCTGCAAAAAAAAAGGTTGGAGTTCCTAACATGGTGGAGCTAGATTCAGAAATGATAGATTATCTTTGAAAAAATCTTAGGTGTCCCTCTAAATTGAGCAAAAAGTTACGTGCTACCTACCAATTTAATGATCACACGTTGACGCAAAAATATGAATGATCACATATATGGGCATCTGTTCACTGCCTAATATAATTGGGAAAACTGATGGCATGGCCAACAGCATACATTGGATTGTAAGATGCATAACCATTTAGGAATAACTTTTTGCAGGATCTAAAACTGGTATTTCTTCATAAAAATTAGAATAAACATTCTGCAAATTCTCTACGAGTCAGATTTTAAAATGCAATGCCACTTTGGCATATTAACAAACTAATATTATATTGCATTTGGGGCCTATTTGAATTGATGTCCTAGTTTATGTGTCAAATTTTTTTTTTAGTTTATGTGTCAATTGGGGTGTTCCTTTCTGTACGGGAAAAGCTTTCTTATGTATCGTTCATCTCACTTAAATCAACAATTATGTACTCGATGAATCAAGGATTTAATTTTCACTTAGCATAAATATGTAAAAGAATTGGATTTTGGCACCACAACATTAATGATTTGAAAAAGCAAGGAATCCAAGTTGTGATATTTAATTGAGTAATTTTTTGTAACTACCAACAAAGGACATGACATTGCAAATCTCCACGCTAGCCTATATCAAATTGGAAAAAATGAAGAATTTACACTATGATAATATGCTAAAAAGTGTTTTGAGGAAGTGATAGCAATCAAGAATTGGACGGACTTTTACCTGGCCTTCAAGTCTTCGTTGAAAGACTGTAACACCCTTATTCTCCAAAATAGAATCCAAGACTGCCATCAAATCCATATTAGAACAGTCATCTCCATTAACTATGCCAGACGAACCTGAATCTTCAAGAAAAGCATCAATTTTCTGATTGTATTGTCCCTTGGATTCTTTGCTACCCGCTTTGACAAATCCCAAGGTATAGATCTCCGAAGCATTCCTTTCCTTGATGTGGTAATGAGCCTTTCTTTTCCTCGTTCTCCTATGCTTTTTACCCCATCCTTGCCAAGGGTAAGAAAATTTGATCACTTCAACTCTTTGCACATTATCCAAATGCTCAATGCATCCCTCATCTTCAATCACTCATGATGTCTGAATTTGAGGTATTGATGGCCATCTTCCCTTAAATCCTGTGTGAAGCTGCCAGAGCATGATCTGGCGCCGCTAAATGCCTCCTTACCATCCACAGAACCATATCCTGTAATTGATGGGGAGCGGTAGCAGTTGTAAGCTAAAGCATTTTTATTCTCCCTCTCTGTCGAATGATGTTCGATCTTCGAATGGAGAGATCTGAAATGAGGATCTCAATATCATCACATTTTTGTTGAACTGTTCAATCAACATGCTGACAATTGATGACATAACCTAACAAGATCTCGCATGATGCACCTAGTTTATTACGTGTCGCTCTCAGGTCAAAGCCACAAGGCTCAAAACTAGCAAAAATGTAACATAACATATATGAGATTATATTGAACCATTTAAATGGGGGGGTGCCTAAAAGAAAAATGAACAAGACATCTGCCCAAAGTAATCAACCATAAACATTGACAAAGGTACTCGACCCTGCATCTTCAGAGATGCCTATTATTGTATTGAAGTAGGGATTACACTCCTCACACCCTCCACCTCCGCGCACCCTCCGCCTCCGCGCGCCTTCTGCCTCTGTGTGCTTGCACACGGTGCGCCTCCGCCACTGCGCATCTGCGCACGGTGCGCTTCCGCATCTGGCACGGTGCACGGCTGACCCTTGCGCACTCCCTGTGTGTGTGCTCTGCGCACTGTGCACCTCCGTGTGCTAGGGCACAGTGCTCTTTGCCTCCACGCACCTGTGCACGGTGCGATCCTTACGTGCTCCCTGTGTGCACACTGTGCACGCTGTGTCCCTGTGCGCGGAGAATCGGAGTGCTGTGCGCGCCACCTATGCACATGATTTGTGCGGGTGATCTCCACATGCCCAGCGAGTGGTCCCTGCACGTGACCTTCTAAACCTCGTGACCCGGTGCACACAAAAGCTCGCACTTCTCCAAAGTAATGGTTTTGGTTGCTTGAGTCTACACAGGCAACTAAACCCGTCTATGTCCGTGTAGACGATCTTATCTTCAGTCTACCACTCCAGTCTTCTGTTATCAGTATGTCGAAAAGCAAGGCAGAAATTCCATCTATAGGCACCTTCCGAGGTCCAGCGCCGATTGTGAAGATGGATGGTTCGAATTATGAATTGTGGGCTATGCAGTTCATGAGTATGATGAAATCGACCGGTAAGAAATACATTCTTACTGAAGAAGAGCCTGCTGAGAAGACTGGAGTTAATGCCTCATGGGAGGCAGATGATGCAAATGCCAAAGTATGGCTATCTGGAACTCTGGAGATCGAGATTGCCAATGACATTCTTCATCAACCCACAGCCAAAGCAATGTGGGATATTCTGGCTGCCACATATTCTCAAGCGAAGAATGAGACAAAGATTCTGCAACTCCAGCATGATATATTCACTATCAAGCAAAATGGACGCCCTCTACACTCACTGTACACATCTCTACAAGGAATGATCGAGAAGCTTTATAGCTTCATGCCCCTGACAGCCACACCAGAGCAACAGAAGACCTACCGGAATGCTACTATGCTAAAAGTTTTCCTCGCTACCCTTGATCCTGAGTATGAGGCAGCACGGTCCCAGATCTTGGCAGATTCTACTATTCTTCCTATGGAGGAAGCTTTTCACAGACTGAGCCGCATCATTGTTCCTTTTACGAATACAAATCAGACTGCTTCAGCCATGGCTGCCAACCGAGGTCGTGGAGACCACCATCATCAGGCTCGTGGTCGTGGCTCTCATAGCAGAGGAGGTCGTGTTCGGCCAATGTGTACCTACTGCCATCGCATTGGACATACCGAAGACATGCTACTCTAAGGATGGATTTCATGCATCTGCACGAGTCGCTAAGCAGATAGAGCCTCCATCTACTGCCTCTTTGGATCAGCGCTTTGATGATCTTGTTGCCCGTCTAAGGGGTATTATTCCTCCATCTGGCCCAGCACCTACTACTGAGAACCACTGCTAATACTGATTCCACTTACATGTCACCACCACCACCATCATCACCTTCACCACCACCACCACCATCGGAACCGTTACCACCTTCTACACCTTCTGTCACTATACCAGTTTCACCATTACCATTTCATTATACCCGCAGTCCGACTTCAGCTCATGGTCATTGTTCATCACCAAGCTCGCCTAAGGTTTGTTCTGAAGATATTACTAGTGATGGATCTGATGATTTTTCTGAGCAGGATGTGTTACAGAGGCCAGATGAGGACACAAATGATTTAGATGTTCCTATTGCTATACGAAAGTCGAAGCGGAGTTGCGCATCATATCCTTTAGCAACTTCTGTGTCATTTGATCGACTAACTGGAGATTTCAGGAATTTCATCGTCGCATTGTCAGCAGTGGCTATTCCACGGAATTACCAAGACGCACTGAAGGATAGTAGTTGGCGTCTAGCCATGGAGGAAGAAATGGCAGCTCTTCAGTCTAGAGGAACTTGGAGTCTGGTTCTTGTACCTGCTGATGTGTCACCAGTGAGCTGCAAGTGGGTATTTACAGTCAAGCAAAATGCAGATGGCAGTATTGACAGGTACAAGGCTCGTCTTGTTGTTCGTGGCTTTACACAGACATATGCAGTGGATTATCTTGATAAATTCTTGCCAGTGCCCCGCCATTCCACTCTACAGATCTTGTTGTCTGTTGCGGTCACTCATGAGTGGCCGCTATACCAGTTGGATGTGAAGAATGCGTTCTTATATGGTGACTTACAGGAGGAATACTACATGCAACAGCCATCTGGTTTTGCTGTTGAGGGGGAGTATCCTACGGTGTGCAGACTTCATAAGGCTATCTATGGCCTTAAGCAGAGACCCAGAGCGTGGTCCCAGAAGCTCTCAGATCTCTTTAAGAAACAGGGATATAAACGTTCTAATGCTGATCATTCCTTGTTTGTATAAAAGACTTCCAGAGGCTCTCAGATCTCTTTAAGAAACAGGGATATAAACGTTCTAATGCCGATCATTCCTTCTTTGTATAAAAGACTTCTAGAGGTATTATTGCAATCATGGTCTATGTAGACGACATTCTGATCACAGCTGATGATGGACAGGGAATAAAGGAGGCGAAAGAAATGATGGGTCATGAATTTGTTACCAAGGACATTGGAGTTCTTAGATATTTTCTGGGACTGGACTTTGCCAGAAATCCTTATGGGTTGGTAATGTCTCAGAGGAAATATGTCACTGACCTGTTGAGTGAAACAGGAATGCTTGGTTGCCGACCTGCTACCACACCTATGGACCCCAGTATGAAGCTATATGATGGTGATACAGAGGAGGTGGATAGGAGAAGATACAGAGAACTGGTGGGCAAACTTCTTTATGTCACTATTACTAGGCCCGATATATCCTTTGATTTGAGTCGAGTGAGCCAGTTCATGGAGCAACCACGTCAGGTACACATGGATGCCATATATATGATACTCAGGTATCTCAAGTCATTTCCAAGTGCGGGTTTGTTGTTCAAGAAAGGCAAGGTGATTACTATATCAGCATGTGCAGATGCAGATTACGCAGGGTATCCCAAGGATAGGAAGTCCACCTCTGGGTTTGCTGTATATGTTGGAGATTCTCTAGTCTCATGGAGGAGCAAGAAACAAACTGTGGTGGCAAGGTCTAGTGTTGAATCTGAATATAGGGCTATGGCCCAGGTTAGAACAGAAATGATGTGGGTAAAGGTTGTATTTACATATTTACATATAGAAGTCCCACTTCCTATGGCTCAGAATGTGACAATCTGGCGGTCTTGTTCATTGCAAATAATCCAGCATTCCATGAACGGACCAAGCACATTGAAGTTGATTGTCACTTTATACGTGACATGATTCAGAAGGGGTTCATTGCTACATCCCATGATTCAGATTACGCAGCATTCCATGAACGACCTTATTCATGGGCGCATACACTTTATACGTAAACACATATTATTCACTTATGTATCTTTTTGTTATTTTTATTTCCCGTTGGACTCTTTATGTAATTTGCCCATAGGCTACTCTCCTATATAAGAGAGCCTAGGGCTGATGGAATAAACAAGTTCTCTTATTTTCCCAACATGGTATCAAAGCGACGGTCCTAGACCGGAGTTCTCCAGCCAAACCCTAACCCTAGCCCCATCTTCAAGCCCTCGCGCCTCCGCGCGCCCTCCGCCTCCGCGCACCTTCTGCCTTTGCGTGCATGCACACGGTGCACCTCCGCCACTGCGCATCTGCGCACGGTGCACGGCTGACCCTTGCGCACTCCATGTGTGTGTGCTCTGCGCACTGTGCGCCTCCGTGTGCTAGGGCACAGTGCTCTTCGCCTCCACGCATCTGTACACGGTGCGATCCTTGCGTGCTCCCTGCGTGCACACTGTGGACGTTGTGTCCCTGCGCGCGGTGAATCGGAGTGTTGTGCGCGCCACCTGTGCACGTGATTTGTGTGGGTGATCTCCACGTGCCCAGCGAGTGGTCTCTGCACGTGACCTTCTAAACCTCGTGACCCCGGTGCACTCAAAAGCTCGCACTTATCCAAAGTAATGGGTTTGGTTGCTTGAGTCTACACAGGCAACTAAACCCGTCTATGTCCGTGTAGATGATATTATCTTCAGTCTACCACTCCAGTCTTCTGTTATCAGTATGTCAGAAAGCAAGGCAGAAATTCCATCTATAGGCTCCTTCCGAGGTCCAGCGTCGATTGTGAAGACGGATGGTTTGAACTATGAACTGTGGGCTATGCAATTCATGAGTATGATTGTGACGCGCCTAGGATCCGGGTACTCGGCAAACCAATCCACGCACATAATTCCACATTCGAATATTTGATATTCACAAAAGAAGGAGAAAAAGCAACATGCAAAGGAAATATTTTTTTCTCATTGCATTCAACCTGTTTACAAGCACGTGTATTTCCATTCACCAATTCCATTACAATCTATTATCCATTTCCATGTCCACAAAAATTACATGTAAGCATAAATATATATGTCCACGATAATACATTACATGCCATGTCTCTCAAAAAGAAACTACAAGTAAAGAAGACCGTAAAAACTACTACCAACTATTCCACAAGTAGTCGTGAAGCTGCACAAAAGTGGTGACTATAAAGTTGCTACTGCTGCGAACCTGCGGATCCACACATAGGTACATTATGAGCAAAGTTGCCCAATACGAATTAGATAAAACTATACAACAACAAGCAAGATATAATTTAAATGTGTGCAAAAGAGAAAGAAACTAGGTAACCAGATCTCACAAAGAATCGCATTTTTATTATGGTTATTAGATATGGATATAAGTAACCAAGCTTCGTGGATAGTCTGTGGTCTTGGTCTGGATGAGACCTCACACTATGACTCTAAGGCAAAAAGAATACCTTAGGGTTGGGGTGCCTCCGTAGGCATGCGGTGGGGTACAGTGCATCCTAACTAAGTTCCCAACACGTCCACTTAGCTCCACTTCACTATTGTACTTCTGATTCACAAAATAGATTCCAACCCGCGAATCTTCGCGACTAGTCCAATCCTCCTTATGCACAGGAGATCACATCTCATTCCCAACTTCATTAACCACATTTCCCGGAACTCCCCTCTTAGCGCTCCCACTCGGAATACCGACCAATGTGGCCTACATTGGCCCGTACACGAGTGTTAACTCTAAGTGATAAGCGAAACACTAACCGACCAACCATGACTACTTGGCCCGCGCTCGAGCACCGAGCTAAAGCACGCAAGTGCCGAGGCCAACACCGTCAGATCAGCACCTCGGTGTGCCAAGCAACATGTCCTCCAACCATCGCAGCTACAATAGCAGTTGGGATCGCGGTCATCTAGGCTTCTACCCGGGTCCCCAAGGGTGCATGCACCATCCCTTGAGGTGCCTACTTCATCTACCTGAACACCATAAAATACCCCTCCATCATGTAGGCGCATGCCCAAAAAAACGCCATTTATTACCAGGAGATATGATGTATAGTATAGATTATGGGTTGACATAAGAAAAATATAACATCTTTATGAGTTGCCGTGCTTCAACAATGATGCTCCCAAGGCATCCTCCAAGCCCTTATTGATAGAATACCTTCAACCCAATCAATCATTTCGTGATTTCACAGGCATCTTGTAGACAATTATAAGGGAAAGAGATAGATATGGAAAGACAAAGTCAACCACTTACAACATGTGCATCTTTACCCTATATCAATATACGATATAGGAGACAGTACTCCGAGGCAAACCTTCTCATAAATATAAGTCATATGGAGATAAGAAAAAGATATTGACTAGTCCCTTCCCATGTGTATAGCCTTAACAGAAACATCAAATGACGGTCAACATATTCTACCTTATTATAAATGTTACTTCCCAACAATCATATTCAACTTCCCAGTGTTATTTTGCTATGCTCACTTTGTTGTGAATAGTGCATGCCACTATTTAATCTCTATACAAGTAACACTTTAAGCTCTGTACTAAACTTATCATCCTTAGAGAATTGAGAATGAATCCATGACAAGTATAAGACTGATGTCTAGAACAGGAACATATCAATAGAAGAACAAAACTATTGTAATAATGTTTCTACTGTAAAGGTAAATCCTAGCAAAAAGACCTTCTCATTTCAGAAAGAAACTTCCTGGAGATATGGAACCTATCTCAAAATTTGATGCTCATAATTTCAAATCAAGTTCAGATCCTAATCTAATAACAATAGCTGCATCACATGTCAATCTTCAAGGAGAACGTCACAATGAAAAATATGATCAAAGGTGCTTGTCAATCTCAGCTAATAGATAATTATTTCTGATCATTACTTTGTTCCCTTAACAACAACCTGTATACACTCATATATGTCAAATCCTTATTTAATAAAAAGGACTGGAACTTCACATGGAGCTTACTGGGGCATTTAAGGTCCTCGTTTGATGGATACAATACGATTTCCTTGTGCTTGAAATGCTGCTAATTTATCACCCTTATGAAAAGTTGAACATTCACTGCAAACAAAATTTCAGTATTCAAAATAGAATACGGGTGTGATTTTGGCTTGAATAAAGTATTACAGTTTAAAGTGAAATCCACCCTGATGTTAACGAGGGTCCTGTGTATACGTAACCTTGAAATGGCTAAAGTTACATCAGATGATGGTTAAGCTCACATAACTATGGTGCATGATCCAGCAAATATCAGCACATACACATATAATCAGAGAAGCAATAGTCTAAGGCATGTATTCAGGCTAAGATGCTCACCTTTTCTAAAACACAAACGTATTTTAGATGAAATTTACAACATATATTTAGACGCCTTAGCCTTCCCTGATCAACCGCAAGGACACACATATATAACATTAATATAGGTCCTCTGAATTCAAACTGAAGATAAAATCTCATGTATCACAACCACCTAGTAGTATGCAACGAGGATGCTAGGGGCTCTACAATATTCAAATGCAAGGACTAAGAATCGTGTGGAAATCCGCAGCAAGAGGGAGGGAGACATCGTACCTCGATGATCTTGTTTCCTCGGTCACTCCGCCCATGGAAAAGTGGCGCAATCGGTGCTCCGATGACGATGCCCAACCGTCCCCGAGGGCTGCCTAGACCTCCTCGACGCTCCGGTGAGCTCCGTTGAGGCTCCAACGAGGGAGAGGGAGGAGAAAGGGAGGAGGGAACTGCTGGAGGTCGAAGGAAGGAGGGCACGGGCGGCTTGGACGAGGGCATGGGCGGCTTGGACGAGATAGGGAAGGGTTTTATTGGTTTGGACCCGGATTCGGATCCGGGTCCGGATCCGTATATGGCCTGGACCCCCTCTCGTAAAAATGACCGTAACTCGGGCTTCCGAACTCGGATTTTCACATTCTTGGACTCGTTGGAAAGCTATCGACGAGCCCTATACAAGGATCCCTTATTGGAATTTTTTGGTCATAAGAAAAGTACAGATTTTGCAATTAAGTCCAGACTCAGTCAAGATTTGCGTTTTAGTCCATATTCGGTGTCCAGGGTTTTCACATCATAAAAGTCTCAAAGGAAGTCTCGTCCCCGAGACTTAGGATGACTGTAATCAGTTTCAACACCCGAACCCCGTTGTATCCAAGTCTATCAGAGAAATGAGCGCATAAAATCTCAAAGAGAGCGAAACCCATAAAAATCTCAAAGGGAATTTGACTATGATTTCAATTCCATACCGGTGAACAGATAAGGGTATTTCTCCCTCATTTCCGCCTCAGGTTCCTATGTCGCTTCCTCAACGTCTTGACTTCGCCATAGGACCTTGACCAAAGGTATCTCCTTCCGCCTCGGCCTCTTGACCGTGTGGTCCAAAATCTGCACCGGCTCTTCTGGGAAGGAGAGGTTTGGCTCCACTGCCAAGTCCTCGTAGTTGATCACTTGTTGGGGATCTAGGATGTACTTCCTGATATTCGACATGTGGAACACGTCATGGATGTCCTCTAGGTGTGGGCGAAGGGCCCCCTTATAGGCTACTTCCCAACACAGACTAAAATCTCGTATGGCCCCACAAAACGTGGTGCTAGCTTGCCCTTTGCACCGAAATATTGTACGTCCCTCATTGGGGACACACGTAAGAACACGAAGTCCTTGACCTGTGATCATGATAAATGCTTAGTCACACAGGAATGACAAAAAAATTGCCCATTTAGGCACGAATGCACGGCAACATACCTGAAACTCAAGGTCTCTACGTCACCAGTCGGCGTAACTCTTCTAACGATTCTACGTGGTCAACAACTTACTCCTAGCAGTCTCCACTACCCTGGATGTCTCCTCAATGATTTGTGGGGTGAACATGGTGTTGTCACCCACCTGCTGCCAACACAGAGGCATGGTGCACCACCTCCCGTACAATGCCTCAGGCGGTGCCATGCCTATACTGCCGTTGTAGCTATTGTTGTATGTAAACTCAACCAGTGAGAGGTGATCCTTCCAAGATCCCTTCCACTCAACCACACAATCTTGTAGTAGATCCTCCATGGTCAGAATGATCCTCTCAAACTGCCCATCTGTCTGTGGATGGTAGACTGAACTCATATGCAACATCGTCCTCAAGGCTCTCATGATTTCTCCCAGTAGTGTGATGTGAAATGAAAATCTCTATCTGACACTACTTCCTTCGGTATCCCATGCAACCGAATGATGTACTGAACATATAACTTGGCTAGTTGTACTGGGGTATATGTTATGTTGATCGGGATGAAGTGATCTGACTCGGTCAATCGATCAACGATGACCCATATCGCATCATACCCTTTAGTGGTGCGCGACAATGATGTGATAAAATCCATGGAGATTTTCTCCCATTTCCATAGTGGGATGGAAAGAGGCTGCAATAAACCAGGAGGCCTCTGGTGTTCTACCTTCACCATCTGGCAAGTAAGACATCTGCTAACAAGTTCGGCTAAGTCCTTATTCATGCCTTCCTACCAAAAATGTTGACGAAGTTCCCTATACGTCTTAGTGCCACCTGGATGTATGGAAATTCTCGAGCTATGCGCCTCAACTAGGATTTTTCTCCTCAGCTCCTTATCATCTGGGACACACATACACGGTCTCCCTTCCATACGATGGATTCAAGGACTCGAAATCTGTCAAATTCATCCTTCAAGCACCTGTGGTACAGTTCCTAGATCCTTGGATCTGTCGATTCACCCTGAACAATCCTGTCCCACAAGTTGCTACACTTGGCTGGCATTGTCACTGCATCGGATGTGCCTTCAAATGGATGCCACTCAAGTGTAGTGAGCATATCCCAAGTCTACAACTAAGCTGTCGAACCCTCAGTGTGTGGTTGTCTACTCAAGGCATCTGCTACCATATTCTCCTTACCAATATGGTAAGAGATGGTACAATCATAATCTTTTAGCAGTTCCATCCATCGCATTTGCCTCATATTCGATTCCTTTCTGATCAAAAATGTATTTGAGGCTCTTGTGGTATGTGACAATCTTAAATGTCACCCCATACAAATAGTGATGTCATATCTTTAATGCAGAGACTACGGCCGCTAACTCCAAGTCATGAGTGGGGTAGTTGTGTTCATGGTTCTTCAGCTGTCATGACTACAAACTGTCCACGTTGCATCAACACTGCACCCAAGCCCTCCTTCAAAGCATCTGTGTACACGATGAAGTCTAAGGTACCAGAAGGAAGGGTGAGGATGGGTGCAGAAGTCAATCTCTCCTCGAGCGTTCGGAAGCTCAACTCGCTTTGCCGCTTCAGACAAATGGGACATGCTTTCGTGTCATCTGGGTGAGGGGTAGAGCCAACTGAGAGAACCCTTTGAAAACCTCCTATAGTACTAGGTGAGGCCAAGGGAGATGCAAATCTCTGTAACCATCTTGGACCGCTCCCAAGACACCACTGCCTCTATCTTGACGGGGTCAACTGACACCCCCATCCCTGAAACCACGTGGCCAAGAAATATCACCTCAGAAAGTCAAAACTCACACTTGTTATATTTAGCATACAACTGTGCTCCTAGATCATTTCTAGTATGGTGCGAAGATGACACTCATGCTCGTATTCATCATGAGAGTAGACTAGATCATCATCAATGAACATAATCACGAATCTATTCAGATGCGGATGGAAGATCCGGTTCATCAAATCTATGAATGCGGCAGGAGCATTCGTGAGTCCAAACGACATCACCAAGAACTCATAGTGGTCATATCTAGTGCGGAATGCAGACTTCATTACATCAACCTCTTTGATCCTCAACTGATGGTATCCCAACCGCAGGTCAATCTTAGAGAACACTACTGCTCCCTCTAACTGATCAAAGAGATCATAGATCCATGAGAGTGGGCAAAGGTTCTTATCTGTTCGCTTGTTCATCTTCCTATAGCATGTGCATAGCCTCAAGGATCCATACCTTTTTTTTTACAAAAAGGAATGGTGCCCCCCATGACGATGTATTGGGATGGATGAATCTCTTCTCCAACAGTTCTTCTAACTGTACTTTGAGATCCTTAAGCTCAGTTGGTGTCGATATGTATGGAAGGATAGATATCGGCTGACTCATGTGATCTCGAACTCTATCTCCCATAATGATGGTAATCCAGGTAATTCATATGGAAATATATCAGGAAGCTTTCGCACAACTCTAACATCCTACATTATTTGGTCATGTGCTGCTGAGTCTACTACATAGGCGAGGTAGCCTACACAACCCTGGCAAAGAAATAAGTACACCCTCAAGACGGAGATGCACTCAATCCCACCATTAGATCTGCTTCTTGACTCAAGAGAGACATAAGAGACATATGGACATGGAATTAAGCATGTTATTCTCCTGTGGACTCGTGTCAGGTCAAAAGACTTCCAACACTATCCGATATTTGAATACTAACGAAGAATGATATGCGTGAAATGGAATGGAGTACCACGGCTCTGATACCATTCTGGGACGCCCCTATGATCCGGGTACTCGGCAAACCAATCCACGCACATAATTCCACATTCGAATATTTGATATTCACAAAAGAAGGAGAAAAAGCAACATGCAAAGGAAATATTTTTTTTCTCATTGCATTCAACCTGTTTACAAGCACGTGTATTTCCATTCACCAATTCCATTACAATCTATTATCCATTTCCATGTCCACAAAAATTACATGTAAGCATAAATATATATGTCCACGATTATACATTACATGCCATGTCTCTCAAAAAGAAACTACAAGTAAAGAAGACCGTAAAAACTACTACCAACTATTCCACAAGTAGTCGTGAAGCTGCACAAAAGTGGTGACTATAAAGTTGCTACTGCTGCGAACCTGCGGATCCACACGTAGGTACATTATGAGCAGTTGCCCAATATGAATTAGATAAAACTATACAACAACAAGCAAGATATAATTTAAATGTGTGCAAAAGAGAAAGAAACTAGGTAACCAGATCTCACAAAGAATCGCATTTTTATTATGGTTATTAGATATGGATATAAGTAACCAAGCTTCGTGGATAGTCTGTGGTCTTGGTCTGGATGAGACCTCACACTATGACTCTAAGGCAAAAAGAATACCTTAGGGTTGGGGTGCCTCCGTAGGCATGCGGTGGGGTACAGTGCATCCTAACTAAGTTCCCAACACGTCCACTTAGCTCCACTTCACTATTGTACTTCTAATTCACAAAATAGATTCCAACCCGCGAATCTTCGCGACTAGTCCAATCCTCCTTATGCACAGGAGATCACATCTCATTCCCAACTTCATTAACCACATTTCCTGGAACTCCCCTCTTAGCGCTCCCACTCGGAATACCGACCAATGTGGCCTACATTGGCCCGTACACGAGTGTTAACTCTAAGTGACAAGCGAAACACTAGCCGACCAACCATGACTACTTGGCCCGCGCTCGAGCACCGAGCTAAAGCACGCAAGTGCCGAGGCCAACACCATCAGATCAGCACCTCGGTGTGCCAAGCAACATGTCCTCCAACCATCGCAGCTACAATAGCAGTTGGGATCGCGGTCATCTAGGCTTCTACCCGGGTCCCCAAGGGTGCATGCACCATCCCTTGAGGTGCCTACTTCATCTACCTGAACACCATAAAATACCCCTCCATCATGTAGGCGCATGCCCAAAAAAACGCCATTTATTACTGTTATAAAATATGAAGCGGAAGCAAAACATGGAAAAAGAATAAACATCCACTAAGAACGCGGGATTTAACGTGGAACCCTACTCCGTGAGGAGCGGGATGAAACCACGGGAGAAGCCCCTGAATTGGGCGTGTTTGTCTATTGACTTTCTCAATGAGTACAGGAGGTCTGGGGCTCCTTATATAGCCTTCCCAGAGCCTCCAAGTCCCACTGCTGGTCCATGTGGGACTAAACACTGGATGGGGGTAAATGGATCTTCTCCAGGATCCATTTACCCTGCTACAACATAAAGGGAGCACAACCAAATACTCTAACACTCCCCCTCAAGCTGGAGCATGCAATGCTCAGCTTGGACAAACAAATATAAAGAGACTCAACTCACGCTACAGGACACTACGGACAATATCAACCCAACGCGCACATGCTGCAGTCGAGGACGTTGCTTCTCATGCCGTGCAGGTGAGGAGGACGAACGGGCTGGAGTGTGAGTCAACTGAAGACTCGGAACCTGACCATCGAGTCTGAACTTGCGCCTGGAGTCTCCTCGTCGGAGAACTGGGTCTCTCCCATCTGGCTCAGAGAATGGTGCACTGCTCTGGTGTACCTATGATACCACATGAAAACCCTTGCCAACATATGGCATAGGGAATGGTCCTCTACTCTGGAGTCCCTATGGCTCACATGAAAACTCTGGCCTGACAACTAGAAGAATGATGGGGACCGCGAAACAAAAGATGGCAACTTATGCTCATCTGACAATGACCGCACACTCGTGCGTGTCTGAAACTGGAGACTTGGAAACAATCGTCGAGTCTGAACAACCGTAGAGTCTGATCAACTAGCTGGTCTGGAGACTGGCATCTGAATCTGGAATCTGACTCATGAACAGACCTGTGACTCTACATATACTCCCCCTTTCTCCCATACTTGTCGGAAAACATGGATGTCGACCAAGTTGGGAGAAGACAAGATAAATAGGGGGTAAATACAACATGAATATCCTCGAAACATTTCTTGCGGCTTTTCAATAATTTTTTTTTTAAATAAGCCGTCATTCATCATTTTTTTTAAGCCGTTGACAATTTTTTTTTCGGCTTTTGCATCATCATTTTTTTGTGCGTACGGCTTTTCAAATGTACGCGCCTCTTTTTTTCTTCTTTTTTTTTCTTTTTTTTTCCTTTTTTTTTTAAATGCGTACGGCTTTTTCTTGTACGCGCCTCTCCTTTTTTTTTTTTACTCGCTGCTTTCTTTCTCTGTCTCCTTTTTTTATAGCAAACGATAGTGACCCATTTGGGACCAATGAAACCTTAGCCCATTTGGGCTTTACAATATAGATCTCTCCTCTCTCTCTGTTTTTTTTTCTCTTTTTTTTCTTTTCCCCTTTTTTTTTGAAACATTGGCCCACGTTGGCCTTTTTCTGTCCCGCCCCCTCGTTTTTTTTAATGCCCAAATGGGCCTTACAGTAGAAGCACAATTTTTTTTATATAAAATAAACCCAGTGGCCTTAGGGTTCCCATACGAACACGCCATCCCCGATTGGGGATCCTCGTTGAGCGCCGCCAAAGGGTGGATGCTGTAGAGATGCTCGCCGCCTGTGCCGCTTGTGGACTTGGAGACCGGAGAGGCGCATGGAGCGCCGCATGCGCCTGTGCGCGCGAAGGAGTGTGCGCCTGATGCGCGAGAGCACGACCTGCGGCCATAGGAACCCATCATCTTCTCCATTGGGTGACGTCGTATGGGTCGATGTCGCCGCCAGCCTGGAGATGCCCTCGCAGGATCGCGCAAGGGAACAGAAGAGGCGCCGCGGGGGGAAGGTCGGGAGCGCGCGCGGTTCGGAAGGGGGCGCTTGAACTTGGAGACTCGCGCTGAAGGAGATGGAGGTCGTAAGGACCCGCTAGTGCTGCGCGCCGCCGCTGCTTTGACAAAGGTACCTCCGCCTGGAGGTTCTGCTGAAAGGCGAAGTCGTGCCACCAGGAGATTCGCGTGCGCCTGCGCACGAGAAGATGGGTGCGCCGCCTGCGCATGGAGTCGCCCGGGGTTGGCCTGCTGCTGTTGGAGGGAGAGGGAGCGCCTGCTGGATGCGCCTGGGAGTCCTGGCGACGTGGAGGGAAGCGACCTCCGCCTGGTGTAGAGGCGCGCGGGGAAGAGGTGCCGCCTTCTGTTGTGTCGCACCGATAGGAGAGGATGTGCACGCCTCGGGACTGGACAACCAGACGAGGTAGACGTTGTTGATGAGAAGATGCGGCCAGGTCTCCTGCGCCTGGGAGATGGAGGCCTGCGCCTGGGAGCATCGCGCCGCCTGCATGATGCGGCTGTATGATAGGGTTTCAGGAGAGAAACCCTAGAACCGAATCTCCAATAAACTTCTCGAAAATAATCTTCTATATCAAAATCAGATCTTGAATAAAGAACGAACATAAAAAATCCCGAGAACCGAACCCGCTCTGATACCATGTTATAAAATATGAAGCGGAAGCAAAACATGGAAAAAGAATAAACATCCACTAAGAACGCGGGATTTAACGTGGAACCCTACTCCGTGAGGAGCGGGATGAAACCACGGGAGAAGCCCCTGAATTGGGCGTGTTTGTCTATTGACTTTCTCAATGAGTACAGGAGGTCTGGGGCTCCTTATATAGCCTTCCCAGAGCCTCCAAGTCCCACTGCTGGTCCATGTGGGACTAAACACTGGATGGGGGTAAATGGATCTTCTCCAGGATCCATTTACCCTGCTACAACATAAAGGGAGCACAACCAAATACTCTAACAATTACCAGGAGATATGATGTATAGTATAGATTATGGGTTGACATAAGAAAAATATAACATCTTTATGGGTTGCCGTGCTTCAACAATGATGCTCCCAAAGCATCCTTCAAGCCCTTATTGATAGAATACCTTCAACCCAATCAATCATTTCGTGATTTCACAGGCATCTTGTAGACAATTATAAGGGAAAGAGATAGATATGGAAAGACAAAGTCAACCACTTACAACATGTGCATCTTTACCCTATATCAATATACGATATAGGAGACAGTACTCCGAGGCAAACCTTCTCATAAATATAAGTCATATGGAGATAAGAAAAAGATATTAACTAGTCCCTTCCCATGTGTATAGCCTTAACAGAAACATCAAATGACGGTCAACATATTCTACCTTATTATAAATGTTACTTCCCAACAATCATATTCAACTTCCCAGTGTTATTTTGCTATGCTCACTTTGTTGTGAATAGTGCATGCCACTATTTAATCTCTATACAAGTAACACTTTAAGCTCTGTACTAAACTTATCATCCTTAGAGAATTGAGAATGAATCCATGACAAGTATAAGACTGATGTCTAGAACAGGAACATATCAATAGAAGAACAAAACTATTGTAATAATGTTTCTACTGTAAAGGTAAATCCTAGCAAAAAGACCTCATTTCAGAAAAAAACTTCCTGGAGATATGGAACCTATCTCAAAATTTGATGCTCATAATTTCAAATCAAGTTCAGATCCTAATCTAATAACAATAGCTGCATCACATGTCAATCTTCAAGGAGAACGTCACAATGAAAAATATGATCAAAGGTGCTTGTCAATCTCACCTAATAGATAATTATTTCTGATCATTACTTTGTTCCCTTAACAACAACCTGTATACACTCATATATGTCAAATCCTTATTTAATAAAAAGGACTGGAACTTCACATGGAGCTTACTGGGGCATTTAAGGTCCTCGTTTGATGGATACAATACGATTTCCTTGTGCTTGAAATGCTGCTAATTTATCACCCTTATGAAAAGTTGAACATTCACTGCAAACAAAATTTCAGTATTCAAAATAGAATACGGGTGTGATTTTGGCTTGAATTAAGTATTACAGTTTAAAGTGAAATCCACCCTGATGTTAACGAGGGTCCTGTGTATACGTAACCTTGAAATGGCTAAAGTTACATCAGATGATGGTTAAGCTCACATAACTATGGTGCATGATCCAGCAAATATCAGCACATACACATATAATCAGAGAAGCAATAGTCTAAGGCATGTATTCAGGCTAAGATGCTCACCTTTTCTAAAACACAAACGTATTTTAGATGAAATTTACAACATATATTTAGACGCCTTAGCCTTCCCTGATCAACCGCAAGGACACACATATATAACATTAATATAGGTCCTCTGAATTCGAACTGAATTTAAAATCTCATGTATCACAACCACCTTGTAGTATGCAACGAGGATGCTAGGGGCTCTACAATATTCAAATGCAAGGACTAAGAATCGTGTGGAAATCCGCAGCAAGAGGGAGGGAGACATCGTACCTCGATGATCTTGTTTCCTCGGTCACTCCGCCCATGGAAAAGTGGCGCAATCGGTGCTCCGATGACGATGCCCAACCGTCCCCGAGGGCTGCCTAGACCTCCTCGACGCTCCGGTGAGCTCCGTTGAGGCTCCAACGAGGGAGAGGGAAGAGAAAGGGAGGAGGGAACTGCTGGAGGTCGAAGGAAGGAGGGCACGGGCGGCTTGGACGAGGGCATGGGCGGCTTGGACGAGATAGGGAAGGGTTTTATTGGTTTGGACCCGGATTCGGATCCGGGTCCGGATCCGTATATGGCCTGGACCCCCTCTCGTAAAAATGACCGTAACTCGGGCTTCCGAACTCGGATTTTCACATTCTTGGACTCGTTGGAAAGCTATCGACGAGCCCTATACAATGGATCCCTTATTGGAATTTTTTAGTCATTAGAAAAGTACAGATTTTGCAATTAAGTCCAGACTCAGTCAAGATTTGCGTTTTAGTCCATATTCGGTGTCCAGGGTTTTCACATCATAAAAGTCTCAAAGGAAGTCTCGTCCCCGAGACTTAGGATGACTGTAATCAGTTTCAACACCCGAACCCCGTTGTATCCAAGTCTATCAGAGAAATGAGCGCATAAAATCTCAAAGAGAGCGAAACCCATAAAAATCTCAAAGGGAATTTGACTATGATTTCAATTCCATACCGGTGAACAGATAAGGGTATTTCTCCCTCATTTCCGCCTCAGGTTCCTATGTCGCTTCCTCAACGTCTTGACTTCGCCATAGGACCTTGACCAAAGGTATCTCCTTCCGCCTCGGCCTCTTGACCGTGTGGTCCAAAATCTGCACCGGCTCTTCTGGGAAGGAGAGGTTTGGCTCCACTGCCAAGTCCTCGTAGTTGATCACTTGTTGGGGATCTAGGATGTACTTCCTGAGATTCGACATGTGGAACACGTCATGGATGTCCTCTAGGTGTGGGCGAAGGGCCCCTTATAGGCTACTTCCCAACACAGACTAAAATCTCGTATGGCCCCACAAAACGTGGTGCTAGCTTGCCCTTTGCATCGAAATGTTGTACGTCCCTCATTGGGGACACACGTAAGAACACGAAGTCCTTGACCTGTGATCATGATAAATGCTTAGTCACACAGGATTGACAAAAAAATTGCCCATTTAGGCACGAATGCACGACAACATACCTGAAACTCAAGGTCTCTACGTCACCAGTCGGCGTAACTCTTCTGACGGTTCTACGTGGTCAACAACTTACTCCTAGCAGTCTCCACTACCCTGGATGTCTCCTCAATGATCTGTGGGGTGAACATGGTGTTGTCACCCACCTGCTGCCAACACAGAGGCATGGTGCACCACCTCCCGTACAATGCCTCAGGCGGTGCCATGCCTATACTGCCGTTGTAGCTATTGTTGTATGTAAACTCAACCAGTGAGAGGTGATCCTTCCAAGATCCCTTCCACTCAACCGCACAGTCTTGTAGTAGATCCTCCATGGTCAGAATGATCCTCTCAAACTGCCCATTTGTCTGTGGATGGTAGACTGAACTCATATGCAACATCGTCCTCAAGGCTCTCATGATTTCTCCCAGTAGTGTGATGTGAAATGAAAATCTCTATCTGACACTACTTCCTTCGGTATCCCATGCAACCGAATGATGTACTGAACATATAACTTGGCTAGTTGTACTGGGGTATATGTTATGTTGATCGGGATGAAGTGATCTGACTCGGTCAATCGATCAACGATGACCCATATCGCATCATACCCTCTAGTGGTGCGCGACAATGATGTGATAAAATCCATGGAGATTTTCTCCCATTTCCATAGTGGGATGGAAAGAGGCTGCAATAAGCCAGGAGGCCTCTGGTGTTCTACCTTCACCATCTGGCAAGTAAGACATCTGCTAACATGTTCGGCTAAGTCCTTATTCATGCCTTCCTACCAAAAATGTTGACGAAGTTCCCTATACGTCTTAGTGCCACCTGGATGTATGGAAATTCTCGAGCTATGCGCCTCAACTAGGATTTTTCTCCTCAGCTCCTTATCATCTGGGACACACATACACGGTCTCCCTTCCATACGATGGATTCACGGACTCGAAATCTGTCAAATTCATCCTTCAAGCACCTGTGGTACAGTTCCTAGATCCTTGGATCTGTCGATTCACCCTGAACAATCCTGTCCCACAAGTTGCTACACTTGGTTGGCATTGTCATTGCATCGGATGTGCCTTCAAATGGATGCCACTCAAGTGTAGTGAGCACATCCCAAGTCTACAACTAAGCTGTCGAACCCTCAGTGTGTGGTTGTCTACTCAAGGCATCTGCTACCATATTCTCCTTACCAATATGGTAAGAGATGGTACAATCATAATCTTTTAGCAGTTCCATCCATCGCATTTGCCTCATATTCGATTCCTTTCTGATCAAAAATGTATTTGAGGCTCTTGTGGTATGTGACAATCTTAAATGTCACCCCATACAAATAGTGATGTCATATCTTTAATGCAGAGACTACGGCCGCTAACTCCAAGTCATGAGTGGGGTAGTTGTGTTCGTGGTTCTTCAGCTGTCATGACTACAAACTGTCCACGTTGCATCAACACTGCACCCAAGCCCTCCTTCAAAGCATCTGTGTACACGATGAAGTCTAAGGTACCAGAAGGAAGGGTGAGGATGGGTGCAGAAGTCAATCTCTCCTCGAGCGTTCGGAAGTTCAACTCGCTTTGCCGCTTCAGACAAATGGGACATGCTTTCGTGTCATCTGGGTGAGGGGTAGAGCCAACTGAGAGAACCCTTTGAAAACCTCCTATAGTACTAGGTGAGGCCAAGGGAGATGCAAATCTCTGTAACCATCTTGGACCGCTCCCAAGACACCACTGCCTCTATCTTGACGGGGTCAACTGACACCCCCATCCCTGAAACCACGTGGCCAAGAAATATCACCTCAGAAAGTCAAAACTCACACTTGTTATATTTAGCATACAACTGTGCTCCTAGATCATTTCTAGTATGGTGCGAAGATGACACTCATGCTCGTATTCATCATGAGAGTAGACTAGATCATCATCAATGAACATAATCACGAATCTATTCAGATGCGGATGGAAGATCCGGTTCATCAAATCCATGAATGCGGCAGGAGCATTCGTGAGTCCAAACGACATCACCAAGAACTCATAGTGGTCATATCTAGTGCGGAATGCAGACTTCATTACATCAACCTCTTTGATCCTCAACTGATGGTATCCCAACCGCAGGTCAATCTTAGAGAACACTACTGCTCCCTCTAACTGATCAAAGAGATCATAGATCCATGAGAGTGGGCAAAGGTTCTTATCTGTTCGCTTGTTCATCTTCCTATAGCATGTGCATAGCCTCAAGGATCCATACCTTTTTTTTACAAAAAGGAATGGTGCTCCCCGTGACGATGTATTGAGATGGATGAATCTCTTCTCCAACAGTTCCTCTAACTGTACTTTGAGATCCTTAAGCTCAGTTGGTGTCGATATGTATGGAAGGATAGATATCGGCTGACTAATGTGATCTCGAACTCTATCTCCCATAATGATGGTAATCCAGGTAATTCATATGGAAATATATCAGGAAGCTTTCGCACAACTCTAATATCCTACATCATTTGGTCATGTGCTGCTGAGTCTACTACATAGGCGAGGTAGCCTACACAACCCTGGCAAAGAAATAAGTACACCCTCAAGACGGAGATGCACTCAATCCCACCATTAGATCTGCTTCTTGACTCAAGAGAGACATAAGAGACATATGGACATGGAATTAAGCATGTTATTCTCCTGTGGACTCGTGTCAGGTCAAAAGACTTCCAACACTATCCAATATTTGAATACTAACGAAGAATGATATGCGTGAAATGGAATGGAGTACCACGGCTCTGATACCATTCTGGGACGCCCCTAGGATCCGGGTACTCGGCAAACCAATCCACGCACATAATTCCACATTCGAATATTTGATATTCACAAAAGAAGGAGAAAAAACAACATGCAAAGGAAATATTTTTTTTCTCATTGCATTCAACCTGTTTACAAGCACGTGTATTTCCATTCACCAATTCCATTACAATCTATTATCCATTTCCATGTCCACAAAAATTACATGTAAGCATAAATATATATGTCCACGATTATACATTACATGCCATGTCTCTCAAAAAGAAACTACAAGTAAAGAAGACCGTAAAAACTACTACCAACTATTCCACAAGTAGTCGTGAAGCTGCACAAAAGTGGTGACTATAAAGTTGCTACTGCTGCGAACCTGCGGATCCACACGTAGGTACATTATGAGCAAAGTTGCCCAATACGAATTAGATAAAACTATACAACAACAAGCAAGATATAATTTAAATGTGTGCAAAAGAGAAAGAAACTAGGTAACCAGATCTCACAAAGAATCGCATTTTTATTATGGTTATTAGATATGGATATAAGTAACCAAGCTTCGTGGATAGTCTGTGGTCTTGGTCTGGATGAGACCTCACACTATGACTCTAAGGCAAAAAGAATACCTTAGGGTTGGGGTGCCTCCGTAGGCATGCGGTGGGATACAGTGCATCCTAACTAAGTTCCCAACACGTCCACTTAGCTCCACTTCACTATTGTACTTCTGATTCACAAAATAGATTCCAACCCGCGAATCTTCGCGACTAGTCCAATCCTCCTTATGCACAGGAGATCACATCTCATTCCCATCTTCATTAACCACATTTCCCGGAACTCCCCTCTTAGCGCTCCCACTCGGAATACCGACCAATGTGGCCTACATTGGCCCGTACACGAGTGTTAACTCTAAGTGACAAGCGAAACACTAGCCGACCAACCATGACTACTTGGCCTGCGCTCGAGCACCGAGCTAAAGCACGCAAGTGCCGAGGCCAACACCGTCAGATCAGCACCTCGGTGTGCCAAGCAACATGTCCTCCAACCATCGCAGCTACAATAGCAGTTGGGATCGCGGTCATCTAGGCTTCTACCCGGGTCCCCAAGGGTGCATGCACCATCCCTTGAGGTGCCTACTTCATCTACCTGAACACTATAAAATACCCCTCCATCATGTAGGCGCATGCCCAAAAAAACGCCATTTATTACCAGGAGATATGATATATAGTATAGATTATGGGTTGACATAAGAAAAATATAACATCTTTATGGGTTGCCGTGCTTCAACAATGATGCTCCCAAAGCATCCTCCAAGCCCTTATTGATAGAATACCTTCAACCCAATCAATCATTTCGTGATTTCACAGGCATCTTGTAGACAATTATAAGGGAAAGAGATAGATATGGAAAGACAAAGTCAACCACTTACAACATGTGCATCTTTACCCTATATAAATATACGATATAGGAGACAGTACTCCGAGGCAAACCTTCTCATAAATATAAGTCATATGGAGATAAGAAAAAGATATTGACTAGTCCCTTCCCATGTGTATAGCCTTAACAGAAACATCAAATGACGGTCAACATATTCTACCTTATTATAAATGTTACTTCCCAACAATCATATTCAACTTCCCAGTGTTATTTTGCTATGCTCACTTTGTTGTGAATAGTGCATGCCACTATTTAATCTCTATACAAGTAACACTTTAAGCTCTGTACTAAACTTATCATCCTTAGAGAATTGAGAATGAATCCATGACAAGTATAAGACTGATGTCTAGAACAGGAACATATCAATAGAAGAACAAAACTATTGTAATAATGTTTCTACTGTAAAGGTAAATCCTAGCAAAAAGACCTTCTCATTTCAGAAAGAAACTTCCTGGAGATATGGAACCTATCTCAAAATTTGATGCTCATAATTTCAAATCAAGTTCAGATCCTAATCTAATAACAATAGCTGCATCACATGTCAATCTTCAAGGAGAACGTCACAATGAAAAATATGATCAAAGGTGCTTGTCAATCTCAGCTAATAGATAATTATTTCTGATCATTACTTTGTTCCCTTAACAACAACCTGTATACACTCATATATATCAAATCCTTATTTAATAAAAAGGACTGGAACTTCACATGGAGCTTACTGGGGCATTTAAGGTCCTCGTTTGATGGATACAATACGATTTCCTTGTGCTTGAAATGCTGCTAATTTATCACCCTTATGAAAAGTTGAACATTCACTGCAAACAAAATTTCAGTATTCAAAATAGAATACGGGTGTGATTTTGGCTTGAATAAAGTATTACAGTTTAAAGTGAAATCCACCCGGATGTTAACGAGGGTCCTGTGTATACGTAACCTTGAAATGGCTAAAGTTACATCAGATGATGGTTAAGCTCACATAACTATGGTGCATGATCCAGCAATATCAGCACATACACATATAATCAGAGAAGCAATAGTCTAAGGCATGTATTCAGGCTAAGATGCTCAGCTTTTCTAAACACAAACGTATTTTAGATGAAATTTACAACATATATTTAGACGCCTTAGCCTTCCCTGATCAACCGCAAGGACACACATATATAACATTAATATAGGTCCTCTGAATTCAAACTGAAGTTAAAATCTCATGTATCACAACCACCTAGTAGTATGCAACGAGGATGCTAGGGGCTCTACAATATTCAAATGCAAGGACTAAGAATCGTGTGGAAATCCGCAGCAAGAGGGAGGGAGACATCGTACCTCGATGATCTTGTTTCCTCGGTCACTCTGCCCATGGAAAAGTGGCACAATCGGTGCTCCGATGACGATGCCCAACCGTCCCCGAGGGCTGCCTAGACCTCCTCGACGCTCCGGTGAGCTCCGTTGAGGCTCCAACGAGGGAGAGGGAGGAGAAAGGGAGGAGGGAACTGCTGGAGGTCGAAGGAAGGAGGGCACGGGCGGCTTAGACGAGGGCATGGGCGGCTTGACGAGATAGGGAAGGGTTTATTGGTTTGGACCCGGATTCGGATCCGGGTCCGGATCCGTATATGGCATGGACCCCCTCTCGTAAAATGACCGTAACTCGGGCTTCCGAACTCGGATTTTCACATTCTTGGACTCGTTGGAAAGCTATCGACGAGCCCTATACAATGGATCCTTTATTGGAATTTTTTGGTCATTAGAAAAGTACAGATTTTTGCAATTAAGTCCAGACTCAGTCAAGATTTGTGTTTTAGTCCATATTCGGTGTCCAGGGTTTTTACATCGATGAAGTCAACCGGTAAGAAATACATTCTTACTGAAGAAGAGCCTGCTGAGACGACTGGAGTTAATGCCTCATGGGAGGAAGATGATGCATATGCCAAAGTATAGCTATCTGGAACTCTGGCAATCAAGATTGCCAATGATATTCTTCATCAGCCTACAGCCAAAGCAATGTGGGATATTCTGGCTGCCACATATTCTCAAGCGAAGAATGAGACAAAGATTCTGCAACTCCAGCATGATATATTCACTATCAAGCAGAATGGACGCCCTCTACACTCATTGTACACATCTCTACGATGAATGTTCGAGAAGCTTTATAGCTTCATGCCCCTGACAGCCACACCAGAGCAACAGAAGACCTACCGGAATGCTACTATGGTAGGAGTTTTCCTCGTTGCCCTTGAGCCTGAGTATGAGGCAGCACGGTCCCAGATCTTGGCAGATTCTACTATTCCTCCTATGGAGGAAGCCTTTCACAGACTGAGCCGCATCACTGTTCCTTCTACGAATACGAATCAGACTGCTTCAGCCATGGCTGCCAACCGAGGTCATGGAAGACACCATCATCAGGCTCGTGGTTGTGGCCCTCGTGGAAGAGGAGGTCGTGTTCGGCCAACGTGTACCTATTGCCATCGCACTGGACATACCGAAAACACATGCTACTCTAAGCATGGATTTCCTGCATCTGCACGAGTCGCTGAGCAGATAGAGCCTCCATCTGTTGCCTCTTTGGATCAGCGCTTTGATAATCTTGTTGCCCGTCTAAGGGGCATTATTCCTCCATCTGTCCCAGCACCTACTACTGAGAACCAGTCTGATGTTGCAGCATTCGCCTCTGCATCTACCTGTGCATCAGGTAGTACATATGCATTTACTAGTAGCGGATCAGATACTTTAGCATGGATTATGGACTCTGGCGCCACACATCACCTATGTGGCGATCAAAGTCTACTTGCAGGGTACAGACAGATCCCTCCAGGTCGAACAATGGCATTGCTAATGGCACACATTCTCCGATTACTGGTCAGGGGGAGATTAGACTAACATCATCTATACAGCTCAAGAATGTGTTACATGCACGTGATTTCTCAATGAATTTGTTATCTATCAGTCAAAATACCAAAGATTTACAATGTCGGGTGATTTTTGATCCATCTTCTCTTGTTTTTCAGGACATCCTTACGGGCAACGTGATTAGGCGTGGCTATGAGCAAGGAGGCCTCTATCATCTCAGTCAGACTTCCTTTGCTGGAACCTCATCTCTACCTCCTGGATCCCGTCTCTCCTCTGCTATGGCACCTGCGCTTTGGACATCTACCACTTCAGAAACTACGTCATGTGTTACCCCAGGTTTCGCCTTACACGTCTATTCAATGTGAGGCTTGTCAGTTGGGAAAGCATCATCGGCCTACCTTTCCCGGTCGTCAGTGTCAGAGTAGTACCTCCAAGTTTGAGTTGTTCATGTCGATAACTGGGGTCCGAGTCGTGTTCCTGATCATCAGGGACACGGGTTTTATATAGTTATTGTGTACGATTTCTCTCGTGTGTCATGGGTATTTTTGTTAAAGAATAAGTCTGAAGCAGGGAATATTATCATCAATTTTCTTAATGAGATTCGTAATGTTTTTTCTGCATCTGTTAAAATTGTGAGAAGTGATAATGCCCTGGAATTGTGCACTCATGTCTTATCCAGTTATTTCTCATCCCAAGGGATCATCCACCAGACATCTTGTGCCTATACCTCCCAACAAAATGGGTCGCTGAAAGGAAACATCGCCATTTACTGGATGTAACCAGGTCGCTCCTTATACAGAGTCATGCTCCTCATTCTTTCTGGGTGACGCTGTTCTTACAGCATGTTACCTAAATCAATCGTATGTCGTCATCTGTTCTAGGTGAGAAGATCCCTTTCTCTCTTATCTTCCCTGGAAAAGAATTATTCTCCTTACTCCTCGTGTGTTCGGTTCGGTTGCTTTTGTCCACCAGTTGTCTCCCAAGACTGACAAGCTCTCTCCTAGGGCCGTCAAGTATGTCTTCGTTGGGTACTCCAGAACTCAGAAGGGGTACAAGTGTTATGATCCTTTACGCAGGCAGTACCTTGTCAGTGCAGATGTTACATTTTTGAATCTATTATGTATTTCTCAGCCTCTGGTGATCAGTTGATACTCCCTGCTAATACTGATGCAATTTACATGTCACCACCACCACCACCGGAACCGTTACCATCTTCTAAACCTCCTTTCACTATACATGTTTCACCATTACCATTACATTATACCCGCATGCCGACTTCAGCTCATGGTCATTGCTCATCACCTAGCTCGCCTAAGGTATGTTCTGAAGATATTACTAGTGATGGATCTGATGATTTTTCTGAGCAGGATGTGTTACAGAGTCCAGATGAGGACACAAATGATTTAGATGTTCATATTGCTATACGAAAGTCGAAGCAGAGTTGTGTATCATATCCTTTAGCAGCTTCTGTGTCATTTGATCGACTAACTGGAGATTTCAGGAATTTCGTCGTCGCATTGTCAGCAGTAGCTATTCCACGGAATTACCAAGATGCACTGAAGGATAGAGTAGATAGCGTCTAGCCATGGAGGAAGAAATGGCAGCTCTTCAGACTAGAGGAACTTGGAGTCTGGTTCCTGTACCTGCTGATGTGTCACCAGTGAGTTGCAAGTGGGTATTTACAGTCAAGCAGAATGCAGATGGTAGTATTGACAGGTACAAGGCTCGTCTAGTTGCTCGTGGCTTTACACAGACATATGGAGTGGATTATCTTAATACATTCTCGCCAGTGGCCCGCCATTCCACTCTACGGATCTTGTTGTATGTTGCGGTCACTCATGAGTGTCCGCTATACCAGTTGGATGTGAAGAATGTGCTCTTATATGGTGACTTACAGGAGGAAGTCTACATGCAACAGCCACCCGATTTTGCTGTTGAGGGGAGTATCCTATGGTGTGCAGACTTCATAAGGCTATCTATGGCCTTAAGCAGAGCCCCGGAGCGTGGTTCAAGAAGCTCTCAGATCTCTTTGAGAAACAGGGATATAAACGTTCTAATGCTGATCATTCCTTGTTTGTACAAAAGACTTCCAGAGGTATTATTGCAATCATGGTCTATGTAGACGACATTCTGATCACAGGTGATGATGGACAGGGAATAAAGTAGGCGAAAGAAAAGATGGATCGTGAATTTGTTACGAAGGACCTTGGAGTTTATTTCCTTGTTTGTACAAAAGACTTCCAGAGGTATTATTGCAATCATGGTCTATATAGACGACATTCTGATCACAGGTGATGATGGACAGGGAATAAAGTAGGCGAAAGAAATGATGGGTCGTGAATTTGTTACCAAGGACCTTGGAGTTCATAGATATTTTCCGGGACTGGAGTTCGCCGGAAATCCTTATGGGTTGGTAATGTCTCAGAGGAAATATGTCACTGGCCTGTTGAGTGAAACAGGAATGCTTGGTTACCGACCTGCTACCACACCTATGGACCCAGTATGAAGCTATATGATGGTGATGCAGAGGAGGTGGATAGGAGAAGATACAGAGAACTGGTGGGCAAACTTCTTTATGTCACTATTATTAGGCCCGATATATCCTTTGATGTGAGGCGAGTGAGCCAGTTCATGGAGCAACGACGTCAGGTACACATGGATGCCATATATATGATACTCAGGTATCTCAAGTCATCTCCAGGTGCGGGGTTTGTTGTTCAAGAAAGGCAAGGTGATTACTATAACAGTATGTGCATATGCAGATTACGCAGGGTGTCCCAAGGACAGGAAGTCCACTTCTGGGTTGCTGTATATGTTGAAAATTCTCTAGTCTCATGGAGGAGCAAGAAACAAACTGTGGTGGCAAGGCCTAGTGCTGAATCTGAATATAGGGCTATGGCCCAGGTTAGCACAAAAATGATGTGGGTAAAGGCTGTATTTACATATTTACATATAGAAGTCCCACTTCCTATGGCTCTGGAATGTGACAATCAGGCGGTCTTGTTCATTGCAAATAATCCAGCATTCCATGAACGGACCAAGCACATTGAAGTTGACTGTTACTTTATACGTGACATGATTCAGAAGGGGTTCATTGCTACATCCCATGTTAGTTCAGAGAATCAAACGGCAGATATTTTTACCAAGGCATTACTGCGAGGTCCTTTCAGAAGTGCACGTCCAAGCTGAGAATGATTGATATCTATGCTCCATCTTGAGGGGGAGTGTAAACATATATTATTCACTTATGTATCTTTTTGTTATTTTTATTTTCCCGGTTGAACTCTTTATGTAATTTACCCCATAAGCTACTCTCCTATATAAGAGAGCCTAGGGCTGATGGAATAAACAAGTTCTCTTATTTTCCCAACAGATATCTAAAATTTGGCATCAGCATTTTTGGTTTTCGAAGTTTGTGCATCAAAAATTGTAAGCTTTGTAAGGAACATCGAACAATATAGTCGTTAAGCTCTCTTTAATAACCCTTCACAGAAAAATTCAATACCTTTGAGGTACGTGCAATGATATGTGACCAGAGCCTCAAGGCTAGGCCTTTATCGTCGCACATCTATGACCCAAGCATGCACGAGGAGCAATTTGAGGTGGCGACCATTCACATTCTCCATCTCACCAGGCACTACTTCCATTCTTCAACATCAACACGCATTAGCAGCCCTAGCAACAACAATAGTAGGACGTTGGGCTTCACAAACAAAAGACAAGCTTTAATACCCACATCTAAAAGAAAAAGATGTTGTGATATTAGCGTACAGCCAACGCGGACGGAGAGAGACGAGATTGACATGGCAGGACCTCTGCACAAGGAAGCTTGAGGAGCGAGGTGACACTCAAATGCACGTCAAGAAGGTAGCTATGTTACAACACAAATGTAACCCAGAATAAAGTGTGTCGGGGTTGCGAAGGTAGTTTGTGAAGGAAAGGTCAAGTTAGTGGCTTTACTACCACCTAGAATACCTTGTAAAAGACGATGGAAAGCCAATTGGTTTCAGGGTTCCATCCCATTAAGGCTCAAAAGCGCTCACAGGACCTCATCATTGGTAAACTGCTTTATCAAGAAGGTGATTTGATCTCTTGAATTGTGGCTTGCTCCAAGCAAGACCATGCCCATGGTCCTGGAACTTGCCTTCTCATAGTGTGCGTGCAAGTGATCGAATTTGATTATTCATCACGTTGTTGAACACCCTCCACTGAAAGAGAGTGAATATAATTGTTTCTTCTAATTGAAGAAACAGCATGAAAATGCTTTATGTTTGCATCACCCCTCTTAAAAATTTCAACCTGGAATGTTGTCCACATTCAATCCAATCTCCTGCTTCCAATCCTTTCTTCAACAATTGCTTGGTTCACCCTTCCATCTACAAGTTTGTCGGTGTTAGTTGTCTGACTCCACTTCATCTAAATGGGTAACTACCCTATGCGCTAAGTCAAACATGACCCTTCCTTCGCAAACTAACTTGTCTTTTGAAATCCAAGGACCAAAAGTTGTTGACGTAAACCTCCCAGCTTAGAAACTAAGTGTTGTATTGTCGTCCAAGCACCAATTTCCATAGCCCATTAGGTCGTAACTAAAAAGATTTGAACTTATCCTCCAAAACCATGTGTTTTCAACTTTAAGCATTCAATGGGGTAACGTGCCTCTCCATATTTCAAATTGGAGGGGAGTGATCGGAGTGCCCCCTTGGTTCGGTGCACGCATGGGAAAATTAAAAAGGTCTGGGATGGACAAAGTCCATTA
>JAZKJV010005282.1:0-32960 GCA_037367405.1 Ottelia alismoides
TGTGGCGTCGCCGTAGGGGAAGCACCACCAGATTTCGCCCCAACGGGTGTTCTTGAAGCCGAATACCTTCTGGCGCTGCGCGTAGTTCAGGTTGTCGAAGAACCAGTTGAAGTTGAAGTCGTTCGGACTTCACGCACGACGCCGTTATAGGACAGGAACCTGTCGGTCCCGATCCAGTAATAGATACCGTCGTACTCGACCACGGACTGGCTGGACAGGATCGACGTGCTGTCGGTGATCGTGTCGAACTCGAAAATGGCGGTGCCGCCGACATAGGACATGGCGAACGAGCGCGTTGACCGACCAGAGCAGCCCGGCCATGGGTCCGTTGCCGCCGCGCGCCAGCATGCCCTTCACGATCTTCTGGTCGGTCACGTAGGCGTCGCCGGAGCCCGCGCCGACCCAGTCGTTCGGGTTGTTCTCGGCCGACCACGCCACGTAGCCGTCGTTGCCGTAGACGACGACGTAAGGGTGGATCACCAGCACGCCGCCGGAAGTCTGCGGGGCGCTGGTGGCGGTCAGCGCCGTGCTCGCCGTCAGGTTGCCGTAATAGAGCGGCGCGTTCGTCGTCGAGGTCATCGTCAAATTCGGCGCGCCGTGCGCCAGAATTGTCGGATAGAGCCCCGTGATCGGGTCGAAGAGGAGGTCGAACGTCCACAGGTTGCTGTCGGAGGCCGCGAAGCCTGCGGGGTGCGGTCGAAAGGCGGCGAGGCGTTGCCGTTGGCGTCGAAGGCCACCTGCTGCAGGTAGTTGTTGCAGCCGACGTGCAGGTAGTTGGTGCCCCCGCGCGCGTTGAGCCACATGCCCCTCGGAATCCCGAGGAGGCTGGGCGTCATCGAGCGGAAGCCCCGCATCTTGCGGGGGAGGCCGCGCTGAAAGCGGCACCACAGTACGTCGTTGTAGTAGTCCGCGTCGAACCGCGTTCCGTCCCTGCGCACGCCCGGCTGGGAGCGCAGGATCATCGGCGATGCGGGCATCAGGGGGTCTTCGGCTTCTGATACTCGTGCTGCACGCCGCGCCAGAGATCGCCCATGCCGTCATCGCGCGACAGGGCGCAGGCCGCCAGCATCATGGTGATGCCGATGACGATGCAGGAAATACCGAAGGCCTTCATGGGATCAGTCCGTTCATGGCGTCGGCCATGCGCTGGCCTGCGGTGATGTAGGAGGCCTGCGTCATGTGCAACTTGTCCGACTGGGTGGCGAGGCCGTCGATGTCCACCCACTGCGTCCCGGCCGCGCGCATGGTCCACTGGCGCTTGCGCACCTCCTCCCACGCCGGAAAGTTCCCGAGGTTGGGGTTCTGATGCAGGCGGCAGAAGACGACCGGGAAGTTGAAGTTCATGAGATCCTGCCGCAGGCTGCGAACCATGGCCGTGAAGCCCGCACCCCAGTCCGGGGCGGCGTTCGCCGACTGCGCGTCGCTCTCGCCCTGCCAGAAGCACAAGCCCGCCAGCGTGTGGCCCTGCGCCTCGATTAGCTGCGCCCGGCGCAGCATGGCGCCGTAGAGGCTGGCCCAGCCCCAGTCGGGCTGCCACGCCTTCATGGCCGTGTTGCCCTTGGCGGCCGACAGGATGCCGATCTCGTCGTTGGGGCGAAGCGTTGCCATCCTGTCCGCGAAGGCGAGCTGCGGGCCGAAAGCGGCATCGGTGTCGATGGCGACCGAGAGGCTCTCGCCCGTGGCGATGTCCATGGGCTCCGAGGGGTTCTGCACCCACGTCCCATTGTCGCTCTGGTGCCAGCGGAAGATGCGAGAGCCGTTGACGGCGGCGGGCGCTCCGGTGAGCGGGGCGCGGCCGGACATATTGGACTGACCGGCCATGATGAAGACGAGACGCGGCATCAGGACACCCTCTGGAAGAAGCCGGTTTCGCTGTTGCCGACACTGGTGCCGCCGACATTCCGCCAGACTTGGCCGTTCGGAACGTTTGAGCCGCCTGCCGCGACACCGACGAGTTGAAGCGGTTGAACTGGTAGGAGGTCGTTCCGTTGGCGGTCAAGGTCGAGCCCGCCGCAACGGCGGAGCCCGACTATCAGGGCGAAGCAGCCAATGCCTGCGCTATTGTTCGTATCGAGCGAGATCGCAGCGCCGGACACCGACACGCCGTTCGACCCGGTCAGGTTGACCGAGATGCTGTCGGCGGCGACCGTAATGCCGGTGCCTGCGCCAACATCCAGCGTCACCGAGCCAGACGAGCCGCCGCCGGTCAATCCGTTGCCCGCCGTAACCCCCGAAATTGTGCCGGTGGCGTTGAGCGTCGTGCCGGACATCGAGAGCCCGGTGCCGAGCGTGATGTCGGCGATGGTGGCGGCCGCCGAGCCGGAGCCCAGCAGGCGCGACACCGCGCCCATGGAGCCAAGCGAGATGGTCCGGTTGGCCGACAGGTCGCCGCCGCCGGTCGTGTAGCCGGAGGTGGAGATGGAGCGGCCGCTGCCGATCTGCGTCCAGACCGCCGAGGCGGCGGCGGCCACGAAGATGGCGTCGCCCACCGCGCCGGAGCCCAGCGTGGAGCGGGCCGAGGCGGCCGTCGCCGACGTGAACAGCGTGTCGCCCGTGGCGCCGGAGCCCAGCGTGGAGCGCCCGGCGGCCGCGCTGGCGGCGGTGAACAGGGCGTCGCCCGTGGCCGTCGAGCCCAGCGCCGTGCGCGCCGAGGAGGCCGTCGTGGCGCCCGTGCCGCCGTTGGCGATGGAAACCGGCGTGGTGATGCCCGAGGGCGTGGACTGCACGACGTTGGTGCCGTCGCAATACATGACGCCCGAGGAGGACTGCGTGACGGCGACGCCGGACCCGGCCGCCGTCTTCACGGTCAAGGTGAAGGCGCCGCTGGTCTCGTTCCTGACCGTGTACTGGGCGATGGTCGAGGGAACGATGATGTTGCGGTTGCCGGTGAGCACGCCCGTGAAGCGGTAGATGCTCTTGCCCTGCTCGGCGGCCGACAGGGTGTAGTCGCCCGTGCCACCCACAGCGATGGAGAGATACGTGGTGGTGACGGTAGGCGCGACACCCCTTGCCAATGGTCCAGTATTCCGAGCTGCCGTCGGTGATGACGATGAAGCTGTCGTTCACCGCCATGGCGATGGACGAGGCGTCGTCGAGCGTGCCGGAGGCGGGCGTCACGGTCAGCGTGCCGGAGCCGCCGTTCTTGATGTGGACGAACCAGTCGGAGCCGACCGTGCCGGGCGAGGGCAGGTTGATGGTGCCGGAGCCGCCGATCCACACCTTGGCCTTGCCACGGTCGGCCGCGCCAAGCGTGTAGCCGGTGGAGGAGAGGGTGTCGGTCTGGACCGCCTGCGCCAGCAGGGAGCCCCACCGCGATGAGGCCCGCGCCCGCCAGCGCCGCCGCGCTCGCCGAGCTGGTGCCCGCGCCGAGCGCGAAGGTGGACCACGTCCCGGCCGTCGTCGAGTTGTCCTGCAGGTAGATGTAGTAGACCTGCCCGGCCGTGATCGAGACGATGGTGTTGGAGGCGCTGTCCAGCACCGTGAACGTGTTGGAGCCCGCGTTCTTGACGATCACCGTGGTGCCGACCGCGACCTTGGTGGCGTCGTCGAGCAGCACCGCGAGCGACGTGGTCGTCGCCGTGATGTCCATCTGGCTGGCGATGACCTGCGCGTTCGCGTTGGTCTCGATGGGCCAGTAGAGCTGCGTCGAGGTCGAGATCGAGAAGGCGCGGTAGGAGACTTCGGCCGGGCGAATGACCTCGCCGCCGAACACGGTCGTGTAGGAGGTCATGCCTCACTCCGGGTGGCCGAGCGGTCGGCAATGCGTTGCATGTCCTCGCCGTTCAGCGCCTCACGGCCCTGCTCGTAGAAGGACTGCCAGATCGGGATGCGCTCATCCGCCTTGATGAAGGGGGTCGCCTCCAGCAGCGTGGCATAGAGCAGCAGCGTCGGGGCGTACTCGGTGAGCCAGTTGGTCTGGTTGCTGTCGTCGAGCAGCGGCGGGATCTGGTAGTACAGGATCTCCAGCGGGTAATCCTGATCCGGCGTCGGCGCGATCAGCCAGTGATTGTAGTCGTAGTCCGCATAGAAGCGCGGAGCGCCGGTCTGCGTTTGGTCGGGCCAGAAGCGGCGGCAATACTCGTAGGAGCGGGCGTAGACCGGGTTTCGCGTGTTGTTCGAGGTGCCGGAGCCGAAGTTCATGCTCACGGTATCGCGCCAGCGGTCGGGCTTCTGCAGCACCGGGACGCCCGTCGTCAGCGTCGTCGTCACCGGGATGATGAAGCCGATAACCTTCAGCTCGCGCGCGATCCGGCGCTCGGCGTTGTTGATGAGCGTCGGCAGGCGCTCGTACACCAAGGGGTCATCGACCGTTCCGCGTTCCAGATAGGCCTGCACGTCGTCCTTGAGGGACGTGAACGTCATCGCGGTGGCCAAGTCACTCCTCGTCGTTGAAGGTCAGGGGAACGTCCGGGCGCACGAAGGGAGGCGTGATGTCCTCGGTTTCGCGCGCCGGGAGGCGATACGGGTCCAGCTCGTCGAGGTCGTCCCTGCACACGCGCAGCCCCGGGGAGTTGGGGTCGGGTGCAGATCCTCGATGGAGAACTTGCGGTTGCATCGGTCGCACAGGCCGATGGTGTAGGTGCTACGCCCTCGCGGGTCGAAGAAGCGGCTCATCGCGTGTAGGCCGAGAAGTCCTTGGTGAGGCGGAACGGACTGTCGTCGCGCTCCTCCATCCACGCTTCGGCCAGCGCCGCGTCTGCCAAGGGCTTCAGCACGGCGAGCTGCGACTTGTCGGCCTTGGGCTCGCGCAAGATGAGGCGGACGGCGAGCTGCATCGAGATCGCCTCGAACCAGCGCTGCGGCACCTCGATGGTCTGGGCGAGCGTGCCCACGTCCATGATGTGCCGGTGCCGCCAGACCACGACCTGCGCCGTCTCGTTCGCCTCGTTCGGCGTCGGCCACAGGCGCATGATGGGAACGCCGACCTGCCGATCCAGCCAATACTGGAGCGGGCGACCCTGAAAGGTCTTGTTGGGGAGCGCGGTGTAGTCGTCCTTGTTCAGGCGACCGAAGGGAATCTCGGTGGGGTTTCCGCCCAGATACGACGCGCTCAGAGCGAGCGCCGTAGCCGCTTGATCCCTGATGCAAAAATACCGTGCTGACAGGGCTGGGTCAATGTCGAACCACGCCCAGTCGCCCGCCGTGAAGGCCGTCGCGGAAGTCGTTCCGGCGGTCGTGAAAGTCACGCCGTCGTCGGAGGTCTCGAACACCAGCGTGTAGGTCGGCGAGGCCGTGGTCTTGATGCCGACCGACGTGATGGCGTTGGCGTTGCCGGAGCCGAAATCGGTCAGGGATGCCGCCCAGCCGCGCCGTCTCCGTGCCGGTGTACTGGGTGAGCGTGCGCAGGTTGGCATTCAGCACGTCGATGGTGCCAATGGGCATGGTCAGGGCGGACTGCGCCTGCTTGAGCCCCACGACTTGCTTGTCGATGGCCCACAGGGGGATACCCCGGTTCGAGGCCGAGGACAGCAGCAGGTAGAGCGACTGCCGGGCCGTGTCCTGCATCTCGTCCGTCACGCCCTGCGGGGGAACGCCCGCAAGGCGGAAGGCGTCGTCGATCAGGGCGACCGTGTCGAAGGTCGTGGTCGAAACGGTGCCGGAGTAGGCCATGCGTCAGCTCACTTCTTGCCGCCGAACATCGGGACGCGATTGAGGGCCGGAACGGGCGGCTTGGGCGGCGGAGGCGGCGAGATCATCGCCGGAGCGGCCGCCATCTCCTCGCGCTGCGGGATCGGCCCTTCTGCTTGCCCTTGCCGGGCTTACGCACCTTGCCGCCGCGCATGTAGCCCTTCACCACGGTCTTCCCGGCGGAGCCGGTGAAGCCGAAGCTGCTGGGGAAATCCCAGCCGTCGCACTTGCTCATTGGGGTATCTCCCGCTAGATTACGCGCCTGCCCGCCTTGGGCGTTTTTCCTCCCTAGACTTGGGCCGCCCCTCGGGGCGGCCCCCTTCATTTCGTCCGCTTCTTGACCTCGTAGAGGTCCGCCACGGTGGGAGGGATGAAGTTCTCGGCCACATCGGGGCCGCCGACGCGGAACTCGCCCGTATCGACCGGCGTGCCACCCGTGGCCGTCTGCGTGTCGGTGGCCGAGCCCGTCTCCGAAACGGACACGGCGTAGGTGACGCCGACCGTGACCGTGTCGGCGGCAGCGCCAGCCTCGCTCACGGTTTCCAGATACTGGCCGCCGGTCGAGGACAACTCGCTGGCCGAGCCCGTCTCCGTCGTTGAGACGTTCAGGGTCAAGGCCATGACCTGTGCATCGGCGACCGCGCCGGACTCCACCGCGCTGGCGGAGATTGACAGCACGCCCGTCTGGGTGTCGGCCGCCGCGCCGCTCTCGGCGACGCTGCCCACCGCCACCAGCGTCGCGGTGACGGTCTCGGCCGCCGCGCCGCTCTCGGTAACGCTCACCGCCGTAACGGCGTCGCCGGATTCCGTGTCGGTGACGGAGCCGCTCTCGGTGGCCGAGACGGAGATGGCGAGCAGCCCCGTCTGGGTGTCGGCGGCGGAGCCGGTCTCGGTCGCGCTTCCGACCAGTGTGCCAGTGCCCGTGCTGGCGTCCGTGGCGGCTGTCGTCTCGCTTATGGCGCCAACGGCCGTCAGGAGGCCGGTCAGGGCGTCAGCGGCCGCCGCTGTCTCGGCAATCGCTCCGATAAGCGTGAAGAGGGCGGATTGCGCGTCGGCGGCGCCCCGGCCTCCGTAGCCGAGAAGGCCATGGTGAGCAGGCCGGTCTGCGCGTCGGCCGCCGAGCCGCTCTCGGTGAGAGCGCCGATGGCCGTGAGCAGGCCTGTCTGCGCGTCGTCAGCCGCCCCCGTCTCGGTCAGGGCGCCGATGGCGGTCAACAGGCCGGTAATCGCATCATCGGCCGCCCCCGTCTCGGTCACCGAGACGTTGTAGGTGGTGCCGCCACTGCTGGCCTGCGGGAAATACAGGAAGGCGTTGGGCTGCCATGCCTGCTCAAGGGGGGCGCCCGCGCTTGGGTTGATCTCGCCGAAGCCGGACGGCGGCGTGCCATTCCACTGGGCGGGCGTCGTGCAGGTGGTGCACGGGTGCGGGCCGCTCTGGATGTCGGCCGCCAGATACCATGTCGCGCCCGTGCCGACATTGATGCCGCCAGTGCCCGTCGCGGGGTTCGCCGTACCCGAGCCGTTCCAGTTGCCGCCGGTCCCGACGCGCGCCCAGAAGTCGCCGGTCGTTCCGTTGTAGGCGAAGCAGAGCCGGGCCGAGCCGAACGCACCCGGCGAGGCGACCACCGAGCCGTTGTAGTATATGTTGCCGTCGTCCCAGAGGGCGATGCCATCCGTCGTCTGGCCCAGATAAGGACCAGTCAGGTTCCACGCGGCCTTGGCCATGCCGGTCGAATGCGCGGCCGACCCGGAGTTGAACGATACGTCCTGCTCCCAGTAGATCAGCTCGGTCGTGATCGAGTGGACCGAGCGGACGCCGTTGGTCGTGAACGACGCCGTGCCGTCGGCCGTCCTGTCCGAATTGGACAGGGTGATGGTCGCAGCCTTATCGGACGGGTTCCACGTCGTCCCCACGACACGTCACCCCCGCTTGGTGAGGGTGGCGACGATGTCCTGCGCGGCCTCCTTGAACCACTGGATGGCGTGCTGCTGGTACTCCGGGTTGCGGGCTTGCAGCGCCTGATGCAGCGAATAGCCCCACGTCGTCGTGAAGTCGCAGGCGTAGCCGCCCGGCAGCCACTTCGCGTCGGTGTGCGGCGCGTTGGCATCGCGCCACGTCCGGTCGAGGTAGTAGAAGGTGAACTCGGAGACCGGCGGCCACTTGTGGGTGGGGTCGCCATAGGCCCGGCACGAGCCCCAGTGCGGCACGACCACCTGCACCTGTCCGCCCGGCTTCAGGATGCGGTGGAGCTGGTTGAAGAAGAGGCAGCGCTGCTCGGCCGTCAGGTGCTCGACGAAGTGCGAGGCGTGCGCCTCGTCGCAGCTCTCGTTCTCGAACTGATCCCAGAAGCGCGGGTCCGTGATGTCGCCGACGATGGCCACCTTGCCATCGAAGGGATACTGATCGACGCCCGTGAAACCCTCGCGGGGGTTGGGGCCGCAACCGAAGTCGAGTTTCACCAGCACACCTCATTGGCGGCATCCCAGTGGCCGACGAGCACGTCGCAATCGACGGCGCAGCGGTAGCCGTGCTTCTTGGCGTCGCCCCAGAAGAAAAGATCCTGCGTTCCGAGCCCCTCGGCCCCGGCCACGGTCTTGAACCACGGGCGACGCAGGCGCTCGTCCTTGAACATGGACAGGCGCCACAGATTGAACCCCATGCCGGTGCCGTTGCACTCGACCAGCTCACCCTGCATGGGCGGCTGGGGGCGGAAATTGAGGACCGGGTCTTTCGGGTCGCCCCAAATCTGGGGCACGCCGCCCTCGCCCTTGGTCCAATAGAGGCCGCCGATGCAGGCGAACTCCGGGTGGGCGTCCATGCGCCTGATCAGCTTCAGGAGCCCGTCGGGCGGCGGCACGTTGTCGTGCTCGATGGTGAGCACGTACTCCCATTGCGACAGCTCGGGATGACTGAGAACATACTCGATGCTGTTGCAATAAGCTTCACCGACCTCCTGACCGAGCGCCAGCATGCGATAGACCGGCTGGTTCGGCGGGAACATCAGCGACCAGTGCGACAGCGCCACCTTGGTGGGGATGTCCTTGGCGGCGGGCATCATCACGACGACGCGCTGCTTCTTCCACGTCGCCCCCTCCAGCACGCGCTGGAAGGCGTTCTCGATACCCTCGTTGTGGCGCCCCGGGCCGAGCGTGACGATCTCGGGCTTCATCAGGTGCTCAGGAAGGTGAACATCGGAATGACGTTCAGGCTGTTGTTGAAGCCCGTCACGATCATCGATGCGGGAAGCGCCGTGCCGCTATAGCCCGCCGAGCCGGTGGACGTGTACACGCCGTGCGCGCCGAGGTGGTAGTTGCCGCTGGCGGAAAAGGCCGCCGTGGACGAGCCCAGCGGGCCGACGTTCGACGTGTTGTTCATGGCGTTACCGACAAAGCCCGTGGACATGCCGACCGCTGCCGAGGACGTGCTCTGGCGCTGGTGGAGACCGACATAATAGAGGCCCGGCGATAGGCTCATGCCGCCGCCGAAGACGAGGTCGGCAACGCGGTTTCCCGCCGTGCCAAACAGGGAATGCGCTTGCGCCGTGGTCGAGGCCGTGATCGTGCCGTAGGTGTAGCCCGCCGAATTTGACGAGGTGGGCAGGGACAGCGTCGCCGACACCGAGGAGACCGTCATCGCCAGCGAGAACGAGCCCGAGGAGACTTGCGACAGCGTCCCGGCATTGTTGGTGTAGATGCCCCACTGCGAGGAGATCGTCTGCTGGCCCGAGATGGTCGAGGTGACGAAGGAGGCCGAGTAAATGGCCCGCATCGCGTTGAAGCTGATGTCCTCGTAGACCGGCACCGGGAAGACGAAGGCGCTGGCCGTCGAGGTGCCGAAGCCCCCGATGGTCTGCGTCGAGGTCGATGCGGGGAAGTACGGGACGTAGGTCGAGACGGTCGCGTTGTTGGGGGCCGAGAACAGCAGCGATCCGTTCGACCCACCGATGGACATGCCGCCCGTCGCCCGGAAGGGCACGGCGGTGCCGGAGACCGTCGAGGCGTTGGTGGTGTTCCCGGCCAGCGTGAACTGGAGAGCGTGCTGGCTGTTCCAGTCCGAGGGACGCGGGACGCCCGTGGCGGCGATGGTGGAGGTGGAGGTGCCGTTCCAGATCGTCGCCGTGCCCGTCGCATCGCCGACGGTCAGCGACAGGGCGTGCGTGATCTGCATCGGTTAGACCGAGACCGTGTAGGTGACCGAGAGCGTGTCGCCGTTGATGACGGAGCGCGAGCCGCCGGAGAAGTCACCGGCCGAGAACAGCGTGCCGCCCGTGTTGTCGATGGTCGTCGAGGCGCCCGTGCTCATCACGGTGAAGACACCCGCCACGGTGCCCGAGGAGGTGATGCCGAAGGTCACCGCCGAGGAGGTTTGCTTGGAGCCCGAGGACGCCGCCGAGAAGGAGGGCGTCTTGCGCGTGCCGGAGTAGGTCGGGGCGTTCGCGCCGCCCACCTCCAGCCAGCCGCCGTGCGAGGCCATGGTATCGCCTGCCGCTGCCGAGCCGGTGCCCTTCAGGCCCATATAGATCGTGGTCGTGTAGGCCGACCCGGCAAGGAAGCTGTCGAGCAGCAGGTTCTTGCCGACGGTGACGACGGTGTTGTTGAACTCGTCGCGCCACTTCAGATTGCCGTCGACGTCGAAGCACTCGACCGTGAAGCGGCCGACCACGTCCATCTCGGCGTCGCTGTCGCCACGCGCGTTCAGTCCGGCCAGCGTCAGGGCGCTGACGGGGATCTTCTCTTCCATGTCGGGAGTCCTTCAGGCGGAGGCGACGAGCGCCTTGATGTCGGAAATCAGGTTGGAGAAGCGCTGTTGCTCGGCCGTGGCGGCGTCGATCTTGGCCTGCGCGTCGGCGGCCAGCGCCTCGGCGGCGGCCTTGGTCTCCTCCGCCTCCTTCATGCGCCTGCCCGCAAGAGCGGTGCGCGAGGCGGCCTTCTTGGCCTCCTCGGCGGCCGCGTCGAGCGTGGCGCGGGCGGCGGCATCGGCCTGCACCAGCTTCTGCTCGGCATCGGCGCGGGCGCGGGCGAGCGCCTCCGTGGCATCGGATCGCATGGCTTCGGCCTGCGACTTGGCCTGCTCCAGCAGCTCGGCGGCCGTGGTCTTGGCCTCGGCGAGGAAGCGCTCGGCAGCCTCGCGATCCAGCCGGGCCTTGTCCCACGCCACGTGGGCCTCCTGCCCGAGCCGCAGCTCGGTCTGCGCCTTCTCGATGGCGGCGCGGGCGGTGCGCAGCTCGTTGAGGCGCGTGTCGAAGGTCGAGCCGCCCTCCATGGCGGCCACGACCTCGGCGGAGTTGGTTTCGGCGACGACGCTCATCAGTTAGCCCCCGAGGCCTGAATGAAGGCGGCCACGGTCACTCCGCTGCCCGTCTGGTTGACGCGCACGGCTGTGACCGGGAAGGCGATGTTGGAATCCGCGTCCGTCGTCTTGGCCGACAGCGAGGTGTGGTCGAACCACTTCGCGGTGCCGGGGTTGAAGGTGGGGTCGTACACGTCGTCGAACGTGTACTGGACCGTGTAGGTCGGCGTGCCGCTCGTGATCTTGACGCCGATACCCACGGCGAAGGGGCGGGCATTGGTGTCGAGGAGGATGGGGGTCGAGACGGCTGCGTTGGTGGTGGTCACCCGGACAGGGCGCATGGCGTTCTCCTATCGAGAGGGGAGGGGGCGGGCCGGAGCCCGCCCGTCACGCCGGGGTGACGCCGATGGCGCCCGTCGTCGTCGCGTCGGGACCGGCCGCGATGGCGGGCAGGCCGATGGCGAGGACGAGGCGCCGGGAGGCGTTGGCAGCCGAGGAGGGCAGGTACGTGCCGCGCACGTCGCCCGTGGTCGCCGTGGCGGTGGCCGTGTCGGCGGTCGTCAGGGTGCCCGCGTCGCGCGCCAGCGTGTTGTTCCAGCCCGCATGGAGGATGTAGCCCGCGTCGGTGACGCGGTAAGGCAGGCCGATGGCGTCACGGGTGCCCAGCGTGAAGGTCGTCACCGCGCCGTTCACGAACACCTGCGTGACCGTCTTGAAGGCCTTCAGGAAGTTCACGGGGGTGGTGCCGTTCAGGGCGCGCGTCTCGGTCTGGGCACGGCCGTAATAGTCCGTGCCGGTCACCGTCACGTTGGACGTGTTGCCAGCGGCGGCGGCCATCTGCAGGGCGCGCGGCACGTCGGGCACGCCAACGCCGGAGGTGACCAGCGAGCCGTTCAGCGTGGCATTCGCCGTGGAGACGGACTGGGACGTGCAGATGCCGTTGGAGACGAGCGTGGCCGGGACCACATCGAAGAGGAAGACACGGCCGAGCGGGCCGACGCCGCGCCCGAAGGCGGAGGCGGACTGCGCCTGCGGGCCGTCGGCGGCGCCAAGGTACAGGTCGTCGGAGAACTGGGTCATCGATGCAACTCCATGAAGAGCGCGAGGGGTGCCCGTCCGGGGTCATGAAACCGGGGTCCGGCGGACAAAGAAAAAGGGCGGCCCGAAGGCCGCCCCGCTTGTCGTCCGGTCGTCCTCAGACGCCGGGGGTGCCGAAGACGGCGCGCCAGTTCGTCCAGCCGGTGCCGTAGCGTTCGGTGGCCTTGTAGCGCATGCTGTCGGTGTCGAAGTCACCCTCCATCGAGCGATCCATCGACCGGCGCATCATGATCTTGATGCCCTCGGGGGCATCCGTCGTGACGAACCACGCCGTGGCCGAGGTGAGGCGGGTCACAACCGACGCGCCGCCGGAGAGCATCCCGAGGGACTTCACGGCGTTGATGTCGTTGTTCGCACCACCCGGGCGCAGCGTGGAGTTCAGGAGCACTTCCGCCTGAAAGATGTTGCTCGGGGCAACGATGAGCTTCTTCGGCGTCAGCTTGATACGCTTGCCGTTGGAATCAACGGCCTGCGCGATCTGGATCAGGATCTGCTCCAGCGAGGTCTGCGACAGGTTCGCGGCGGTCGTGAGCTGGTTGCTCGCGGTGCCGTTCACCAGCGGGTGGCTCGTGGAGATGAGCTGCACGCCGTCACCGCCCAGATAGGACGAGTTGAAGGCGCGGTTCAGGATGTTGGCGGTCACCGTCTCCTTCGTCTCGACCATGGACTGGGCGAGATGGCGGGAGAAGGTCGTTCCGATCCGAATGTGGTCGCCGTCCTCCACCAGCACCTTCGTCAGAGCGAAGGCCATCCCGTACACCTTGTAGGTGTAGCGAGCGAGGTAGAGCACGCCGCCGGACTGGTACGTGACCGGCTGACCATCGGGAATTTCCGGCGCCGCGTTGAAGCCGTTGATGACGACTTCCTCGTGGAAGTTGCGCGGAGTTCCCTGCTCCTGACCCATGAAGGACTTCCATTCGTCCTTCCGCTGCTCGTAGATACCGTCGAACGTCTGGTTGAGGATCGGCTCGACGACGGAGCGGAAGTCCGTAGAGCGCATCGGCATAGCCATAGCTCAGGCCCTCCGATCAGAAGCCAGCCTGCGGCGTGCGGAACTGATGCTTGTTGATGAGCACCTGCACGACCGTGAAGCTGTCACCCGACACGTTGTCGGGATACGCGGGGATACCAATGACCGAGAGCGTCGCCTGAGCGGTGCCGGTGGCATTGGCGATGGTGGCCGAGGACTGACCCGTGATGGTCGATCCCGTGCCGGGGGACGTGAGGTCGGCCTGCTGTCCGATCTCCGTCGTGTCGATGGGGCCGTCGGCCTGAATTTCGTACACGATGGAGGGGTCGAACGTGGCGTAGCCGATGATGTCCGTGGCGCCGGATTCTCCGGTCCAGTAGGGCATCACGCGGCGGCGGCCGGAGGCGTCCGTGTACTCGCAGCCCTGAAAGGCTCCGATGATGGACTCACCGGCAGCCGCCACGCGGAGCGTGCCGTCGGTGTGAAGCTTGACCGGCGAACCCATGTAGATGGCCGTGTTGTACGCAGCGGCAATCGTGTACGCGACCGGGCGGATGGTGCCGCCGGAGCCGTTGTACGAGGGGCGCAGGCCAAAGGGGGCATTGACCGTGGACATCCACAGTCCTCCTTTGGATTAGCGGGTGGAGGAGCCCCGCATCGCCCTCAGGTCGAGAAGCGTGGGCGGGGCATTTGAGCACGCAGGGACGCGATACCGTCCCCCTCAAACACGTCCGCACCGGCCGACTGAGCCTGACGCCGCATGGCGTCAGCCGCATCAATGATCTTCTGCTCTTCTTCGCGCGGAAGGTTGTGATGTGCCTCCTGCATGTAGCGGAGGTACAATTCATCGCGGATCTTGAAGGCCAGCATCTCATTGATGCCAATGAAGCCGACATATTCGCCGGTTTTCATCGTCATGGAATCCACGTCAAAGCCCGGAACATCTTCCGGCTTCACCGGCTCGTATCCGAGACGGACACGATGGGCGATGCTGTCACGCGGGTTCGTCGTCGTCAGCCAGCAGACGTGGTAGCCGGGGATCTTCGGCAGGTCCGGCAATGCGTGCTGGAAGTAGGCCATGCGGAAGGCTTCGACGCGCTCGTCGTCGGAAATTTCCCTGTCCACTCGGGCCGGGGCTTCCGTCATTTCGACGGCCCGGTCCTTGCGGGAGGAGCCATTGCTCCGGTCAGACCTGATACGTTCGTCGTCCATCATCACACTCTTTCAGCGTGGGATTGAATGTCAGCGCCGCGTCTCTTCGCGGCGAATGCGGAGGTAGTCGCGGATCGCGGCGTCGCGCTTCTTGGGGTCGTCCCACATCCCGGCTTCGATCAGGTGCTGCTTGAACACCTGCGGGATCTTGAAGCTGTCGCTGTTTCCGCCACTGGAGCGCCCGGCCGATGAGGCCTCGCGCCCGGATACGGGGGGACCGCGCCGCGCATTGCCCGGCGGGGTCTTGAACTTGCCCGGCAGGCGCTCGCGCACCCGGTCCTCCAGCTCCTCCCAGTATTCGGGGGAGCGGGGATCGAACCCGGCCTGCGCCACGTCGGCGTCGATGGCCTGCACAATCTTGCTGTCGAGGTCGCGGCCCGTCGGATCGTACCAGCTCACCTTGCGCTGGAACTCGGCGAAGTGCCGCGCCATCAGCGGGTCGATCTGCGGCTGCGTGGGCTGCGTGGGCTGACGCAGCGCCTGCGTCTCCTGCCCCAGCTTGCCCCGGAGCGCGGACACGGCCTCGCGGGCTTTGTCGCGGTACTCCAGCGCCTGCGAGTGAGCCCGCCCGTCACCGCGCTCGATGGCGTCGGCGAGAGCCGCGTCGGCCCGGCGCAGATGCTCCTCGGCCGTGCGGAGCTGGCCCTCGGTCGTCTGGGCCATGAGCGAGCGCGTCTGCTGGACAATGGCGCTGATCTGCGCCTCCAGATCCGCGATGCGCGCGTCCTTCTCGGCCGCAGCGCGGCGGCGGCGGTCCTTCTGCAGCCTGCGCTGCTCACGCCGCATGTCGCGCTTCTGGTCGTCCGACAGGTCGTCGCGGCGGTCGATGGCGCGGACATCATCGTCCTCGTCCTCGTCCTCGCGCTGGTCGGCGTCCAGCCGCTCGTCCTCCGCCTCGGGCTCGGGCTTCTTGGGCTCGCGCTCGGGCTTCTTCTCCTCGACCTCCGGCTCGGGTGTGCCAAGGGAGATCTCGATATCGTCGTCGTCCTCGACGAGCAGCATGTTCCCGCCTGCCATCAGAGGTACGCCTTCACGGCCAGCGGGTCGGTGACCACGCCGATCACGTCGGTGTCGCGGAGGATCACGAAGGTGATCTCGTCCTTGTCGCTGGAGTCCGGCATCTTCACGGCCCAGCGGTCGCCGCCGTATTTGGACACGCGGACGTAGTCGCCCGGCTTGCACCAGTCGCCCTCGGGCCACTCCTTGAGGTTGTCGCGGTTCCTGAACGCGACCGGCCCCAGAGCCACCACCTTGGCGACCTGAGTGTTCCAGTGCTCGGTGTCGCGGCTGTCATCGGGCAGGAGAATCCCGCCCTTGGTCTTCTTCATCGGGCGCTTGAGCTGCACCACCACGCGGTTTCCCGCAGGTCGCACGGAGGGCTCGATCACGGGGAAGTAGAAGGAAAGATCGTCTTCCGCATCAACCGTCGAGCGTGCGACCACTTCGGCCAGAGCCATCGTAGTCCTCGTCTTCGTTTCTGGTTTCGCCCCGGAATATCATCAGGGCCTTCTCCAATCCGGCGTAGTAGCCGGACGCCCAGCCGTAATCGAACAGCGTGGCCTCACGCTTTACGTTACGAACCGAGTTTCTCGCGTGCTCTTGCAGCTCGCGTTCTAGTGCCTGAGCAAACTTGACGAGGTTCATCAGCCGCTCGGGTTCATTCCTTTGCCGTTCTCAAGCGCGACCTTCTCGCCGGACTCCACTTCCATCTCGGCGATGGTGAGAGCCGTGGCGTTGTCGGCCGTGTTGATCTCGGCCTTGGCCGCATTGTTGGCCGCCGCGATGCGTTCGGCGCTGTCGATGCGCTGGGCGTCGAGCGCGGCGCGCTGCTGCGCCTCGCGCATCTTGACCGCCCGGTCGGCGTCGGCCCGCTTCTGATCGGCGTCGGCCCGCTTGGCCTCCAGTGCCGCGCGCTGGGCGGCCTCGCCCGCCTTCGCCTGCGCGTCCAGCATCTTGGCCTGCGCGTCGGCGCTGGCCTTCTGCTGGTCGGAGGCGATCTTGGCCTTCTCGCGGGCATCGACCATCTGGTCGGCCTGCGTCTTGCGCTGGACCTCGGCCATGGCGGCGGCCGTCGGGTCCATGATCTGCGGCTGCGGCGCCATCTGCTGGGCGATCTGCATCGCCTGCTGGATGATGGGCGGCAGCGCCTGCAGCTCCTGCATCGCCAGCCGGTTCACCAGCGGCGAGGCGGCGGCGAGCGTGCGGTCCATCTCCTCGGAGACCTCGTCGTCCTCGTCCATCAGCTTGGTGATGTCCACGCCCGCCGCCTGCGACAGCAGTTTCTCGTAGGCGGAGACGTACCAGAGCGTGATGTGGTCCTTCAGGTGGTTGAGCATTGCCGGAAGGAAGGCCGGGCCGATGAGCGGGTTGGTCCCGAACATCGGATTCATCATGAAGTCGATGTGCACCTGCAGGTGGGCGAGGTGGTCCTGATTGGGGAAAGCCACGATGGGTCGCCCCATGGTCGCCGCCGCGTTTTCGTTGACCGCGTTGAGCCGCTGGGGCTCGGGGCGGGGCAGCAGGAGGTCTTTGGCGTTCGGGATCTTGGTGCGCTCCAGCACCAGCTCCTCGACCTTCCGCATGTCGTAAAGGTTGTAGGTCGCGGTCGCGAGAGCGCGCTGCGAGATCAGCTCGATCTGCGCGAAGCGCTGCGCCTCGGAGAAGATGTTCGGGTCGGAGACCGGCTCGACATCGCACGGCCCCTCGTAGTCCGAGCGCTTGGCGAGAAGCTCGCCCGCGTCGTCGAACAGCTCCTCCTCCTCCAGATACATCCGGTTGAGCCGGTGGAGGATGGAGAGCGTGCGGCCCATGGCGCCGTGGAGGCGCTCGTGGATCGCGGAGAAGACCTTGAGGCCCTGCTCGATGAGGGCCAGCGTCGTGCCCACCGGCTGGTTGGCGGGCTGGTCCGACATCTTCTCGAACGTGGTCTGCACCACGCCCTTGCCGGACTCCACGAGGAAGCCGAGCAGCTCCATGAGGACCGGGGACGGCCCCTCATAGGGCAGGTTCATGAGAACCTTGCGGATGTCGTCGGCGCCCGGCGTGCCCTCGATCTCGGCGATCTCGCCGGGCCGCAGCTTGACGTTCTGGCCGCCGATGCTGCCACCCTTCAGCTTCGCCGCAGCAGGCGAAGTCTGCAGGAAGGCACTGTCGAGGAGCGCACGCAAGGCACCAGTAGCCGCCCCCGACAGGCCGCCGATCATGTGCGTGAGCCCGATGGGGTAGGCACCGCGCCACGGCACGAACGGCCATTCCACGATCCAGTCCAGCTCGTTGCGGACCTCGTCGTCGGGCTCCCAGTTCCGGTAGATGGCCAGAACCTCGCCCGTGCTCTTGTCGAGCGTCACGATGTAGGGGGCGAAGTCGGCCTCGCCGTTGACCGAGGTGACGGCTTCGTCTTCCTCGATCTCCATCGTGACATAGGTCTCGTAGACCGTGCGCAGGCCCTGATCGTTGTACGGACCCTGCGTCTTGCCCTCGATCTTGTCGGTGGCCTTCTCGGCCTCCCGTCTGCTCGACATCGGAGGGCGGCGTCAGCGCCAGCTCGCGGTAGAGACCCGAGCGCACGCGGCGCTGGAACTCCAGCTCGGTGATGTCCTGACGATGCGTCTTGCGCTCGGCCGCATAGAAGCTATCCGCCGCGAAGGGCAGGATGATCTCGTCTTGCGGGATGAAGTTCGGCTTGGGACGCTTCAGCCGACGATCCCATATTAGCTTAAGGTAACCGGCCCCTGCAAGCGGCAGTTGCGTCAGGTTCTGCTCCATTCCGGGGCGGAACTCGGGCATCTGCTTGGTGAGCTGCCAGTTCATGTGGCGGGCTTTACGGCGCGCCTTGTCCACCTTTTCCTGCGTAACCTTGCCGATGATCTGCGCCTTGGTGGGGCCGTTGTCGATGCCGTTGGAGGGCATCAGCTCCTTGATGGCGCGGGCGGCGAAGTCCACGCAGGATTCCGTCAGCAGCGGATGGACGACGCGGCTGGCGCCCTGAAAGTCAGCGCCGCCGGGCGCCTCCTTGCCCATGCCGGTGCGCCGGATGCCTTCGGCGTAGAGCTGGTCGCGCTCCTCGCGGTCCTCCTCGTCGTGCTTGATGTAATCGAGGAGCTGAACCGAGATGCGGCGCAGGACGGGCTCGTCCCATTCGTTGGCGAGGTTGGCATAGAACTCTGGGTCGGCCTTGGTCGGCGTATCGTTGCGCAGCCTCACGGTCGCGCCGCCGTCCTCGTCGTCCTCGACATCAAACTCGCCGTCCTCCTCGGGCTCGGCGCCTTCGCCGCCCTCGTCGCCGGGCGTGAGGGGATTGTCCGCCGACAGCTCGCTGTCGTCGTCTTCGTCGTCTTCGGGGCGCATGGGTTACCTGTCGTAGAAGAAGGTGTGCTCGGGCCGCAGCGCGTAGGTGAGGTAGTCGTCCAGCGGGACGTACCGGCGCGGCACGAAGTCCACGGTGTCGATGGTCTGGCCCCCGTCCTCGGGCGCCGTCGTCTGGGTGATCGGCTTGGGCCTCTCCCGCGCGGGGAGCGCCACGGGCGCGACGTTGCGGGCGTCATGCTGCGAGGACCACGTCCCGTCGCGGCCGAGCACCATGTCCACCACGGTCGGGTCGCCCGGGTTCTCGGCCATGCGCTGCAGGATCGACTTTCCGGTCGTCAGGCTGGTGCCGAGGTTGGCAAGGCCGAACAGGGCGCCGAACGGGCCGGAGATCATCGGCAGCGCGAAGCCCGCCACGCGGGGGCTGTACTTCTCCAGCTTGGCCATGACCGGGTCGTAGTCGCCCAGCCCGAACTCGGCCATCTCGGCGCGCGTGTAGGGGTTCGTGGCGGTGCCCTTCTCGCCCCAGCCCCAGTTGACCGGGAGAGCGGCGAGCGGGGCGCGGCGGCCGCCACGGCGGCGAGATCGGCCGGGCGCACGGGCGGCGCCGGGACACTGGCCACACGCGCCGGGCGGGGCGCGGCGGCGGGCGTCTGCACCGCCTCGACGCTCGTGTCGGGCGTCAGGTCGAGCGGACGCACGGGCGGCAGCGGCACGTTGGCGAAGGCGACCTGCGGCTCCTCGGCCGGGGCGAGCGCCACATCGGTCGCGGCCGGGTCGTTTGGCTGACCCGTCCACGGGTTGACGGGCGAGGCGTAGGCTGTCCCCAGCGCTCGGGCGAGCCACTGCTTGGCCTTGTCGTAGGGATCGGCCTGCGCGGCCTCGTCCTCGATCATGCGCTGGCGCTCGGCCTCCTGATCGGCGTACTCGGCGGCCGTCATCGTGTGCGGCACGTCCGGGTTGGTCAGGCGCTCCTGCCGCTGCCGGGCAGGCCGAAGGCAGTGTCGAAGTCCGAGGTGTCGATGGAGCCCACCGTGCCCACCGTTCCCGTGCGGACGGCGCGCGGCACGAAGGAGGAGCCCTCGGGCATGCCGATGGTGTCGAAGTAGGCCGGGCCGATCATCTCGCCGCGCAGCAGCGCCGGGATCTTGCCCTCGACGTTGTAGGGGGCGTAGCGCTGGACGAGCGGCATGGGTACGGCGCCGGTCATCTCCTCCGGCGACATATCCGGGACGGTCGGGTTAAGGGCGCGTGCGTCCTCGATCTGCCCGGATTCCGGCATCCCTGCCACGCCGAAGCCGAAGGAGGGCGGCCGGTACTGCTGGGTGATGTCCCAGCCGGGCGGATCATTCATGGCCTCGAACTGGCGGGTGACCTCATCGCCCACTTCCTGCGGGGTCGGGCCGGGCGAATAGTCGCGGGCCATGTCGGCGCCGCCGCCGATGAGGCCGTAAGCCTGCACCGGGGCATTGAAGCCGAGCGATGCGGGCGCGGTCGCGCCGTAGGCCTCACGCGCCGCCGGGAGAGCATCGCTGAAGCCGGTGTAGGCCATGTTGGAGAAGCCGAAGTCTGCCGGACGGGCGCCGGTCAGGTCGGACAGGGCGGCATTGTTGCGCTGGCCGCCATACTCCGACGGGCGCGCCACGGGCGAGGGGGCGGAGGCGAAGTCGGAGAAGGTATGGGCGCCAAGCGCCACGGAACCGGCGCGCTCCAACCTGTCATGCACGGCGGAGGGCGAGCCGGTGACACGGTAGGAGCGCGCCCCGCCCGTCGGGTCGTCGAACTCGCCAGAAACCAGCGAGGCGGCGATCTGCCGGGCGTAGTCGGACGCCGCGATGGCGCGGGGGTGCCGCTAGCGACCTCCCGCTGCGCCTTGGCGATGTTCTTGGCCGTGAGGCCGGTATACTGGGCGGGCGCGGTCGCCTGCGCGTTCACGTCCGAGCCGAAGCCGCCGAAGTCGCTGAGGGCGCGGTTGGCGAGCGTGGCGGCGACGCCGGGCATCGAGGCGGGGTCGTTGCGCGCCTCGGTCATCAGCGTGTTGTAGACCGTGTTGGCGTTGCGGTCGTAGATGTCCGGCCCGGGCGAGGGGTCGAAGGACATGAAGGTCGGCGACACGTCCTTGCCGAAATCCACGGCCGAGGCATCGGATGGCGCGGCGAAGCCGCTGGACTTCACGATCCCGGACGAGCCGGAGATGGGCTGGAAACTTGAGAGCGGCGCCGACAGCTTGGCGAGCGTCATCGCCGGGGAGGATATCTCACGGGCCGCCTGTTCGAGCGAGGCGAGCGTGGTCGGCTGCGTCAGCGCCACGGACTGCTGGGCGACCGGGGTCGGGTTGAAGGCGGCCGCCGACAGGCTGGGGATCGACAGGGACACGGCCTCGCCCGTGGCGTCCGAGCCGCCGGAGCCGCCGGAGCTGGTCAGGCCGAGCGCCGATAGGGCGCTGTCAGCGCGCGAGCCGAACAGGCTGTTGATCTGGGCGGCGGTCAGGGAGACCGGCTCGGAGCGCGAGTAGCCCGGGCCGTAGGACGCGCCGGAGCCGGTGCCGGGGGTCGAGTAGCTGTTCGGGTTGCCGAAATTGCCGCTCATCGACGAGCCGCCGCCGATGGCGCCGCCGGAGCCGCCAAACGTGGACGAGTTGCCCAGCGTGCCCGCCGAACCATAGCCGGTGTTGGGCGAGGTGAAGCCGCCCCCGCCAATGCCAGCCGAAGAGTAGCCGGAGCTGTTGGAGCCCGGCAGGGAGCCGCCGGACCCGCCGAAGACGGAGGAGCCGCCGATGGTGCTGCCGTATCCGCTGGAGCCGACGCCCGTGAAGCCGCCCGCGTTGATCGAGCCGACGCCAGAGGAGCCGTAGCCCGAGTTGGCCTCGCTGTCGTCTCCCGCGCCGTTCAGCGAGTAGATACCCTCGGGGCCGAAGTGATCCTCCTCGTCCACACCGCTGTCATGCATGTCCAGCTCCTTCAGGAGCCGGTGCTCGTCGTCGGTAATGTAGGCGAGGTGGGTGCGCGGGTGGTCGGGCGCGGACTGCCACCAGAGCGGCGCCTCGGCGGTCGCCTCGGAGCGGACCTCGCCGCCGTCGGCGAACAGCTCGGGGAACTTGCCGGTTCTGCGATACTCACCCCCTACCCGCGTCTCCGGCATGACCATCCGGGCCTTCTGGTCGAGGTAATCGTTCAGCGCCCTGATCTGTGCCTCGCGGTCGTAGGAATTGCTCTCCTCGCGCATCATCGAGCGCAGGCCGGAGTCCGGGTAAACCTGCACAAGGCCGGTCTCTTCACCGATGGAGCGCATGCGATGGCGCCCCTCGTGCCCCCTGATCTTGGGCAGGATCGAGCCCTTTTCCATCCACAGTTGCGGCACATCGGACCAGCCACCTTGACCCTCCAGCTCCTTGAGATGGCGCAGGTAGCCGTCGAGATCCTCGACGCCCTTGTCGGTCTCGTACATGAACCGGCCGCCCTCCGGCAGCGGGTAGGCCCAGTCCTCGAACTTGGAGCCGGGCATGGTCGCACCGGGCCGTCCATAGCGCGCAGCAGGGCCTGCGGCTTGTAGCGCTGGTCGAGCGCGGGCACCTCGTCGGCGGCGCGCTCCAGACGGCGGGACTCCACCACGCCGCCCATGCTCTCTAGCTTCTTCAGGAGGTCGGCGACCGAGCTGGTGGCACGGGAGATGACTTTGCCGCCCCCGGCATACTCCTGCGGCGCAGAGGTGGAGTCTTCGCTATTCGCGAACCCCGAATATACGCCCCCGGCCACGACAGGAGCCCCTACGAAAAGAGGGAGACCCTTGCGGATCTCCTCCCGCATCTTGGGGGCGTGGTCGAGCTGGCCGCCGCCGTTGGCGATATGAGCCTCCACCGCCTTGGCGTAGTCGGCGTAACTCTGCGCGGTCCGGTCCTTGGCCGCCTTGGCCGCCTCGCGCGCATCGGAGTTACCCAACCGCGTCTCCCGCAGCGGGACGCGGTTCTGTTCGAGGAACTGGACCAGCTCGTCCTTGGCCATCTTGCGGTCGGGGTCGGACTTAAAGATGTCCTCGAACCCGGTCGCCTTCAGCTCGGCGGGCTTCACGCCCTTGCCCTTCAGGGCGGAGTAGAACTCCTTCACCGTGGCCTTGGGCTGCTTCAGGCCCTTCGCCTCCTCCAGCGCCTTGGAGTAAAAGCCCAGCTTGTCCAGCGCCCGGCCAATGGCGCTGCCGGAGCCCGCCTCGGCCTCGCCGGGAGCCATGGCCGCAGCCGCCGTGCCGACGGCCTTGGCGGCCCGCCCGGGTGTCCCCAGCGCCCGCCATGCCCATCTGCAGGGGGTCGCCCGTGGCGATGCCCTCGCCGAAATCGGCGGCGGCCATCAGGGGCGCGGTGGGCGGGAAGAAGTAGCCGGGCAGCGTCTTGAAGTCGTAGACGCCCTGCGCTGCGGCGGAGAGGGGGCCAGCAACATCGTAGGGCGCCTCGCCGAGGGTCCGCTTGCCGATCAGGCCGCCCTCGATCTGGACCGGGCGGCGCGGCTTCGCGGGGCCGTGCGTCATCGACTGAACGTCGGGGTGCTGACGCGCGATCTCGTCGAGCTGGCGCAGATACGCCTCGATGTCGTCGGCCATCTTTCTCCGATGTGGTGGTGCTGGCTGGAGGAATCGAACCCCCGGCCTGTCCGTTACGAGGGGGCTGCTCTACCGATTGAGCTATGTCAGCGTGTGGTCGTTCCCTCTGGGCTCGAACCAGAAACCCCCGCCTTATCGGGGCGGTGCTCTACCATTGAGCTAGAGAACGATTGGCACGGGCTATCCAAGCGGCATGGACGCCGGGATTGTCTGTAGGCCGCGCCCCCGTGCAGCATCGGCAGCACCGCATCAATCAAACGCCTGTTCGGCGCTGGCTGGCCCCACCCGCGATGCGGGGCAGGAGGGGCGACTGTTTTCGGCGGGGTACGGGACTTCAGCAGTAGGCGCAGTCCCACCGTCTACCGAGGCCTTCCCTCCGACAGTATGACCGGACATTCCCGCCGTGGTTGTGGTCGGCTGCCCTTGCAGCCTCGCTCCGACCCCACATACGGGCGTGTGACCCGACAGTAACCCCCGGAGGCCTACACTTCCGGCCCCGCCGAAACTTGGCTGCTCGGGCAGGGATCGAACCTGCGACCAGCGGATTAACAATCCGATGCACTACCGCTGTGCTACCGAGCAAAACTGGCGCCACGCTCGCGGGTGAGTTGGGCTACTCCGGGCCTCGACCGCTTGACCTCGGCGACCCGTTTAGACCCTCCCCTCCCCCAGAGCTAGAACTGCCGCATGCCCGCTGCGGCACCGGGGGTGGACGTGAAACTTGGCTCCCCGCCAAGGATTCGAACCTCGATTAGCGCGTTCAGAGCGCGCCGTCCTGCCGATTGAACGAACGGGGAATGGCACCGGAGCAGGGACTCGAACCCTGTTTTTCGGTTTTGGAGACCGACGTCGTAGCCCATGGACCACACCGATAAAGGTGGGTCACCACTGGTTCTGACGTTGGATCTCCATGGCGACATTCCCTCGAAACTGGTTGCGGAACTCGGATTTGCACCGAGGTTCTTCGCGTTATGAGCGCGACGGGATGACTACTTCCCCATTCCGCAGAAATGAGGGGCCGGGGTGTCCACCTACCCGGCCCCTCTGGCGCAACCCGAGGTGGAGGCCTCGAACGTGCAGTCTGGAATTTACCCCATCACCTAGGGGGGCGCAATCACCCGCGCTCGTATTCCACAATCCACTTCAGCACGGCCTCGGAGAAGCCGTCGATGTGGGTCCAGCGCTTGTACCCCACCCCGTTCTTGTACGAGGCCACGTTGATCATGTAGGCGCGCGGCGCGACCGGGTCGGGCACCGGCTGCCAGCCCGTCGCCTGCTCGTCGGTGATAACGATCAGACGGTCGTGGCCCATGCGGTTGATCTGGGCCACCGCCTCGGCCAAGCGCGTGCCGCCGTGCGGCTGCGACCGCACGATGGCGTCCACGCCCGGCAGGCCCTGCCAGTTCGCCACCTCGACCAGACGGTCGGAGAAGGTGAACACGCGACGGTGCTCGCACGGGGCGACCGAGGCCAGCGCCGCAGCCGCGTCGATGCGCTTCATGTCGCTCTTGCCCGAGAGCTGGGCGTCCATGGAGCCCGACACGTCCACGAGGATCGCCGTCAGCCCCGGCAGCGTGTACTGGGACGACACCGAGCGGCGCAGCGCCCAGTCCAGCTCGCCCGCGAAGGACGGGGCGTGTCGGGCCGCCGCGATGTAGCGGAACGGCAGGACGCGAGAGGCGCGGGCGGGCTCCAGCAGGGCCTTGCGCACCAGCTCGCGGTCCACGCCCGCCTCGACCATGTTGCGCAGGTTCCGAAGCAAGGCCATGTAGCCCAGCTTGTCCTCGCGCAGCAGGCGCTCGAACGTCTCGCGCTTGTCCTTCCCGGCCGAGAGGTTGACCTCCCACGTGTCCGGGCTCTCCAGCGTGCCGTCGATCAGCTTGGCCCACACGGCCGCCTGCGCCTCGTCCTTGGGCCTTGGCGTGACACAGGAAGAGCACGTCGCGCAGCTTCACCGCGCTGTCGCGGTTGTACTTGGCGAGCGCATAGGCGTCGAACTTCTGGAAGGCACGGGCGAGCCCGCGCTTCACCTGCGCCGACAGCTTCTTCTTGACCGCGTTCGGGCCGACGCCGTTCAGCTTGGCGATGAGCGCGACCAGCTCGGCCAGCTCGTCGGCGCGCTGCACCACGCGCGCCACCGTGTCAGCCACGATGGCGCCCTTGTGGTGCTTGGCCATGGCGGCGGTCACCCACAGCGGGGCGTGGCGCAGGTTGCCGTCCTCGCGCGCCTTGATGGCGACGGCCGACGCCTCCTCGGCGGTCGCCTGCGCGACGAGCCGGGCGATGCGCTGGGCGATGTCCTCGCCGTCCTCGTAGAACTCGTTCTCCCACAGCATGCACGCCATCACCGAGCGGCGGAGCTGCTGCAGCGGGGTGAGCGTCTGGTCGCCGTAGGCCGGGGCGCCGCCGTGCGTGACGGCGTCGTGCTGCGGGATCGGCTTCGTGTTCATGCGTGCCATTGTCGTGCCCTCTGGTTGAACCCCGAGGGTGGACGGCAGGATCAAGCGCAAGCGCGTCGTGAGAGTGGATTCGAACCACCGACCTCCGGGTATGACCCCGGCGCTCTACCACTGAGCTACTCTCCTAAGATGGCAGGAGAAGAACTCGCTTGCTACGCCATGCCGCCCACACTCGGGGCCGACAGCGGGATCGAACGAGGACGCTTCTGGGATGGCGCTCTACCCCTGAGCTACGGACCCCGTTGCCAGCGTCCGGTGGGATTCGAACCCACGGCCTCCATCGTGGTGACGAAGCAATCGTCCTCTACGCCACGCTGTCGGAGGGGGCCGGGATCAGGCGCCCACGGAAACGTGTACGCGTGCTCACCAGAACACCTAGGCCCGATATGGCCGGGCCTGCTGGAATCGAACCAGCCCCTCGCGCTCCGAATGCGAAGTAACCGAAGACTACGCCACGGCCCCCTCGAACAGCGTCCCCAGAGCGAGAGCCGGGATCAGGCGACCCCGGAGCACTAAGCGCTCTACCAACTGAGCTACAGGCCCCCAATGTTGGACCCGACGGGACTCGAACCCGCGACCGCTCGATTACAAATCGAAGGAACCGAGACCTACGCCACGGCCCTCGCGCTGGGGATGCCCCACGGGATCAAGCAGACACGGTGTCTTTCAGTTTCAGGATGAAGTAACCGTGCCCTACGCCACGCGGAGCGATCCCCCTATGACACAGGCGGCAATGGGAGTAAACCCTCTACGCCCCATCATCCTCGTTTTCTGTGGGCGGGCCGTGAAACTCGATGGCCCGCATCGAGCCGAGGTAGGAGGCGGCGACGTGGAGGCGCCCGAGCACCTCCTCCAAGTTCTCACAGGAGGAGGCGACGTAAAGTTCGCCCTCCGATGTTCTGCCGACCAGCACGACGCTCTTCACGCCGAGGCGGATGGCCTCGCTGAGCACGCCCTCATCATCGACCCCGTAGGTCTCCCAGTCGCGCTCGGGGACGCCGGGGAAGGTGATGATCTTGGCGTCGCTCATTCGTGGCGGCTCTTTCCGGTGGGCTTTCCGCTCTCGTCGATGGGGTACAATACCGGCTGCGCGATGCGATCTACAACCACCGTCAGGCGCGTCTCCTTCGACCAGCCGTGGACAGCCTGAACCACCTGCCACAGCGCCTGCTCTAGGCGCCGCCCGCAATCTTCTTCATCAATCCGAAGACCATCGTCATGCCCTCTTCGCTTTGAGGTCGCTCCACTTGCGGGCGACCCACCACACACCCTTCCCGCTCAGATAGAGAACGGTCAGGAATCCCACGACCTCCATCACATCCCCGAAGCGGACAGGAAGATCCACATTCCGTTCATTCGTGCGTCTCCACGGTCTCGGTGCGATCCTGCGTCGTATAGGACGAGGGGAAGCCGCCCGGCGTCGGACTCGGCACGATATGCCCGATGCTCTCGGTCACGTTGCGCCGCACGCTGGGCAGCTTCAGGAAGCGCTCGGCCATCTCGACACCGGCCTTCTCGCGTGCCTCGGCCACGGCGACGCGCTGCTCAAGCGCCGTCATGGTCTTCTCGCGCAAGGCGAGGTCCGCCTCCCGCTTCGCCCACTCGTCGATCTCCTGCTTGAGCAGGGCGTTGCGCGCCTCGGAGGCCGACAGCTTGAGCCCCACATCCTGCGCCTGCGCCCATGCCGCCTCGTAGCGCCGCTCCAGCGTCTCGGCCTTGTCCTTCAGGGTCTTCACCACCTCCAGCGCGTCGAGGCTGAAGGTCTTCTCCACGACCATGCGGTCGATGAGGTCGGTCAGCTCGCTCATTCGCCATCCTCCGGCACCAGCTTGTAGACGCCAATCTTGTGCAGCACGATCAGCGGCTGGCCGGTGATCTTCTCCAGCATCTCGCCCGCTGCCTTGCGCGCCGTGGCCTCGGTGAACCGGGTGTAGGTTGCCTTGCCCTTCGGGTCGCACAGCTTGTAGGCCGCCAGACGCACCGCCAGCACGAGGTCGTCGAAGTGCTCGCGACGCATCCCCACCGGACCCGGCGGGAGGACATCCTCGGTGATGTCGTCGCTCACGTAATCTCCTCCCAGTCCTCGGCCATCACGTCGTCCATCGTGGGCGTCCACGGCGACAGTCCGCCCGTCAGGGACCGGATGGCGAGATGAGGCTTGTAGAAGCCGTTGCTGGCCGCCTTGCCCGTGCCCACCACCACGGCAGCCCCCGACGCCGCCGTGGACACCCACGCCCACTCCCGGGGCCAGACGCGGCGCCGGAAGCGATGCCCGGCCCGCATGGGGCCGAGCACCTCCTCGAACTTCTTGCCGGACAGCTCCAGCATCAGAAGCCCTCGGTCTGGATGGGCCAGCGGCCAAGCACCCAGTCATCGAAGTTCTTGGTGTCGCCGCCGAAGCGGATCACCATGTCACGGACCTTCGCCCACTCCGCCGGAGGCAGGTATTTCCAGTGGGGGTTGTGGCGCACGAAGTGCCAGTTGACGCCGAAGGGCATGTTGGCCCCGGCGACCCCCGCGCCCGTGCAGCTCGACGCCGCCTCGTCCACCACGATCAGCGCGCGGCCACGCATGTAGGCGTAGGCGAGCTGGGAGAGGCGGGCCTCCTTGCGCACCACCGTCTTGCGGTGGTCCATGAGGCCCGTGCGGACGGGGGAGTTGCGCACCACCTTGTAGCGGGGCTCCTCCTGATCCGTCTTGGAGTTGTACTTGGTGCCGAGATAGACCCGCTTCTCGTGGCGCTTCTCCTCGCGCCGGATGATCTGGGCCTCGGCGGCCAGCGTTTTGATCTTGACCTTGAGATAGGCTCGCATTGTCTCGTCCTCTGTGGATGTGCACTTCCCCTCGCGCATTCACCCCATCACGGTGGGCCGCGAGGCCCCATCTTGTCCAGAGGCCGAGGGGGATATTCCCCAGCAATATTCTAGCGCATGGTTACCTCCTGTGTTGGTGCCCCCGGCCGGAATCGAACCGGCGCCGTCGGTTTTAGAGACCGCCGCGCTGCCGCTACACCACGGGGGCCGGGCTACACGCCGCCCGGGGCGATGAAGGCGCAGAACGTGACCCAACCCGGGTCGGGGTTGCGCTCATCGGGCTCCCAGCCCGCCGGTCGCGGCTTGCCGCACCAGTGGATCGGGAAGGCGTTCGTCTTGTCGGCCGCCTCGCCCGAGAAGCCATCTCGGGGAACGTCCCATGTGATGCGGCCATTGGGCACGAAAACGACCGCGCCGCCGTAGCGCTTGGAGATCAGGCGCACGCCGCCCGGCACCTCCTGCATCTGGTCGTAGGTCATGCCCTCGCAGTCGCCATGCTGTGGGTCGCCGCCGCAGCACAGGCGGCGCTGCGGTTCGGTCTTGGGCGCGTTGCCCTCGTAGACGTTGGTGTAGATGTCGTGCGCCTTGGCTGGGCGGATGCTCAGCGTCACGGCGACGAGCAGCACGAGGTAGAGCGCAAAGATGACGAAGATCCACGTCAGCAGGCGCGTGACGCGGCGGACCATGCGGTCCCACTCGTTCGGCTGCCCGATGGGGTCGATGTCCTCGTCGCGCAGCATCAGGGCCGCTCCCCGGTGCGCAGCAGGGTGATGCCCGCCCCGGTGATGAACCAGACCGAGGCGTAGCGCCCGGAGGTGTTGACGCGCACGCCGTCGCGACGGACGAGCGGCAGGACGGGCTCCTTCTTCCTGTCGCAGTGCTGGGCCATCTCGTTGAGACGGGCCGAGGCCGTCTGGTGGCGCATGCGCAGCGCCTCCTCGATCTGCTCGCACGTCAAGCCCTCGGGCTCATCGCGCAGCAGTTCGAGGATTTTCTTGGCGGGCGCCTCGTGGTTGACCGGGCGCCGGGAGAAGCCGAGGCGGCGCAGCATCACGCCCCCTTCTTGCCCTTGGCGGCGGCCTTCTGGAGCGCCTCCTTGGCCGCCTTGCCCACCGCGCTCGCCGCCGTGGCCATCGTCTTGGCGACGGCCGCCTGCACGGTCGGGTCGCCCATCAGGCCCTTCACATCGTCGCTGTACTCGGCCGTCTGCGTGGCGCCCGAGAAGTAGTTCATGGTGGACGCCGAGATGGTCTGTCCGGCAACGCCCGAGCGCATTGCGTCGCGGCTCATGCTCACGGTGTTGCGGACATCGCGGCCGAGATCCTGCGCCTGCGCGTAGTTGTTGAACTCGATGCCGAGTTGGACCACCGTCCAGCCGCGCGCCTCGACGCCCTCCAAGAGCAGCTTGGCCGTGTCCTTGGTGCAGACGCGGCTGTCGTTCTCCCGCCCGTCGGTCAGGATGTAGAGCGCTCCCTTGGCGTTGCGGTCCTGCTGGGTGACGGCGACGATGTGCGAGATGGCGTCGTAGAGCGGGGTGTTGCCGTAGGGCGTGATGTTGCCCGGCGTCTCCCAGCTCTCGATGGGGACGGCGATGCCGTGCGCCATCATGTGCGCCGCGCCGGTCACCGTCTGGACGCCCTGCTCGATGGCCGGGACACCGAGCAGGCGGACGCCGCCGCCCAGCCCCTGCGAGGAGAAGGACAGCAGGGTCACGTTGCCCTTGTGGCCCTTCTCCTTCAGGTCCTTGATGGTGTCGTCGATGGTCTTGATGGTGTCGGCCCAGTTCGCCTGCATCGAACTGGAGCGGTCGAGGAGGAAGTAGAGGTTGCTCACGGTTTGGCCCTCTTGAAGTAGCCGATGGTGGGCGCGGGGATGGCGATGTGCGCCTTGTCGTCCCAGTCCCAGATGAACCATGCGTAGTTGTGCCGGGGGCGGACCTTCGTCCCCGGAATCCAGACGGGCCGGTCGGTCAGGACCAGCTTGCCAGCGAACGGATAGTCGAAGAGGTCGATGCGGCTGGCGGCGCAGTCCCACTCGTTGCGCAGCAGCATGGCCACGCGCTGCTTGTGGACGCCCGCGATCAGGATCGCCTTGCGCACGAAGGCGTCGGCGAGGCTGTAGGGCGGGTTGGTCACGATCATGCGGTCGGGGCTGTCCTCCTCCTTGTAGGTGAGGAAGTTCACGCCGCCCGGCCCGTAGCCGTACTCGTTGAGGTCGGAGGCGGCCACGTCCAGCCCGGCATCGCCGAGCACCTTGGCCATGGCGCCCCGGCCGCAGGCGGGCTCCCAGATCTTGCGCCCCTTGCACCACGGCAGCACTGCCTCGGTGACCCACGCCGGGGTCTCGTACAGATCAGCCGGGCGACGCTGGTATTTGCGCCTGCCAACCATGGCCGGGTCAGGCGGCGTCGCCTCGGGGAGGAGCGCCATCTGGCCGGGAAGCCACTCGGTCATCGCGCATACCTCGCGAGGACCCAGACAATCACCGCGAAGATGGCCGAGCCCAGCACGATGGCGAGGTTGTCGCCGATCTCGATCACGCCATCACCGCGATGGCGATGCCGAGGCCGAAGAAGCCCCCACGGGGCCATCGGCAGCGAGATCGGGCGAGCCTCGATCACGTCGTCCTCGTTCTGGTTGATGTAGGCGAGAAACTCCAGCATGAGAGCGCACGCCGCCGCGATCATGCACGCCGCTACCGCAATCCACTTCATCCCTCACACCCCATATGGATTGACCACCTCGCGCTTCGGGACGGGGTCGTCCTCCGGCAGCTTGGGGTTCTCGACCGACATGCGGGCGGCGTCGGCCAGATAGCGGATCGCCTGCGTGGTGCTGTCCACGTAGTCGTCGTGCTTGACGCTTCCCTCGCCCGCGAAGGAGCACAACTGCGAGATCAGCGGGTCCGCCCACGCACGCGGCTGACCCGGGTTCTTCTTGCTCTCCAGCACCCAGACGAAGCCTCCCGCGAAGATGTGGGAGACGGCATGCAGCCGCTGCAGCTTGTCCGCCTTGCCGGGATTGTAAGGATAGGTGACGATGCCCTCGCGCGACAACATTTGCCGGAGGGATATTCCACTTCCCTTTTCTTCTATCAACAGGAGATCTGGGGTCTTTCCCATCTCGACCGGCTTGGCCGAGCCGAAGCGCGGCTTGATGATGGCCCGGTACTCGTCGTCGCCGTAGCGGACCTCCATCTCCTTCTTGCAGCGCTTGATCAGCTCGGGCATGCCGAGCCAGTCCTCCCAGCAATCGAGCAGGAGGATGCCCCAGCGGTCCTTCTCCTTGAACAGGCCCCAGACCGAGCAGGCGGTGGGGTCGGGGTCGTTGGTCTTCTTGTCGAGCGTCCTCTCGGTGAAGGCGGTGTCGAGCGAGATGATGATGTAGGTGAGCGTCGGAATAGGCTTCTCGGCGGGCCACAGCTTCAGCCACGACCGCTTGATGATGCCCGCCTCCTCCGGGTCGATCAGCTCCCCGTCGATCTCCTGCCGCCCATAGCGTGTGCCCTCGTACTTCATCAGCTCGCGCTGCATGGTCGGGGCGAGGTTGGTCAGGTTCTCTCGCGTCGAGCCGTAGGTGACGACCGTGTGCTTGTCCTTGACGAGACGGCGGATCAGCGGCCGGGGCTTGGGCGTGGTCGAGGCAACGATGCGCGGATGCTTGCCGAGGCGCATGCCCAGCATCATCAGATCCCACGCATCCTCGGCGTACTGCCACGCCGCCAGCTCGTCGCACCAGCCGCCGTGGAACTGCGGGCCACGGAAACGCTCAGGCTTCTCCGCCGAGATGGACTGGATGATGGAGCGTTGGTCAGCTCGATGGTGAAGTCGTCCTGCCGGGCCTTGGCGATCATCTCCTCGGGGATGACGGCGAGCAGGCCGGACTCCCCGTTGAAGCAGGTCTTGTCGATGTCGGCCCATGTCGGGGCGGAGAGCAGCCAACGCGTGTTTGGGGCCTCCCACGCCCAGTCCCTGAGCGTCTCGGCGGCGGTGCGCGTTTTCCCGAAGCCTCGCCCGGCGAGGAGGAGCCAGACCGTCCAGTCGCCATCGGGCGGGGTCTGGGAGGGGCGCCGCTGCAGCATCCATGTGGCGGATGCGCGGAGAGCGGCGGCAACGTCTGGACCAGCATCGCGCGTGGCCCGACGGATCAGCGCCTCGATGTCATCGAGGGATACTTGCTTGGTCATCGTCTCCTTGGTTCGGGGTGCGCGCCTCCCCGCCCTCCCCAGCGCGCTTTGGCTCGAACAGCCACACCATGACGCGGAACGCCGTGCCGCTGTCGCAGGCCAGCCCGCGTTCTAGGCGGGACAGGGTGGCGTGACTGATGCCAAGAGTTTTGGCCATCTCGCGCACGCCTATCCGGCGCTCGTTCCGCCAAGCGCGGATGAGTTCACCGACCCTCATTCCCCGCCCTCCGCAAGCGCGCGGGGCAGCGGCTGCCAATGCGTGGGGGCGAAGTCGAGCCCCCTGACCGTCTGCATGTTCTCAGCCTTGAAATAGTCGATCCAGCCGCCGCCGGTCGTGCCGTGGTTTCGTACTCGGCGCCGTCTCTCCAGAACCCGACGCGCATGGTGTGCGAGCACGCCAGCCAAACATGA